>JBBMOE010000066.1:1209866-1302478 GCA_037975065.1 Chaetodon trifasciatus | reverse complement strand
CCATGTATTCCTTTAGCTCTGAACAGTAATGACTTCATGAGCTTCTTCAATGATAAAATTCTTAGTATTAGAGACAGAATTCATCGGCTCCTGCCGTCAACAGGTGCTGTTTTGTCTTCAAACACAGAAACCGTAGAAACTGTTTCTCAGCCTGTCGCAGTTTTAGATTGTTTTACACCTGTCGACCTTCACCAACTAATTTCAATAATTTCATCATCAAAATCATCAACCTGTATTATAGACCCCATCCCGACTAAGCTGTTTAAAGAAGTATTACCTTTAATTGACTCTTCCGTATTAGACATGATCAATCTGTCTTTATCAACAGGCTACGTACCACAGTCCTTTAAAGTAGCTGTGATAAAACCTCTACTTAAAGGGAAACGAATCGGATTTCAGGGAGGTTGTAAGCAACTTCGTCAACTGGTGTGGACTGAACCACCTGCATATAAACGCCAGCAAGACAAAGGAGATGGTAACTGATTTCTGAAGGAAGGTGCTACAGACACAAACATCCAGGACTTGGACTTGGAGATCATGGGGGATTACAAATACCTGGGTGTTCACCTCAACAGATGCCCTGTACAGGACGGGCCAAAGTTGTCTGCATCTGCTCAGAAGACTGAGATCCTCTGGAATGTGGAGGACAGTTATAAACATTTTATGACTCTGTGGTGGCATCTGCAGTTTTCTATGCAGTGGTCTGTGGAGGCTGTGGAAGCTCTGAGAGAGACAGGAAAAGACTTAACAAAGTGGTCAGGAGAGCCGGCTCTGTCCAGGACTGCCCTCTGGACACCATCGAGGAGGTGGTGAGAGAGAGGTCTGTAAGAAAGAAGCTGGCACAGGTCCTTCATCCCAGCAGCTGTCAGACTGTTAAACTCCAGCATCATGTGGTGAAGCTCTGTGTTGATGCTGCTTCTCAATTCTACATCATAAACCTGTTTTTGATTTGCACTACTGTTATCAATGCTAATATCTGCTCTAAGGCTAATATCTGCTCACATTTACCCATTTCACCTGGTGCAATTTCAAAATTTCTGAGTTGTACATTTCTCCCAACTGTGCAATAACACTATTTATTATCCATATTGGCAACTGTATATATTGTGCATATACAAAGACCCAGTGAAATAGTATTTTCTCAGGTGCAGTACAACACGTCATGTCAGTAGTTAGTTTTCCTCATAAGACTGCGAGAAAAGAATTTTTTTTATGGCAGTAAAATTCTTTGGCATTTACTATTTTTTCATAATCTGTACAAATGTAAATATACACAGTTGTTTTTTTATTTCTATTTTGACCTCTTTATCTATCTATCTATCTATCTATCTATCTATCTATCTATCTATCTATCTATCTATCTATCTAAATAATAACACATATTAGAGGCTCAAAGTAAACAATGAAAAGACAACATTTAAGTGTGGAATATCAGTGTCCAATTATGGCACGTCAAACATCAGGTATCAAATACATTTTGTAATTATTGAAAAGGCAACGTCAAACAATAAACAGGTGAAATAATTAAAAGACTTCTTTATCGTTAAAAACAAATGCTAGTTTCATAATTTGATATGAATGTTTGAAGATATTCTTCAGGATTCAGGATTCCTTTATTGATCCCCGAGGGGAAACTGTTTTTGTAGCAGTGCTCCATACAGATAGAATTATAGAGTTAGAATGAAATTAGAAAGAAAGAAAAGAGGAAGAAATATATATATAAAAGCAATATAGAAACCAAAATATTTATACTAAGAATATATGTATAAAACAAAATATACAACACAATAAAATGTACAACAAAAAAACAAAATATAAATACTGAACATTGGATGTGCAAATTGAAGTTTGGTGTGAAAAATTGAAATTGGGAAATATATATGTATCAGAAGAGGCAGTGAAAAGTCCACGGGCCATTCAGAGGGAGGAGTCGTACAGGCTGATGACCACAGGCAGGAAGGACTTCCTGTGGCGTTCAGTCCTGAGTTTTGGTGGGAGGAGTCTCTCACTGAACGTACTCCTGTGCCCGACCAGCACTTCATGAAGTGGGTGTGAGAGTCAGAGTCACACTCCATCCCCACGACGTCACTGGCCTTGGATCAGTTTGTTGAGTCTGTCGGCGTCCGCCGTCCTCAGCCTGCTGCTCCAGCACGCGGCAGCGTAGAGAACAGCACTAACCACCACAGACTCAGAGAAGATCCTGAGCACAGTCCGGCAGATGTTGAAGGACCTCAGTCGCCTCAGAAAACAGAGACGACTCTGGCCCTTCCTGTAGAGCGTCAGTGTTAAAAAGTGTTACAAAACATATAAGCACCTTGTATGTCTCCTGTACTACTGCAAGAAAATTTATATTTAGAAAATACTTATCTCATAATTTGAGAAAGCGTATCATTAGTTTTGAATAATTCAAACATCTTTATTTTTTCTTGGAGGCCTATGGGAGCTCTAAAAATTACAAGATAAATATTTCGTAGCTATTAGATAAAGGTTTTGTAGTTATTGGTTTGTATCTACGCCTCAGATAATAAGATATTTATTTCATAATTATCAGAGCTAATCATAATCTTAACTTTTAGAAAATATTTCATGACAGTATTCCTGTATAATCCCATGTATGTCATATATAATATAATATAATATAATATAATATAATATAATATAATATAATATAATATAATATAATATATATTGAAGACTGATCATGTGGAGCATTCAGTCTGTGGGTGTGCTGGGCTAGGGTGACACTCAAGGCCTGTTTCAACATTTATTTGCACAGTCATAGAGCAATTAATGCTATATATTTAATAGTCATATAACCCACAAAAAATAGGTACTATTAAAATGTGAAAAGGTACATACATTGATGCAATGCAAATGAGTGCAAAAGTAAAATATGACAGTATGCTTAAAGTTGTTAATGGACCCAACTCCACCTAGACAAAAAACATTCTTTAGTTGTTCTCCTCATCCAGACATTTTGCCTTCATTATTCAGCTAGTTAAAGTAAGTTTGTCCTGGATGACTCTCGCCATCTTATCTGATAGTGCCTTCTCATTTGGAAAAGTCTCCAAAGTACCTGTCTACATCCCCACGACAGCCATTACTCAGTCTGAGGGTGAGTCAGCTCATGTCACAGCTGCTCAGGGGTTTAAGCCGGGTGTGGCCTTTAGTTCAAATTGCAAACTTGCTTTAGACTAGTTAACAGACACAACACACTATATATACAAAACCTATCAATTAGCAGATATGTAAACAATAGACTTAAGCCAGGGTGGAAATAGATTTGGAGAAATCGCCTTCCATGAAGGCCCTGTGTGTATCAGGAGCAGCCATTGATACGTGCATGGCTTATCATTCATTAATGAAGGGAAGCTGCACGCAGACATCATAAGTAGAGGCTCAGGACTAATGCTTGTTGGGGAACAGTGGCAGCGCTGTCATCCCCTGCATTATGGATAGAGTTCCTGCACAGAGCTCACAAAGCCCATTCAGTCATCCTAACACGAGAGTTAAATCTTTTACGACGTTCCTCTCTGTTCAGACTATCAGGTAGCAACATCTCTGATACATCCAGGCTCCAAAACACTGGGAATGAGTCAAAATATGATCACTGTCTCTCATAGCAGACCCTGGACGTACGACATGGACGTCCAGGCGCTTCGACTTCCCATTACCTCGTTTGCTTGAGCACCTCAAGTTTGTTATCAGCTGAAGATGGGGTGCACATTAAAGTTTCACACAGACTTAATCAGTAAGGTGAGCCTGACACTCCTTTCTTGATATGAGTTTTTGGTGACAATGAAGCAAGGGCATCAATTATTGAAGTACCAAGCAGACAAGCAGGCTCGGCCTATGTGGCCATCCTAAAGCGGCTATCCAGACGCATTGCGTGGTTCTGTGGTCACACAGAATGTTTTGCTATAAAAGTTTAAGTTCAGTAAAGTTACGCTTGTTTGCTTACTCTGTCCCTTTGTTTGTTACTTAATGCTGCATCCTAACATTTCAAGGCGGCTATTGCTTCAACTACTGTTACCACTACCGCTGCTACTCTGACCTGTAGTACTGAATTCAGCCCTGCTAACGTTTCCATGTTATTTTTGTAATCTAGCTCTTTATTACCTTAATTCTTAGAATACAAAATTGCACCTTCACTAGTCATGTATAGCATATTAAAAAGATAATTACATAAACCCTAATAATAATTCATTTATTTCTCATGACATGACCCCTTCTTATTAACTCATATTGTATTTTAAAACAAAATTAAAAGTAACTCTGCTTTAAACTTGTATGTTAGATCTAAATAGCTGTTTTAGCTCTTGTCAGATGACAGAGATATCTTTAAAGGCCAGTATTGTTAAAGCATATTACAACATGGTCCATCTTTCGTCTTGCAGCCCTGCTGTTGATGTCATTTTTCTCATATTAATACCCCATCAGGACCGTTAGACATTATTGGACTGTCAGATCTGCGATCTCCCAGACAGAAACAGAGTACCAGTTTCTGTCTCTGCCTCTCTGCCCTTGAGTCCAGGTAATCTGCTTGTCACAGTATCCTGTACTGCTGTCCCACAGCAGCACATCCAGCAGTCAGTGTCGACCTGTTGGCTCACATTTCCTTCCTGTTTACCACTCGCCTCTCCTGACCCGCAGGGGTCACGGCTCCATTGTGTGTCCCCTGGCTTGTGTTACCTAATGGCTTCCCCAACCTTGTCCCGTTGTCAGCTGTGTACCCCCCTACCCCCACCCCCCAACTCCCATTCTCTCCCCTCCACCCCATGTCTGCAGAGGATCAGAGGCTGACAACAGCAGATATTGATACATGATGATCTAATAAGTGCCCTGTGTCTCTGTGCAAGCTCAGTCTTTTGGTCTTAATAGATGTTTTGTCTGTAAATCCATTTGATTAACATGTTCTAAAATGCAGTGCACATTTTCATGTATATGCACAATTTTAAAAAAGATAAACCTTTATTGATCCCTAGCAGGGAAATTCTGTTCTTTCTGCAGCAAAAAGGACAGTAATAAGTACAGATAAATAAATCATGTACAAGAAATAAATAGAGTACTAATCATTACTCATCATTAGACTACTAGAGCACTAAAATATAGAATGAAAAAAAAAAATAGAGAATGAAAAATAAACTGTTCAAGAGCATTTGAAGACAAAAATTATAAGGTAAAGTGACAGCGGTGTGGTTAATAGCAGCAGAGTCAGCAAGTCTATGATAACGGTGTGCAGCAGACTAATATATGATATGATTGCTTAGAAGCAATGCTGCTTAGTGTTTGTCTGTATTAATATAGAGATGTCATATACATATGAAGCAAAAATCATCATAATTAGCAAACCATGTCCCCAATAAAGTTTTCTTTAATTTGTTTAAGCATACTTTTAAAGATTTCAACCTATTATTTCTTCAGTGCTTTTTGGTCAAATTCAACCTGAGACTTACCCTTTATCTCACCACTGTCTATTTAGACTGTACGCATAAAAATGTCTGCTCTGAAGGTTGCAGTATCTGGCAGGGTCTCTCAAACTCTTCGCTCATACTGACATATAATAGTAATAATAATTGTAATTTGGAGGATCTCGAAAGCTTGTTTGACTCCACTGACTGCTTGATCTTATGTATGTTACTGTGAATGCCTCTGGCTTTAGTGTCATTGCTACACTTTAATTACACGACACTCAATCATTTACACTTAATGATTTGTCTTCCATCGAGGCAAATAAATGATTTTGACTGATATATACCTGTGAATAAATTAGCATTGCTTCATCACATTTACAACACTTTTTAGTGACAGTGAAATTTATGCTATGACAAGATACACACCCAGCTGAAGAAGAAACACTCTTCAAACCTCTTTCATTATCACAGCTCACCACCTGAATCAAGCAGCAATAGATATGACTACACATCCTACACTTGTGACCAGGACCCAATGCTAATACCAGGGTATGTCCCATAGCTCTGAGGAGCAGGTGTCTGCTGTAATAGTCAGCTTCTCCCTGTAATATGCAGGTAATTGAACTGACACTAAGGTGGAGAACGACTGGAACAACGTGTGGGACTCTATACTTTGGCGCCTCTAGTGGGTGGGTGAAAAGTGAGGTAGTTGTTAATTTTAATCCCATGAATCCTCTAAGTGCAGAGAGAGAAAACACTGTGTGCTATTTAAAGTCTGTTGGAGAAGGGATGCAGAGTTGTGGGATGGTCAATCTTCTGTCTGAAAATGTGGGTGTGTATAAGAAAATGAATCTTCTTGAATATATCCTGAGCAAGCCCTCCTGGCTGTCAAGGAGACATGGCAAAGAATGTGAGGCGAGCGCTCTCAGATATTGCATTCTGCAGAGTTTGCACCTCTGCACCACACACATGCTCACACACTCACACTGATGCATATATTAACAGCAACCCTGATGTGCGTGCATTTCTGTCTGTTTGCATGCATGGGCGTCTGTGTCTGAGCTCATATTTGATTTTTGCAAATGCATTGGGTTTTGTGTGTGTGCATATGGGCGTGTGAGCGTGTGTGTGTGTGTGTGTGTGTGTGTGTGTGCGTGCATGTGGTTTGTTGCCCCAGGCCGAGCAGCACCAAGGTTCAGCTGGGTTTATTTACTAAGCTGAGGTCAGGTGTCACTCGATCCAGCCGCGGTGACACTCAGGTGGTCATCAAGGTCGTCGTCTCTGCTTTTTCCCTGCGCTAGCTCTATGACTGTAAAAAATCTCTCTCTCTCTCTCTCTCTCTCTCTCTCTCTCTCTCTCTCTCTTTCTCTCTCTCTCTCTCACTCATACACACACACACACCTGTACTGTATAAGCTGTGTGTTTTCAAGACATACCTCGCCTTTCATATCTGACACTGTGTTAGATAAGTGAAGATTTAAAGACACCACAGAACTACAGAGCAAATGACTTCTCTGTTTCGTGCATGGGCACATCTGGATCAGTATGTGTGTGTATGGATTCCCACTTCCTATGGGTTAATTAGACCATCTTTTTCAAATGAAATATTTCCCAACACTCCCCTTTTTTTTCTCAGGCCGCCCAGTGTCATCTTAAACCAGATGTAGAAGACCAACAGAAGCATGCAAAGGTGTACACTTGAATAGAAATTATGAAAAGGGCCACAGTTTTTGGGTTTTATTATTTTATTTTCTCATTAATTTGGTAAATTGTACATTTATTTGGGAAATACAACATTTTGATCTGTCTAAAACATATGAAAAAGAAGCAAAAAAATAACTAAAAACATGATGAGAATGTGTATGTCTGTGAACCAGAGTGAGTCTTGCAAAATAAAAAGAATCAAAAGGTTCTTCTAACCAGATGGAAACTGACTACAACTAAGAGGGCCCTTGAAGCAGTGGAATAGGGGGGTCAGATTGAGTTGGAGAGTCCAGCTGTTTAGGACAAGACCATGGCCTGGAACTCTGTGGAGACAAAGAAACAGCATCAGTAGGATGTGACACCTGATTGTTTAGCTCATCAATCCAACGCCTGCCTCAACATAACTCTAAAATATGAAGACATGAAACCAATAGAAAGAAGGAGAGCTAGCACTGAGATGCTAGATTTCACTTCCACTGTTATGCTGTCCAGTTAACAGCATGCCGCTGACACGATTTGTCCAATAAACTAATTCACTAATCTAAAATTACTTATGGTCTGTTTCAGTGTTGTGCAGGTGTCAGCTGCTACTGTGGGACAGAAACAGTGTGCAGGGATGAGGAGGAGGTAACTATGATAGCTGCTTGTCTTACTTCACTACTGGAATATATACTGCCTTCTCTTTCTGGTGTTACTTACAGACCCAGAGCAACCAGACTATTGTAGGAATAAGACAAAATTAGCCAATCTGCTTTTTAATTGAAAATATGAAAAAATAGGTGTGGATCCTCTCACCGTCTGCTCCAATCCGGCCATCGCTGTCATCATCAGCAGCACACAGGAAACCCTTGGTCTCCTTGTCTGTCAGGACGCGAGCCCCAACAGAAAACCTCTGGAGGAAAAACCTGACATACACAGATCCACCGACAGAGGTTAAAGTTAGAGGTACTCCTCAGTAACAACTGCACAACAATGCAATATCCACAAAGACAGAAATTAGAAACTAACACTAAGGTCCAATTAAGACAAAACTTACAAAAGAACCCTTGACATGTGCACAGGTAATGTCATGTAAACCTCAGCAAAACAGGTAGTTTGACAATCTTATTTAAATTGATCAAGTCACATGTAATGTCAAGTTATCAGGTGTTGTTGCAGCCAGAAAACACAACTTCTCGTGAGCAAACAGTCCGGGTCATAAACATCAGTGACTGTGCTGCTGTTACTCAGACCATTTGATATAATGTAGAAAACAAAGCCATGATGGATGGGTATCCACCTCACTGCATCCATTCTCATAGAACAGTATCATGAAAACTGAACTGAAATGTGATGATTTCCCGAGAAAGACGCATGATCTCTCCACCCGTTTCAGGGACCAGTGAATACAACCAAAAATCTGCAGCTGGGGAACCGGCTGCTCACTCACTTGAGCTCTTCCTCCTCAATAAACCCACTGCCATCGTTGTCTAGGATCCCAAAAACCTTCTTCACATCCTGGGGGCTCTTCTGGGTGAGGCCACACATCTGGAAAAACTTCTTGGGGCAGAAGGAGTCTGGTACTGGAGGAGGAGAGAGAGCAGAGTGAGGAACAGCAGCAGGTACATTTCAATGAGTCCAATCTAGTTCCTCACTAAACTAGAATTAAAGCAGATTCCCTGTAATATCAGCAAATCCTCAGACAATTAGTGTCGGCTTAAATTGTGGAGACAAGATGACATATGACTGACATAGTGTTATTAAACATGATGTAAGTGGCTTAATCTTCTCACGCAGAGGCGCATAGCATAGAGAAACTATTGATACTGAATGCTCCCTGTGAAATATTTTACATTTAAGAGGTTTGACAGGCCAATTTTCCTTGATCTTTGACCTCCAGTGATAACACTAACAGGATCACAGCTGGAACTGTGCCCAACTGAGGCTCCTAATATCACTTCACAAAGCCTTCCACATTCTATATTGTACTTAATTTATCCTTCTATTTGTTTATATATCTTTTCATGTCAATATTCTGCAGTTCCAGTTGTAGAAACAGCCCTATTGTCTAGTGACTGCACCAGCTCCAGCACAAATACTGTATAGAATTAAAAAAAAAAAAAAAAAAAAAAAAAATCGAATGAAGAGAGTAATAATGATATTGGTGGAAGACGATACCTTGGCAGTCCTTGATAGCACTGTCGATGGCATCAGCGGAAAGGATAGATGAGAGCGACATTTTATTCCTGTAGAAGGAACAACCATGGTGAATTATTAACATATGTAGCCAGGTACAGTATGCGCCTAACTTAACAGTGATGGAGCGCAAAAGTTATCCAGGTGATAAACACTGTCAGGAGAGAGCCTGCAAAAGTGCTTGAATCTCAATAAAATCTTATGGAAGACAGGAAGTTAAAAATACCTAATTTTTTCCAGTATTTTCCTGTCTCATCCACAGATTTAAACATGATCGAAATATTTTTTTTACTTTTGGCTTTTGTGACCTCCAACGCAAATAAGACTCCCTTTTTTACGCACGCACTTATTTCACCTGGCATCTGCCCCTGAGGCGCTCTGAAGTGCGCTGAACATGCAGGAGCCAGAGAATCTGCCTCTACAAAGTCTTTTCAAAACAAATTAAAAAGCAGCCTCTTTGCATCAGAAGCAGCCTCCCTGAGTCCCCACAGCAACCTACCGTGTTAAGGGGTGATCTCGCCCGGTCGGTGATCCAGCAGAGAAGAGGTAAGGCTATGTGGTGACTGCTGTCTGTCAAGGCGGATTTATATAGGTCTGATTGCAGTGACAATAGGGATTGCTTGAGTTACCTGTCTATGGATCAAATTCTAACTGCCCGCCCCTGATCCAATTTCTCAGCTAACTAATTAACCTTTACTATTTATAACGCCCAGGGACAGAGAGACCGGACCGTGGACATCTGTAACGCCCTTGTAAATAGCAAATTACGTTAAAAAGCGCGTTCTTCTCCCCATCCGCCACTCCCTCCTGTCATCCCCTCACCCCTCCTCCTCTCACCTCTAGAATTATATAGTACAGTAAATGCAGGGAGGGTGTAATGTAACTGCAATCTCCCTCTCTCTCCTTTTCTCCCTCTCTTGCCCCCCCTACCCTTTCATGCAGATATCCTTTTACAGGCAGCGGTCCCAAAACGAGCACATCTGAGCCACCTCCCTCTGCAAATATGCCCTGATCATTACATTTCAGGTGAGTTATGGGAAATAAAATGTCAGCTGACTTTGAACCTTTCGTGTCATATTTGGTGTGGTGGGGCCATGCCGATAGCATGAGCGAGCTCATAGAGTCACCTAAGAGGTCAGCTCATACACGCTATTTGTCTGGGGCACTGGCACCGTGGTGCTTAACTTTCCTTGGACATGGAACATGTACCTGCTCAGATTCACAGCATATGGGGTTCAGATTAGTTCCAAAATCTATTAGAACCCCAAAGCGGCTCGTCACTGAATGTCAGCTGCTTTGGAGTCATCTCGCGCTCTCACACTGACAGGGGGACAGTCTCGCTAAATTGCTTTGTCAACTGTGCTGATTAAGGGACCCGAGGTCACCCTCTGCTGTCGGTGTCCCATCCCGCCTCGCCTTGATGGTGATGATGATGATGCATTATGCACAGTGTCCCAGGTACTGACATGCACGAGTTGAATAGAGGTATAGCAGTCAGAGGTCATGCTGAGCGCTGGCTTTATCTCTGCTGGAGTATGATCATGTGGTGACTTTGTTTCTTCCAGTTTGTGGAAGCTGCACACTGGATTTGTCCAATTTGTCCAGATGCAAAATGGCAATTTCTGGTTGTCTTTTTCGAGGGCATCTGTGGCCGCCAGCGGTCTGACACACCAACAAATTCAGGGGTCATTAAGCGCATTCCTGGGAGAGAGTTAGCTGCAGCAGCACACAGAGGAAGGTTATTCCTCCAAATGATCTAAGGTTAGTTGGAGGTGTGCAAATGCAGCATCCAGCAGCAGTGTGTGTGTGTGTGTGTGTGTGTGTGTGTGTGTGTGTGTGTGTGTGTGTGTGTGTGTGTGTGTGTGTGTGTGTGTGTGTGTGGAGAGACAGACACACACTGCTAGAAATGTGTAATGTTCTAATTGATTTCTAATCATTAAACATGAGGTTCGATGCTCAGCTTTAACAAACTACCCTCGCTGGATTCAGAGTGCTTTATCCAAAATTTCTGCAACCTGACACTCGGGGATATCTTTGAATGTTACCGAAGACAGGGACACAGCAGCCCCCGGGCCAGCCTCCTCAAGTTAGAAGTCAACCACTTTGTGCGCGCACACATGCGCGTGACGCACGGGCAACTCCCGGCTGCGCTGCTGCTCTTGCACGCGACAGCTGGCGGCCGTGAGCTGCGGGTAACGTTGGCCCTGCACCAGCGCGGTGTCATGACATGCGCTAAAGATCCTCTTAAACATTATTTAAAGGCCTGAAGACAGAAGACGAACGTCGATAGAAATTAAAACACATTTTATTTCTGTTTTATTTGCATGGCATTTTCTCTTAGACGACGCGATTCAGTTATTTCTAAAGAAACGCTGCTAAGTTACAGAAACAGGTGTTTTTGGCATGGATTTTACGCACAGTGGATGTAGCCTTTTGTTTATTTCTCTGGCAGCATCATGTCGTCTTTCATTATTGAGTAAAAGCTTGTATCTCCGGTGGTTTGTCATTGTCAACCTCTCCTAAACCTAATCCCGGTGCCAACTTGTTAATGGGGCCCCTCAATAAGTGATGTCTGCTGTAAGGTTCTCGTGAAGCCGGACTCCTGAGCAGGTAAAGAGAAACTCAATCATCTCCTCAGGACTGTGTGTGAAAAAGAGACTGTGGACACCGGAACGAGAGCAGTGGTGCGACTTTACCCACACCCGGTGCATGATGTCATACGCCATGCTGATACCTCACAGACTATACTGTTACTGGGCGATCATTTATTCATTTACATTTGCTAATGTTCTTTACGAGCCTCACTCCTGGACGTATAGACCATCCCCTCTCTGTTACTGTTTGTTTTGGCGAATAAGACACGATTTAACTCAATGATTTCGTCCTGCGTGAGTGTATGATGAGTTTCCCCACTGATGTGAATACACTAGAACCCCATTACTTAAACCCAGGCTCTTCTGCCTGGAATGTCTGAAGTCAGGGAATCAAAAGTCCACGCAGTTGTCGTTTTTATTGTCATGATGATTTACTGTAACGTCTGTCTTGTGTCTGTCTGGTGCGCCTGTCCCAGCTTCTCCTGTCAATGGACCTAATGCCACCTAGTGGCTGCAGGATGGAGCTGCAATTTTCCAGACTGACTGCCCCAACACAAGCGCGCGCGCGCGCGCACACACACACACACAGACACACACACACACACACACACACACACACACACACACACATTTTACGTTTTCATCACTTTTGGAGACATTACATAGACCTACATTCATTTCCTGGAGAATTACCCAAAGCATAACCATAACCACTACTTGCCTAACCCTAACTCTTACCATAACCTTAGCCTAACCTAAACCTAAACCTAAACCTGACCTCACCCTATAATTTAATGATTCAGACCATGGGGACATGCATTTTGTCCCCACAAGGAAGGCGAGTCCCCACAATATGACTGTGTGAAGAGATTTATGTATTATGAGTAATACAAGTCCACAAACACACAATACACCCACTACACATACACACATTTATATTTAGGTGTGTGTGTGTGTGTGTGTGTGTGAGCCCATTTTATATGTATCTAGAGTTACAGTTTGAGAGAGAGAATCAAGTATAACCCATTACAACACAGTTTCTACTATGATTACCATTGCTTTCTCCTTTTTGTCCACTATTTCCTTAATATGTTTTAGTATCACATGTGTATTCATATTTCAGGTAAGTAAATAAATAAAATTGAAATTTTGATTTTGTAATATTTTGATTTATAGAGAGAGCGTCTGCGCAGGACATCGACCTGTTGAGTTTGTAAGATACTGATAAATTAAAAAGAGACAAATCACACAAAGAATAAAAATCCAGTGAGACCGTAGCAAAAGAATGTTTATTCTTTTTTTACCGTTCGTTCCTGGAAAGTGCATCATAGATTTTACAGTAAGCAAAATTCATATTTAAGACATGAACACAACCGAGCGACATTCACAATCATCATTTTGGACAGTGTGTTGCATAGGAGGAAACGTCTCTTCAGCAAATGTATAAAAATCATTTATATTCAGATGAAAAGGGGGGAGGTCGACGTGGGCTTTGTTGTTCCATCAGAGCGGGTGTTGTTGGTCAGTTGCCACTTTATGCCTTCACCAAGCTCGCAAACTCTGCGGAAAGAAAACACTCACAGTTAGGAGGCCAAAGCCACAGCATGCCGCTGAGCACTCTGCGTGGCAAAGAGCTGATGACCGTCCATACCGTCAGCGCCGATCTTGCCGTCACCGTCGGTGTCTCCGGCCTTCATGAAAGCCGAGGTCTCGGCGTCGGTCAGTGCGCGTGCACCGGCCTTGAAGTTCTGCAGGAACAGCCTGCGGACAGACGGTGGTGAGTTCACGGACCCCAGCTCCCACTGGCTCAGACACACTTCATATTCAACATTCAAATGTTATTGATGCAGGTGTTATGTGAAGAACAGCATTCACCTTTTATTGAATCATAAATACTTAGAGATATTTTTACGGAGTTAAGTTACTTTCCTTACAGTAAGGGAGGAGGGGCCACATATGTTGGCCTTAAACAGGTTGCTAAAGATAGTTTGACCTGTGGCTCCCAAAGTTTACATTCCTTCAGTCCCCACAGCCTGGTAAGCACAATAAACCACTATTCACTGGGATTATAGACAAAAACCACCCATTGTTTACTGCTGCTGATATCAGAACAAAGGCTGCTTGAATATCGTTCCCATGAACCGCTGTGATGTGCGGATATCTGTTCAGGACAAAGGTCCCCTGGTGTTGCGTTTGATGTGTAGCCACAGGTGTGTGTCTTACTTCAGCTCATCCTCCTCAATGAACCCGCTCTTGTCCTGGTCGATGATGGCGAAGGCCTTCTTGACGTCGTCGGCGGACTTGCTGGCCATACCGCACGCCTTGAAGAACTTCTTGTGGTCGAATGTGCCAGCGTCTGAAATGCATGCAGGTTGTGACTAAAAACTCCACATGAAACGCACATCGATGCTCCAAACAAAAGGCCCACGGGGGGGAGGGGGTGCTGTGACTGTGATTTTGTGTCACCTTTGCACGCATCCAGGGCTGCAGCGACCTCAGCATCATTCAGTACACCTGCGAAGGCCATTTTGAATCTGCAGAGAAACCAAATAGAAGCGGTTATTTTACGGGACTTATTGAGTAAACATCTGCATCGGCTGCAGAGCCGTCTGGGAAAATCTCTGAAGCTATCACATATTGTTGACTATATGGATTATGGGTCAACATATTCATAATTACTGTATCTTTTAGAATAAATATCACGAATCGCATTAAATTGGTCTTATCTCAACAGAGCGCCACTCCGCCGTTCGCTTAAGTTTGGCCTGTTGCCAAAATCTCCAAACTGTTAATTGTTCCAAATGGAATAGAAATAGATTAGAATAGACCCATTTCAGATTTCAATCCACTTCTTTCCAGATCCCATTCAAGAGGCTGAGACTGACACGTGTTCCCTACTGCAGCTCTGTAGATGCTGGGAGCTCTGACCAGTAATCCGTGTCTTCACGCAGCTGACGCTCCCGCAAAAATAAAAAAAAAAAGTAAAAATAAACACAATTCTTTCTTTAGCTGTCGCAGGCAACTCGAAGTCCATATCAAATGTTTTTTTTCTTTTTTTTCTGTCTTTCTTTCTTTCTTTTTCTTTTTTTCTTTTTTTTTTTTTTTTTTGTAATCATTAATGTTTCTCAAAGATGCCAAGCGTGGTGCTGCGGGCTTTTGTCTGCACGGATCCCGGGTCTCTTCGCTCCTTTTACGCAAACTCACCTCTGGTGTCTTTGCTTTGTGGGGTACAGATGATACAAGACAAGACTCGAGTCGACTGCAGTGATCTTCCCGGTGCTCCCGGTGACCTTTTATAGTTCCACTCTATCGGAAATCTGAGGCATAAGATAACTGACACCACCGAGAAGGGGGTGGCGAAAATTCACCCTGTAGCCAGAGGGTCTATTTTAAGTTTCACAAATGAAGACGCTTAAAAGGTGCGTTTGAAGAAGTCTTTAATGTCCCCCCATCGCTAAGAATAGGCCTGTGCACTGCTGAGGAGGACGAATTGGCAATGCTGCTGGCACCACACAACCGTATTCAGGAGGGTGGATAAGGAGCTTGCATGCGTTAGAGGTGGCGTAAGTGGCGCTAATTAGTTGTTTTTCCCTCTTTTTGTGTTACATTGTTCATTTGGGAGGCATAGACTATTGTATTCATGGATATTTTAATTAAATTTATCTTGCGAGTTTGGACAAAAGATTCCCTCTGCCGTACTCAGGAATTAGATAGTGTAGGAATGTACAAAGATAAATTATAATTCCCTTTGTGGGAATCAGATGCTTTTGCTGTGTAACACTGATAGTCGTCACAGCCACAATGAGCATGGCTTTTCTAAGTGCAGTCATTTGCGTTCTGTCGGATCTGGTGTATTAAAATCAGGTTTCTAATAGTCTACTTTAAACAAATCAAGCACAAAGCAGTCATTACTATGCCGCATAGAAGCTACAAATTCCAAATGTTAATCAGTCCCATGTTGACTGGCATATTTAGAAAATGTCTTATCGTTGTCCAAATTAGTCAAAGCGGACTGAGTGATATTTGGAAACTCTCCCCTTCAGTTGCTGATTCCACACAGCCCATTTTCTTTGCCTGCCCACGTACCATAGCTGAAAACGTTAAAAGCTCAAGGCAATCCTCATGCTGTTAGGCAAATGTTTCTGTAAGCTCCAGTTAAAATAATAGGTGGAGTAAGAAATTCTGAGCAATTTATCTTGACTTAATTGTACCATTTCCCCAGTTGAAGTGCTGTGAACAGCTTTGACCTGTAGGTGGCAGCACTGCCCCGCGGGGTAACACTGCTGTCACTGTGCCTCGTTCTGTTTTGACCACCGGTTAATGGCAACAGGCTCAGGGTGTCATCTGATAGGGTTGAGGGTTGTTATATTGCTCGCTGGTAGTTCCCTGAGCATTCATAGCTTCCCCTTGAATTGTGACTTGACTTTAATATGACTGATTACCTCTTTAAATTTAATTGTGCACCAATATTCATATAGAATATTTCCCAAATAAATATTACATTCCGAAAACTGAATAGATAAATTGAAAAAAATGTCAAGAACCTTCAGACCACTAAAGATCTGCAGCTATGCACCAGATTCAACCTGCTGAAGGTTGCTGATGCAACCATGGCTGTTAATAGCCCCCCTGTTGCCACAGCACATCATCTAATTGACTACGCAGCAGTTGGTGGAGAAAAAGACCTTGGAACAGACCAGCTAATTACACTATGTGTGACAGCTATCCATTGCAAACCTCCCTGGATCCAGGAAGCATGTGAGCAAAGCCCCCAGGGCCTTTCCCACTGTGTTTGCCAGCTTGTGGCTTGAGTCCAGCTAAACTCCCCCTCCCATTTACCAATTATCAAAACAAGTGCAGGGCAGGTCAGTTCAATTGCCTCTCAGCACCTCCAGAGTATTCAAAATCCCTGGCAGGTGGAATCTCATTTTGCACCGCCTCTTCCTCAGCATATTGTGTTGACATCGCCACAGCTATGCAAATACAGTGGGTGGTGTGTAATGCATCAGTGCAAAGACGACTGACCTGAAGACGATGACTTTACAGCAAAAGAGTATTTATTCCTGGTTCTTCACTCTTCCTCAAAAGTGCAGATGGTGTTGTACAGTTTGCACAAGTCATTTTTCAAAACATTTAACACAACTGAATAACATTCACAGTAAAGTATGTGTTCCATGTTGAGAAATAATACGCAGGCAACTCATAAATAAGGTATAAAAAATATTCTTTCAGCTGATGATTACTGAATCTTGCGAGGAGTTTGCAGTTCCATGAAAAGAGGGGGATCTTGGTCAATGGAAATTTATGCCTTTACAAGGGCAGCAAACTCTGTGAAAACACAATAAAACTGCCATTAGAAGTGAAAAAATGTATTCAGATTCTTATGTCATCACGGTGGTAGGATCCAAACTAACTGGACCCACTCTCTGACCAGGACTCTGGGTCTGTGCAGGTATTAGAAGTATGTGAATAGATGCTAAATTAATGCTCTAGAGTCCACTGCTAAAAGGCATCCCAGTGAATCTTGTGTTTCTCTGCTACATTCAAAGATATGCAGGAAGAGGAAGTCTTACCATCGACTCCGATCTTGCCATCACCATCACTGTCACCAGCGGCGAGGAAAGCCTTGGTCTCCTTGTCAGTGAGTGCTCTGGCGGAAGCAGAGAAGTTCTGCAGGAACAGCCTGAAATGAAGCAGCAGGAGTTAACATGATGAACATTTCAGGCTGTATTGATCAGTCTGTTGTAAGTCAATGTGCAGAATGAGTATCCTTTAAAGCACTGAGGCTTAAAAGCAGAATGTAAGATGGCAACAAGCCTGTCTACAGGGTTGCTGTATATATAAGAAGGTCATAAAACCTTCAGGCTGCATTAAACATTGCTATTCTTTAGTTTTTTTGGTGCAATAAGTGTGTAGTTTGATTAAAGCCAAGCTAAAACAAAATGTCCAAATGAGGGAAAGAGTAAATATATCCCTTGTTTTTCTAAAAAGTCAAACACAGCACAGTGATATTTGATCTGGTGCATGTTTTGGTGCCACCAGAGGCATCAAGTGTGCATTGCTTGGGGGTCTTACTTCAGCTCCTCCTCCTCAATGAAGCCACTGTTGTCCTGGTCAATGATGGCGAAGGCCTTCTTGACATCCTCTGCGGTCTTGCTGGCCAGACCGCATGTCTTGAAGAACTTCTTGTAGTCGAAGGAATCAGCAGCTGGAACACACATGTTAACACCATTAGCGCCCGACCGGCTGCTGGCATTGGACAGCACAGGACTTCAGTGTTGATGTAATGGGATAACTGTGCAGTTTAATCTGGCATGTTTGCACATTCTGAAGAGTCCAGCACAGTGATCTTTATTCCTGCTACTTGTTTTTTTTAATTAAATCTCCAGTGAAATGTCTTAATATGCAAATAATAATAATGAATAACTGTATGGTTTACTGGGTAGCCTTCTAAATGAAGATAATGAAGCTCACCTGAGCAGCCATCCAGGGCTGCCTTCACATCTGCATCACCGAGGACACCAGCGAAGGCCATTTTTTATTCTTAGAGAGGAGAGAAAACAAGGCTTGTTAGTATAAGCATCACAAATCCAATACAACAATATCAATGCATTGCAAATATCCGTCTTCAGAGCAAACCATTTTAACTTGTAACTTGTTATCTGAGACTTGAGTCTGTGGACCTAAGATACAGTGACTTCAGGGAGGTATTCAGGGTTTAAATCACCACATATCAGACAGATCCTCAGCTGTATGAGCTAAAGTCATGCATCAGAGTCCAGATATTAACTTCCAAGTATTAAGCAAGGCTATTCCTCCTCTTGCTTCACAAGAGAATGAAAATTCAGGAATGATTAACACTATATTATAAAGCGTCTTAGAAGCGTAAAAAGTCCACTTGTTTCTTTTGGTCGTCAGTTCAACTAATTCATTGCTTTAATTCGCAAAGGCAAATTTACTGTAGCTATCTATTTATTTTTTTCATAGGCTAGAGAGCTACTCTTTGCCTCCGGATGTCAAACACAGGCCTGCCTGTGTGTATCCCAGCTCGTTCTGCTGCTATGGCACTAAACAGGCCTGGATGATGCTCCCACTGAGAGGCCCAACTCGTCAACACGACCGCATGTAAACGATGCAGCCGGGGGAAACGCAGTCAAGTCAGACGTGAGATTGTATACACGCATACTTTTCATCCGGTTAAAAGAGAGCATGTAAAATAGCGCAATTATCATCCAGCAAACGTCGATCCTCAGAAATCAAGTGGCCACATTTTGGCCTTCCTTGCGCACTGACTGAATCGTCCTGCGGTCCTGTGTGGTTGTCAGCTATGTTGGTTCCATTTCTCCCTACAGTTATAGTCCACGGGGATCTCTTCGTCTGAGTGCCTGTCCTCCTGGTGTGAGAAGCCGCTCAGTTCGGCCTTGGCGGAGTGCAGTTCCAACTCACCTTTGCGCTGCGTTGAGGCGAGTGAAAACCAAGGCGGACTCGAGTGAATGCCAGGAGCCCCTTCCCCTCGCTCTTATATTGCCTTGTGCAACACCATTTACAGAGCTTTGAGTCTCAGTATCAGGTGCCAAGATGCGTGGGTTTCGAAAAAATGTGTCTACTAGTCTCGACCTATTTTTAGGTGAACAAATGAGGATGCTACCATGTGTGCAGAGGCCTATAGCTAGACGTGTGGAAACCCGAGCAGGCCCGCTGCTCACCGGCTTCACGGGACATGTTACACTCGTGTGATTTATGGCCAGCATTTAAGATGCGATGTTGTAAATTTCATCAGAGAGTATAAATGAAAATAATGGACGGACTCTGGGCTGCACGGGTCATATCTCCGAGTTTGATATGTGAGAAAAGCTTTCAGTCAAATAGCAGATGAACGAGTACGAGGGAGACACGGTCAATTTCACTGCTGATGACTTTCTTAATTAACAGAGGAAATACTTAATTCATGGCCTTAGACGTAATTTATCACTCTGAAAAGACACTGGCCTCTCAAATGTTGTAGGCTAAATATACTGCATGTGTTAGGACTGCTTAATTACTGCCCTCAAAAACACACTGCTGTTTATCTCCTTGTGTTAATATTATATATAATTATAGAGACATAGAGATTCCTCTGTAATGGTCTGCTTGTTAGAAACTGTTAATTCTGTCTTCTGTGGTATCAGTAAAATGTTCCCATATAGCCTATAGATAGATAGATAGATAGATAGATAGATAGATAGATAGATAGATAGATAGATAGATAGATAGATAGATAAAGGATTTGACTGAATCCCTAAGGGACATTGCAGCGTTGCGGCAGCTATTCACACATCACAAAACACACATAACATACAATAAGCTGACATGAGGTAGGTGAGGAAAACATTTTTTAAAAAATACATACACATTTTCATGAAAACTGTTAGATAGAAAAAATAATTAGAATAACAAGAGAATAAGAATTAAAATAAGACAGAGCTCTGAAAGTGCAAATTTAAGTTGAATGTTCAAAGTCTCTCAGAGGATAAGTATTTTGAATTCATTTTAAATTATTGGAGCCAGGCTTTCCATTCTTGCATGTGACGGTCTGGTGTTGCAACACCACCCTGAGATGGTCTCAGATGATAGCCCAGATATTTGCAGCCTCAGCCATACGCCTTCCTGACACAGCTTAAGTATAGGCTTCCGTATATCTCCATAGGGTTCATCTGTATTTTACAATCAACAGGGAGAACCGACATGCAGGACACAGAGGCAGAGTCAGAATGTATAAGAAAAGTTTTATTGATGGTCAGAGAGTGAGGGTGGATAGAGGTGAGGATGAAGGCAGAGGGAAGCTGGTGGCTGGCAAAACAGGGCAGAACGAGGAAAAAGACGTGGATGTGATGAAGCCAGCTGAGGAGCTGAACCAGTACATGGGTAGGAGACAAGATGACAGAAAGATGAGTAGGAAAACAAGCAGACATGCAGTGATTCTGTCGCACAGAGAGATAACATTAGTTCAGCAAAGAAAACAGCACAAGAGGCTGAGCTTGGAATTCAAAGAGGTCTGAGCCATGATCCACCACAACGGCTGAAACAATGATCATGACGATGGGTGGATGAGGAGCCACACTGCTGAGTCGATGAGTTGCAGGTGGGTAGGCTGGGCAGCAACCAGGAGCCAGACACACACACACACACACACACACACACACACACACACACACACTTCTATCCTTGTGAGGACCCCCACTGATATAATGCATT
Source organism: Chaetodon trifasciatus (assembly GCA_037975065.1). NCBI lineage: Eukaryota > Metazoa > Chordata > Actinopteri > Chaetodontiformes > Chaetodontidae > Chaetodon > Chaetodon trifasciatus. Next base: position 1,281,357 of record JBBMOE010000066.1, on the reverse strand, counting down.
CCCTGGTCCCTAAACCTAATTCAAACCTAAACCCTGAAAACCACCCAAAAATGTGCTCTCTCTGTTGGCTGAAATCAGAAACGTGTGGGATAAACTGGCACAGCCGTGACTGTGACACTGAACTCCACGTAGACTGGGTCAAATTTCAAATGAACCCAGCAGCCAAACATGGACAAGACTTTGGGGCTTATACCACTGGATCCTTGTCCTTATAGGATGCTGCACAGACCAACCATTCACACTATTTTCTTAGTGAGGTGTGATTGTGTGCGTAAACAAGTTAACAATGTGCTGACAACTAATTTTAGCTTCCATGACACAAAACGCAGCTTGTTAAGATTGGGACCCCTTTTTCCTCTCAGTTTTTACATGACTGATGAATGTGTTTTTATGGCTTTCGTGACCTCTTTATTAAATGTGAACTCTAGCCTGTTAAACATTTAGGTCTTTTAAACCTTAATCAGCCATCACTGACATTCATCTCGGTCATTTCTGTTCTGTATTAACTATCAAATTATAAGCATTTTCTTAATTGTGGTGTCTGTTTCTACCTGGCTCTGCAGGAATTTGAAATCTGTCCAACAGAGGGCAATATTAGTCCCAATAAGGAAAACATGGGCAACATTTTTTGGCAGAGCCCATGTGTCTTTAAGAGTTGAAGAGGCTTCCCATTAATTTAAAATTCAAACTTCCACCATCTTAAAACAAGTGATTTTCTCAATATTGGTGGAAAGAGTCCAGCTCTTTTCAGTTTTGTCATCGCCACAGGTTTTAAGCTACTCTGCAGCAGTGAATCAGAATTGGGTTTTCCTAATCATCAAATTGATGCTGGTGCCTTTCTGTTGTGTTTACATCCTCCACCAGGGCACTTCCATGAGTATCAGCAGGTATGAGCGGTGTTTAGCTGAGAAATATCACCACACTTAATCCTGTTTCCTTGTTCACAAACTGGAGAGTTGCAATCGCCCAGAGCCAGCATGCATCTTGATGCTGCCTGCAAGATCATCTAATGAAATGCTTCTTACACTTTATTATATGCTAGTCATGTCTTAATGAAATGCTGAAGACTAATACTGTGCAGTGGAATAAAATGAGACACACCACACAGTGATATCACATCTTAAACACATTTATTAATCCAATTCAGGTACCTGATTGATTAAACACACAACTAATATCCAACTTAACATCTGTCTGTCCACCAAACAGTTTATGCATTCTAATATCACATCAACAGGGAGAGCAGCAGGCAGGTACAGATTTTCTGAGGTTTCTGGTCTTTGCATCAAACAATCTGGAAAATCAGGATTTCCATAAGAAATCCATCATCCAACATAGGGACAGACAGCCATGGCCATGTTTATTTTCTCTTTATTTCAGGATATCACAGAACTCTGTAGGGGAGAAAAAGGAAGAGTGAGGTCAGTCAGAGATCCATATTAAGCACAACAGTGTTCTCCAGGCAAGGAGTTAGTGTCGTACAGCATTACGGTTAAGCAAGATGACTAAACAAACAACAAATTATGTTTTTTTTCGCTTGCTAAGATGTTCTCATATGTGCAGACTGCAATTTCAGCACTAAGTAATGGACAGTTCCCCTGAATAGACGGCTCCTTTTCTCCTCTGCTTTTTTTTTAATTTTTTTTTTTTTTTATAGATGTTTTACATGCACCCACCTTCCAGCCCAATCTTGCCATCGCCATCCTTATCTCCTGCAGCCATCAGAGCCTTGGTCTCAGCCACAGTCAGCTCCCTCGCCCCCGGAGAGAAATTCTGAAGGAACAGTCTGATGTGTGCATAAAGAAATATCAGCGATAAGTTCAACTTTGTATTGTCGTAGACTTAATCTTTTCTGATGGCATTTTCTCTCCCTCTAGGGCTTTCTGAGCTATCTTAAGTCACCAGTCCTCCCCTCATGTATCACTGAATTCATTCACAGCAGAAATGCTGCTCCATTCATACAGTGACCTCTGCCTGGGGGCCACCACATGCAGTACACCATTGATGTAACACACATGCACACTCACACACCCATCTCTATCCTGTTCTAGCCCGTAAAGCACCCACACCCAACCTTACTTGAGCTCCTCCTCCTCAATGTATCCACTCCTGTCTTGGTCTAGAACTGTAAACACTTTTTTCCCATCTGCCTCAGATGAACCGGTCAGTCCCACTTGTGCAAAGAAGGACTTGAAGTCGAATGTGCCCGGAGCTACATTGGCAGAGGGAGATGAGGAGAGCAGGAGAAAGAGAGGACAGATGTGGGAGTGAGGGGTCAATCACAGAATGACAAGAAAGCAAGAATGGTGAGGGGCTGAATAGAGATGTCGCATTTACTCATTCGCTCAGATGACTTTCATTCTTCAACCAATGGCATTTACCAATATACACCTTGTAGCGCATCACTGTCTAATACCATTAAAGGCTATGTCATTAAACCATTGAAGCAGTCAGAGACACTGAATATCGCCTGTGGGTCTAATGCAAACCTAAATGTTAAAAGCCCTTTATTTATCAAGCCCCTCAGAGTGGAAATTCTGATCTACTATGAATTACTGTCAAGTGTGAAAATGTTTTGCAATGTGATGTGACTTGGAGCCACAGTATGCGAAAAGATTTATGCTCTAATATGGGACGGTATGGGGGGTGATTTGTCTGCGATCCCCATTTTGATCACACATTTTAGTTCCCGTCATTTCTTAAAACAAAGCATACATACTACCTCCTTTATTGATACTGATACATAATAATAATAATAATAATAATAATAAGTACAACTGACAAAGTTTGAATATTATTTTGCCTAAAACAGTGCCAGCAGGGGGACTTTCTCGAATAAAGGGCATATAAGCGCTGACATTTGATATTCATTGGTGCGGTTGAGCTGCGTTTGCCTGGTCATGCAGACATAACTGCTAGAGATAAATGATTAAGAGCTTTGGGATGTGAGGGTGGTATCGCTTGTGTGATTGTGGTCTTCTCTGTGTGAATGCTCAGCATAAACACTTTGGTATCTGCTGGTAACTGCTCTCCTGCCACATGGCTGCCTGGTTACCTGCAGGTTCCATGTCCCCACTGTGAACAACACATCACACAGGTATCCCTTGTGGGAGTGGGAGTGGGTTAAACAATGTTTCTCTCTCTCTCTCTCTCTCTCTCTCTCTCTCTCTCTCTCCTTGTTATATGTGAGTGGATGTATATTCACTTCCTGTAAAGTATGTTTTCATGTGTTCATGATCAGATGCTTGTAAAGTGTGTGTCTCCCTGCGTGCGAGTGTGTGTGTTCTGTCTGACTCACTTTGACAAGCCTGGACCGCAGCCTTGATGTCCTCGTCGCTCAGCATCCCTGCAAATGCCATGGTCCTCTGTAGCTGCCTGAGGGATACAAACGCACATACACGTAGGAAATACAAAGTGACAGTAAATGAAACTGGTGCAGGTGTTTTCTGCTGTCAGGTAGCAGTCTCTGTCAGATAAGATAGATTAAGCGTAATCATTCCTCTGTGAGTAGTCTTCAGGTATGTCAGTATTGTCAAAAAAAGGTCACGAGTTGCATATTTCATCCATAGGACTGTCTCATTTTGAGAGTAAGGTATATGCATATTAACAAAATATATGAATTTGTATTGTTTTCTCAGAGAGAGAAACAGATGTATTTCATCATATAAGATGATTTAAATCATATGAGAATAGGCAAATTGAAAGACTTTTCTTCCCCACATAGAAAGTTGTTGCAACTTGAACACAAAGAAGGTTGGACATGCTATTTTTTTAAATGCCCCCTCTTTTAAAGCAAAAAGAACTGAAATGCTCAAAGGCACAAGCATGCACAGAACTGCCAGCTATGATCACATAAACAACGGCGTGCACATGGATTTGCAAAAAGCTCGGTACTCACAGTGCTTTGGCTGAGGTTTGTGCTCTCTGAACCTATGATGTGCAGATCTCTGCCTCTCTTGCTTTGTGTCTATGAACCACCGACACTCTCTCGCAGCTTCGTGATCCAGAGTGCAAGAAGCAACCTGACGTATCTGTCCTCAAACCCAGGGAGATTTCCCCCACGCCACAGAATGCCTCCTCCTCCTTCATCAGTTAATCAGAGCAGATAATTTTCTCACTCATACCATTTCGCAAACATACAATAAATAATAAATAAAAATAAATATATGTATATGTAAATATATTTTTTTAACAACTTCTGCTTTTACTGCCACAACAACAATCACTCATGCTATTACTATTGTTGAGACTAATATTATTAAGGAATAATAATATCAAATACGAGCAGGTGTCCTGTCAGTAGATGAGATGAATGTGATAATTAGCAATTATCAGCTCTGTGTCTTCTTCATTTTAGTGTTAATTGTGTCCGGTAATTTTAAAAACATGTAATAAAGACATTATGTAAACACATGAATATGCACTTGTCATATTGTGAATCTTAGCCATATATAACAAAAGAGGAATATGTGGGCTTGTCTTGTCAACATGCATACAGAGAGCATTGTAATGATTAAATCTGCTGATGTTCTTTATTTTGGTTTAATCACACCTCATGAAATAATTGTCATGTGCCATTGCTTGAAACTCATTAAAACATTATCTCAGGAAATATGTATAGGTATACAGAAGTATGACTGCCTTTAATTAAGAATAATAATCTATATCAACCTGACTGTTCAAGAGCATTTTTCAATGTTTGTTGCTATTGTGATATATTTGCATTTTGTTCACTTTGATTTGTATATTTAATCATGAAATAATCTATTGAGTTTGAGCAATTTTCATATAAAATCACTGCAAATAAAATGAATAAAAAATAAAAAAGAACTAGATCATGATGATTAAGGCAGAATCAGTGCACCAGTCAGATCAACCTCACCATCTATTGAATGCTGCTTGGTATTTTATAGTTGGCCTTAAATCTATAAATAAATATTTTAATATGGACAGGTCGTCTTCTCTAATCAGTACTGCATCACATGGTTGGCAAGTGACTGGATGTAAAACGCTTTCTTCAGCTTTGACACAAAGCACAGGATTTACATGACTGATAATAAAGGTCGAAGCTGATTGGCTGTGTGTCTCTAACGTTTGGTTATTCTTCGTTGTGATTGGCTTGAGTCCTTGTCAATTATTTAACGTTTCACGCCTCATTCCGTGATGTGACGTTGTACAGGAACATGGCGCTTTGGTATAGAGGTGTTTCATGATAGTCAGGGGTATTGATTTATTTACTTTCGCTATGTTCAGATAAATAACATTGAGCTACATCCACCAAATATGATGGGCCGTGAAAGGTGATCGCTCGTTTTGTCTCTATGGCCGACGGAACACTATATTTCGCAGCGGTGTTTGCTGTCGTCAGCTGAAACTGTTAGCATTGACATGCTAGCTGAAGCTAGTTAGCTGGCTAACAGTAAGTCGCTAATGTTAAACAGACAGAAAATATGCTTGTTTATGTAGCCTACACTGACGTTGAACGGATTATCAATGATTAAAACATTTATTTTAGCACCAAATCCGCCATTTACTGTTTAGGACGACGATTCCAATTAGCTAACATTTTGTTAGCTACGCTAGGAGGATGAAGAGCCGCCATGGATGTGTTTTGTTGCTGGCCAGTGGGATTTTTCTGTCGGCGTTCTGTCTATCTGAAGGTGCCCCTCTACTGTATTCTCACAAATCAGGTGAGACAGCTGACTGCAAGCTGATACACAACTAAGCTATTGTTTGTTCACTCACTACAATTCTTGTCTATCCAGCTGCTTAGCTAGCCGATGTTCTGTTTGCTAATATTTGGTGGGGTAGCTGTTGCTAATCAGCAGCTAAAAGCTAACAACACAACAAACTGACTGCATTTCGTGCTAACCAGTGAAGTGTGTTATCAGTGTATGGATACTTGTACTAATGAACTATTGTTTGTTTGAGTTTGCAGGATAGCAACTCTGCTTTCGGTCTGTATGGCCTGGAATGTTTTTTTAAGTGCTTATAATGGAAAATAACAGCATGTCATTGTCACGACACAGCTAATTAATAGCAAACTGGTAACGTTACACACAGATATTGCGATCCTCTACCAGAACTCAGAAAACACTTATTAACCTTGTGTAGTTTTACTGTGATTGATATTTAACACAAATAAAGCAGTCTCCAGGTAGCAGTGACGTGTCTGAGTTAATGTAGTAGAGCCTGTTTTAACTGCAGGTGCAGAGGTGTTTAACCTTTCAGTGGGTTGGTCCAGTCATTGACATTTAACCGAGTTTATGGGACAATGGAATAGATGGTGGCCTACCAGCATGGAAACACTGATTCTTGTGAACTTTGACTAGCCTCTTTGATGTTGATTGTAGTATCCTGGCACTTTTCCTACATCACAGGTTTTGTCACGGGTGTGATCATTTGATTATTTTTGCATAAATGGAAGTGTTTTTATGGAGGAAAACAGTTTGCCATATTGTTATATTCTAATGTGATTTTCCTTTTTAAAGACCACTTAAGAGACTCTCGCTCTGGACAGAATTACAGAAAGAGGACAAAATTGATGATGAAAACAGTTCTCTTCCAGCTGTTTTACCTGGTATACTCATGTGAGATAACTGTTTTGTAGTCAATAGTGGATCAACAGTTCTGAAGATCATTAATCATTGAAGTCATTTATCAAGAAAAAACATTTGTTGGTTACCCCTTCTCAAAGATGAGTATTTGTATGTTTTCCTTCATTTCAACAAACTGTAAATTGAATCCATTTTAAGTATTTTGACTGTTTTCCAAAATAAAAAGAAATCAGGAATTTTGATTAATCCAAAAACAGTACACCAATTCTAGTAGTTGAATCACTTACAACAACAATCATTTGTTGCAGTCCTAATGTTCTGGATGCTGTACATCCACTTGGAGATAATGGGATGGTTTCAGTGTTTTCACACTTTTTGTAGCCTCTCACAGTGAGAAACACAGGGCACTTTCACACCTGCCATGTCTGGTCTGGACCTTCTGATTTTTCAGTTTGATCCAAACCAAAATTACAGGTCTGAGACATCCCCCAGACCACCGTCCGGACCAAACAGCCAAGCCTTTTTCCAATGAAAAGAGGTGGTCTTGGTCCTTGGTCAGCTGTAACCATGGTTCAGTTTGTTTCTAGTGTGAAGATTTTTTTCTGGATGCTTTGGACTTTTGGACCAATTACAGGAAGTTCTGGCAGGCTATTGTCAGAACCAGAAAAAGGAAAAGCAAAGCAATAAAACAAAAAGAGCTGTGCACATGGGGAGGGGAGGAGAGCAGATATTTAAGTGACATTTGGTCTGTTGACAGTATAAAGAGTAATTTGGAAAAAAACAAAAAAAAATCCGACACCCTTCAATTATCTTTGTGTATGAGTGTGTGTGTGAGTGAGTGAGTGAGAGGGTGAGCGGGTGAGTGTGAGAGTAATTAAATTGAAATGGCAACACGCCAACGTCAGCTTCATACCTGTCTACAAGGGTAAATTTAGGGAGATGCAGCTCATGTAGGTGATGACGACAGGATGTAGGTATATCTTGAATTGTTCTCATGTAATTGCAATGTGAAAGCAAAATTAACCGGATCAAATTTACACAATGTAACAAAAACACAAACCTCGTTTCAGACCTTAGTTTGGATTTTCAGGTGTGAAAAGGCCCTAAGTCAGAATCGCCTCTCTTGGTACAATGTAACGTGCTTCTTTTGAGAAATGAATGGATATACGTGCATGTGCTGCAGGGAGGGTCGCTAATATGTAACTGTAACACATTCCAAGCTTATCAGCACCAGTCAATGATTAGCAACAGTGATATTTGCTTAATTATCATACAGCGTACAGCAAAGTGGTGTTGCAATATGAGCATGCATTTTATGCCTTTATTACATAGCAACCTGTACTTTGCCCCACTTCCACAGGCTTTATTTACCACTGGATATAAATGTAGTATAATAATTATAGTTGATTGTTTGAAGTTCTGAATTAGGTCATTGATTGGAAAGTCAGTAGCAAAGCTGGTCTGTGGCATGCACTCTGTTTATATACATCAAACATGGGTAAAGATAGTTGGGATGCTTTAAAAGAAGTTGTAAATGTCGTAACAGCCAGGTGACAGAGCCATGACCAGCTGTAAGGCAAGGTGGACATTGACCTTAACCTTGGTCAGTGATTAAGTAACTACCATGCCAGGATGTAGGAGATGCTGCTTTTAAAAACCAGCCTATCCTTAGTGTTGCTGTTCTTTATACCGCCCCAACCCAGTTGCTTGCTTCATTTATCTATCTTTTACACAATACCTTTTTTGTAAGAGAAAGACAACGTTTTGCATTGTTAGAGTATGTTACAAAAGAAAGTGCGTACAGATGTTGACCAGATTATATAGTGCGTTTTTTTTTTTTTGTTTTTTTTTTATTTTGACAGTGGAACCATTGCAGATTTCTAATTGGAATTGACAAAACGCAAACTTCCAAATATGGGTCCTGACAAATGCTGTCATAAGTACTGGCTGCTCCAGATCCCTGGGCTCCTCATTTGATCGATGAGGCTTAGTGCTAGCAGACAGACAAATCTTAGCCGTACCCAAACATGTCAGCCAGACAATGCCATCCTTCATCCTGCACGTAACAGAAAGCACAGACATCCACTGTTGTGCACACTGGTGGGTGAAATCTGCAAAAATGGGTCAGCTCCCCCTCTGCGTGAATGCCTACTGAAATATGCAGTGGAACCGAAATAAGACCTGGCAGCTCCCTGCCGTATTGGTCCCAAAAACCAGTTGAGTCATTTGGTGGTGCCTGCCAAGTCATAATATGAACCCATGACTCAGATAAGGCCTAACAGAGGAGAACTGATCCCATGTAGAGCTGCCGTGACCCAGCTCCTGTTTTTTCTATCTGACTGTTGCTGCAGCCTGTCCGGGAGTCCTGAACTGTCTGGAACCCTGTTGCTCTGCTGAAAGAGACTGGATGTGTTTGTATCAAAAAAATCTGCCTGCAATTACAGCCAAATGTTTTTCACAGGATTGTTGTGAAGTTAGACTTTGGCTTTATTAAAGCTGATTAGAATTCTCCCTCAACGACTGCTCCTGTCAATGACAGATACTAACTTTGTAAGCTCTGATTACAGATGCAGGAAGTGTTTTGTGAAAAATACAATCATGTGACATATTTTGGATCTGACTTGGACGGGGCTATTAAGTTTTGGTTTACCATGGGCTTGTTTGTGGTCTCATGGAAATTCCTGCCAGTCTAGAGTTATGAAACTTACATGTTTCATATCAGGTTGGTCTTGCATTAAATGGCTTAGGTGAAGACCTCAGGGGGTTTCCTTGTCTCAGCATGAGGCTGTGGTGGTACCTCTTCTTACTTCTTAATTTGTTGTAGTGTGATCTGTCTGGAGACATGTCGAGTGCTGACTCTCAATCACAATCATAAATGATTGAAAGTATTGTGTAGTCTGTTTTTTATCAATGCAAGTTGCACAGATTCAGTCTCCTCGGTTCTGTTTCTTCCACTGACAACTGTACTTCAAAGGAAATGTGTATCACCTTCAGTAGCTTATGTAAGACTTCGCATGGCATGTCACCCGTCGCCCCAATGTCAGTGATAGGTAGCAAGATAGGAAACACTTTAATTTAAAGCTTGTAAGTACACATCTGTATTTAGAGCTACATCCACTGGACCTGTGTCCTGACGATGGAGCCATTTAATCTTTAATTCCTCTTCTCATCAATATTTCACCACAGACTCTGTTTCTCTATTGCGATCTTTAGTACAGAGGAGAGGTTTGTGCAAGTAATCCTGTGGAAACAGCTTTCATTTAATAATGGGTAAAATATCAGTGTTTCAACTATTTACAGTTTACATCACACGGTATCCTTAATGACGTTTCTTGAAGGCTAAGTTGCCTGTGGTGTCTTTGGCTTTCCATGATGACGAGTTGTGGTAGTACAGTTGCAGTTTGACATGTATTTCAGTTTTGGGGTCATGGTTCAGTATGTTTTCAGAGCAGGAGGGAAAGACACCAGATTAAGCCATCTTGCCTGTTGTTGTCAGTGATAGCTGGGTGTTGTGCTGTAGACATAAAATAAATCTCATTCATGGCTGACACTTTGGATCATATCTAATGCTCCCCAGGGAGATGAAGTGATTGCTGCTCATCTCATCTGCACTCTGACAGGCTGTGCTGTGTGGATACCCAGGTGCTCCATCTGACCAGACCTGACATGTAGTAAGATCACTGCTCAGCTTGTTGTCACATATTCTTACCTCAGGTTCATTTTCCAGAGAATATTTTATTCATAATTTGGAACAAGACAAGACTTGATGCCAGATTAATTGTTTACGTGTAAAGACTACATACATGCACACACCAGTTTTTTTCAGCATCTACCACAGTAAAATGCCAAAATGGTAGAAAAATACCTAAATTTGTTCTTTTTTTACTCTCTTTCTGTTTACCAACAACAACATTATTCATTACAGCCATCATTGACATTCATTCGGCTTCGTATTTCTTTTGACATCTGCATGCATAGAAAGTAGTTTTATCAAAAAGGGTAACTCAGGATAACGATAATTCCTGTGCTGCTGCAGTAAGCATTGATCATTTCATTTCACAGTGTTATGCTTGTGAAAACCTCACAAAAATGCAGATTAGAGATGACGCCTGTGTTGTGGGATTGGCTATCCAAAGAGATATGGAGGCAACACAAATTAGATTTTTTAAATGTTTTTCTCTTAAATTGGAGGACTAGTTTCCAAGCAAACATACTATAACGTCATTTGGAAAAGCTTACACCTTAACATGGGATCATTTTCAGATTGATTCATCTAGATAAGCACACTGAAAAAAATTGTCAAAACGCAGAGGAAAGATATATTTTCTTATTTAGCGGCTTAGTGTAAACATATTGGCCTCTGTTTGGTTTCTCATTTATTCCAGACGGCTCAGACTTTTTGTGTTGCAGTCATATTCAAAGTCTGTTTTTTTCCTTCTTCATGTGCTAGTGTGAAAACATGGGACAAGTAGAAGTAGCTTTGTAGTCTGGATGCATTCAGCACCCGCTTTCATCTGTCAGGAATTTGTAGTTCAGCAGAAGGAGACTCAGTAGGTGTTGATTCTCCCTCTAGCAGACAGGATGTACCTGACAAGCTGTGACCAGTGGGAGACAGAATAAACACAGGAGGGAGAACAGGGAGGAGAGTCTCATACAAATTCTCACTTGTGTTTCAGCACACACATACACACACACACACACACACACACACACACACACACACACACGCACACACACATGCACATAATGCCATATCAAGATGTCGTGGGATGAGATTATGTTTACAGTGTGATGCGACATAGTGAAATTAGCTTGACATAGAAGTGACTGCCTTGTTGTCACTGTTCACTCACTTTCAGCAACAGTGACCGTTGCTCATACCTTTCAGATGAGCCACTTAGAAATGAGCAGTGACATTTGGGACATGTAAAGACAAGGCGGACATGTGGTGAAAGAGCATGTGACACACAGAAACTGGCATCTTTGAAATACATAGTCCATACATGTGACTATCTTAGTGAGCGTAGTCCAAGAAGAACATACTATTGATTCTGCCCTGAAATTAATTTAATATATCACTGACTTATTTAAAATCTGCTTTGCATATGGTTTTACAGCCTACTACAGCCCACTTTTATTTCCTGTAGTAGCACATTATCTATTATCTGCGCACAGTTCAGAGGCTGGAATGCATTGGGCCTCTAACAGTTAATGTGCTTTGCGTGTGAAGCAGTCTGCACAACAAAGATGTTGGTTGCACTAAATTGGAAATCGGTTGCACTAAAATGGAAAGCTTCAGCTGTGTGTGTGTGTGTGTGTGTGTGTGTGTGTGTGTGTGTGTGTGTGTGTGTGTGTGTGTGTGTGTGTGTGTGTGCCTGTTTGTCTTTGTGTTGGTCAGCATCCGTGTCGTGAGAGAGCAGCAGCTGAGCAGCGCAGTGGGAGGGGTTGCAAGGCTGCTGTCAGCCCTGACACTCGAAGTGCTGGGCCAGCGGCATCCTCACCGGCACAGACCCACACCTGCTGTCACCGCTGCTGCACCATCAGCTTCTTATGAGGCAGCGATGGCCCCCACAGCTGTCTCTTTGAATAGCTGATTAGGGATAGAGTTTGGTTGATCTGGTCTGAGGAGTCACAACTATTGTCAAGTTATGTTTGCAGAAATTGTAAACCTTAAAAAAAAAATCACTGTTTTGAATTTGTACACTATCGAAATTATCGGGTCTTGCACAGTGTTACAGTTTGACCTTTTTCCCTCTGCAGAGGAGTTGCTGGTGAAACAGAGCAGGGAGCTCAAAAAGTTTCATTGTAAGAGCAGTTTATTTTTGCTGTCAAGGTTTTATTGTGGGTGGATTTAGAAGAAGAGCCAGTACACCCCTGGTGTGCCGTATTACTGTCAAACACACTTATGTTTATGCTCGTGACAAGGCTGTCAGGTGCCTTCTTTCATTCTCCTCCAAATGAATTTTGAAGCACAGCTCTAAATGATTCAGCATAGATTGTGTTTCTGTTCTTATGCCTCTGCACCGGTGACAGCTGTGGCCAAAGGCATTATGTTTACAGATTGTCTGTCTGCGTGTCCCTCAGTCCCATTCTCGTGAACACGATATCTCAGAGCGCCTTGTGGGAATTTCTTCAAATTTGGCACAAATGTTGGCCTGGACTTGAAGATGAACTCATTTTGGTGTCACTGTGCCCACCTGTTTTGGCCATAACTCAAGAACTCATACACTAATTATGGCACAATTTCACACAAATGTCTCACAGGATAAAATGATGAAGTGATGACATTGTATATTTAAAAGGTCAACTTTGCTGACCAAAACCAACCTGGCCATTATTCAACACCATAACTCAGGAACAGAAGGGGAGATTTTGACTATATTTTACATTTGGTCAGATACTGAATTGATGACACTAATCTTGGGTGTCTACCTTGAAACTGTAGTGATTGTATAGATTTTCTGTGCTGCCAGGTTGAAGATGTGTGTGAACCTTCACATTCTTCACTACATGTATTATATGAGTCTGGACCGACATGGATGTAATGCAACTTGACTGGTTGGTAATTCTAGTTCTCATTTCAGGTGGAAGCACAGGCGACACGTTGTCTGTGTCTGTCTGCCTGTCCCTGGTGGTGTCGCTGACGGCGCTTGTGGCCTTGGTGGTGTTGCTAGTGAACTGTGTGTCCTGCTGCAAGGAGAGAGAGATCAACTTCAAGGTGAGAGTCCCGCCAGGCAGGTAGCCAGACAGAGACAGCTCTACCTGCTCCCATGCGGGCCACACCTAATGAGTACAGAGTGGGGATGGATTGTAGTGGACAGCTTCTGTAAATGTAGGGTCTGTTGTGAAAATGTGCAGTGTAGTATCATTGCAACCCTGTTTTTATCCACTCTTGATTTTTGTTGATGTAGGAGTTTGAGGACCACTTTGATGATGAGATTGACTTCACCCCACCGGCAGAGGACACACCCTCTATGCAGTCCCCAGCTGAGGTGTACACCCTCGCTGTGTCCCCTGTGGCCCTGCCTGGACCCCCACATCTCCAACCCCCTGCCCGCATCTCAGGTCAGACACATGCACTTTCAAAGCCAATTATATTTATACACACATAGACATGAAACTAATTAATTAATTAATTAATTAGCACGCTCTTTATTAACATTATTTCATGGTTGGTTTCACAGAGGGATCCAACGGCTTCCAGGTAGCACGTCACAGCTTGAGTTACATCCAAGAGATCGGCAATGGCTGGTTTGGCCAGGTAAGATATAGTTTTATTCAAAGTAGTGTTTGGTTGAATACGTTTATTCTGTGCGACCTTTAATGCTTGTGCTGAGGGCTGATGTACTGTCTGCTCTGAATCTGTCACAACTGAAGGTTTGTGCCCATACTCTGTTTCCCTGTTTGTGCTGCTTATTCTGCATCTGTTCTTAAGGTGGATAAGTGAATACACATGTTCTCCAAATAAATCTTTTGCTTTTTTCACAGTTTTCTCTGCAGTTCCCTTGACCTTTTTAAACATATTACATATTGAGGCATACGTGCTGTATGGCCTGTTTCTCTGTGTCTTGTCAAGTCTAAAGTGTTGTCATATATTAACAGGTCATTCTGAGTGAAATCTACACAGATCCAGGTGGAGCCAGAGTGGTGGTGAAGGAGCTGAAAGCTAATTCAAGTGCCAAGGACCAGAATGATTTCCTACAGCAAGGGGATCCATACAGGTAAACCCCCCAAAACCCCTTGACTTTTTCATTCAGTTTTAAATCAGGTGACCTATAATTGAAATATTTAATATTTGGCTGATTAATGATTGTACTTTTTCTGTCGAAGGATATGCATACAGTGCATGTGGACAAAAATAGCGATATGACATCACAGTAATGCCAGCAGCACCCTCTGCCTTTCCTCTCTCACACTGCATTAGACTTAATCTCCTCTCAGATATTATTTTTAGGTATTATTTTAAATCTTATTGCAGTCCTATTTAACATCAGTATCAACAGACATCGTGCTATTTTTTCTATACAGAGTGCTGCAGCACCCAAACATTCTCCAGTGCCTGGGACAGTGCGTTGAGGCTATTCCCTTCTTACTCGTCTTTGAGTACTGTGAAATGGTGAGTGGCCACCTGCTCTTCTAAGTGTTATTTATAAGCACAAAACCCACCATCGACCTCCTTTTCAACTTCCAAGAAGTTGTTGATCGTTGAAGAAACTTGAATTACAGCCAAAAAGATTATGTCATAATCATGGGAATGAAAATGGTGAACTATAAATCTGCAATCTTGTGCTATTAATATGCTGTCTTTGTTTATTGGTGTGGGGGAATTGAGAGATGGTCTATTTACTACGTCTTACTTCTTCATTTAGAAGGCTTCAGTAATTGAGAAATTTGAGAATTAGCTCTTATTAGTCTGTTAAGCTCACCAATTCACAGGGTGAGACCCTTTAAATACTGTCCAGCACACATGCATAGCTGATCTGCCCTATTGACCATCTGGACTGAAAGCCTACTGTCTCAATCCCAAATTAGCCCTTCTGTTCATCTTCACATATTGAAGTGACTCAGACCCCATCATGGCAGCTGATTTATTCCCTGTTTCTCTATCTGTCCTGGGTGGGCCAGGCCCTGACTGCTGGGAGCTCCCACTCCTCTGCTCCCCTCCCCCTGCTGAAGTCGCATAGCTAGTCTAAGCCTGGGACTTCTCACATTCCCACCTCACCCAGTAAAGCAACAGGCTCCATTTACGCTCCTCTGGTGTCACCTCCACCAGTTGCTGTGTTTGTGCATTTTTATAGGTTGCACCTTGTGCATGTTGGAGACAGTTGAGTTCAGGCTAAAGTAAACTAAGCTGTTCCTAAAGAAAACCTTTGGGGTGCCCAGTGACGAATGCAAGAAGCTGAAAATGTTACTCTAAAAATGTACACTACCTTAGTGTGTTTGATTTAGTAACCATGAACCAACCATGGACAACGCTGCACATTTTAATGCAGTCCAACCTGTAATACATACTAGCTCTCCTAGAGAGATGTTGATTCAGCATTTGAGGCTGTTTGTTTGTTGTAGTAATGACATACTAAAAAGTGTTTCCAATTTTGTTTCCTCATGTTCATACAAGTGGGAGCAAAAGTATAAGAAAAACCTCAAAATGTAATCCATCAAAGTACAGCCTCAAAACACACCTTATAATTGAGTCAGCATTCTTGCAAGTTAAGTAGTCCCTGCATGCCACTTCTGTGTGTCTGTTGTATTGGTTGACTCCCTGTTAGGCTCCATAATTGTGCTGCAGCTGGTAATTATTTTCATTATTCTTCGAAGCTGCTGTAAGCAGGATTTTTATAATGATGAGTGACAATGTGAACATGGTTGCACATGGTGATGAACCTACAGGGAATTATCATCTGAATCTGCAGTTCCCCTTGACTTTAAGGAGCTTGATGGTGAGTTTCAGCTCATTGTTTTGTCTGGTCCCTAACAGCTCTCACAACCCTGATTCCAAAAATGCTGGGACTCTGTAAAATTTAAATAAGACAGAATGTGATCATGTGCTAATCCTCTTTGACTTATAATCAATAGAAACCCACACAAAGACAATATATTTAATCTTTCACCTCATCAACTTCATTGATTTTTGTAAATATCTGCTTATTCTGAATTTGATGGCAGCAGCATGCTTCAAACAAGTTGGGACAGGAGCAACAAAAGACTGGGAAAGTGGTGGAATGTTCCAGACACACCTGTTTGGAACATTCCACAGGTAAACAGGTTCATTGGTAACATGTGATAGGATCATGATTGGGTATGAAAGGGGCATCTTTGAAAGGCTCTGTCGTTCACAAGCAAGGATGGAGAGAGGTTCATCACTTTGTAAACACATGATTGTACAAAGGATATTACTACATGGACTTAGGAACACGTCATAAAACCATTGTTGGTAAAGATAGCTAATTTATGTTTTACACAGCGTCCCAGCTTTTTGGGGATCAGGGTTGTATATCATCATTTTTGGTAGTAGCAGAAGAGACATATTTCTCTCAAGAGTTGGTAGATACCAACCATACCAATGAGGCTTGTTTTTGCCCGGTGGCCAGAGGCACGACTCCAAATGAATGAAATGTTGCCCTGTAACTGCTGCATGTTTGAATAAATAACTGTTTGCTAACGAGGTCACCATATCAACTGACAAGGTGATGATATATCAATGTTGTGGTTACAAGTTGTTTCTGCTGCCCCCAAGTGGCCACAAATGTTAGTTATTAAAAAACAAAATATTATTAATTATTGACTGATCATTTAACAAACATGACAATTTCCCATCATATGGGATGTTTTAGGATTAATCTGACCAACAGCCAGAAACTACAGCTTCAAAAATAACCACAGAGTTGAATTAAAATACTTCTTTGACGGTCAACAATCACTCAGTGTTTGCTCTTTACTCTTCAACTCAACATGAGTCTACTGCTCAATCAGATGACCTTTGTCCCATTTGGGCAGCAATAGTTCTTGTGCATGTCTGTCTAGAGCGAATCAGACTCCAGGTGTGTTTGGGTGCCCAACAGGGCCATGGGTCCACCCACTTACTGCTTGATGCCATAAATGAGCTGGCACAAGCTGAGCCATAAAGTTTGACTTCACAGTTGTTTTAAAGGGAAACATCACATTCGTCTGCTGGATTAAAATCTGTTCATGTTAATGTATTGTTTGCTTGTGTGCAAACGTGCCATCTGCAGTGTGGTTTACATTTCCACTCCTTGGATGTTGAGCCACATTTTATTTCCTTGCAAGAAAAAGGAAACGTATTTCTGCTGCTTAGGTGACACAAATGTTTTGAGTAACTCCACCCCCACCTTCCTTTCCTTTTTCTCTGACCTGGTAACGCGCCCAACAGGGTCCAGTTTGACTCATGTTGCCAGACATTGCATAACTCTGTTGGTCCAGGGTATTGTCAGCTGCCCAGGCCTGGCCGGTGTCCTGGCATTGTGGTTTTTCCCAGCCAGCTCTCGTAACGACTCTGACAGGAGATGGAAATGAGTCAAGGTGAATGACTTATCACAAGCGTGTGTGAGTCATTAGGGAATATAGGATGATGAAGACTTGGTCCTGTTTGTTGAAGGTGATAATGTGTGAGGGTAGCACAACTGAGTGATGTCTGTGCTTGTTATCCTTTGCTTATCAGTTTATCTCAAGTGGACTCTTGCCTTACACAATACATGTTTCCTTTCGTTCAGTATATACGGTACAAGTTCCCGTTGCGCTACTCGAGACTTCAAAATAATGCTTGTTTCACTTTGAAAAAAGGGTTGAACCTGCTTTCATGTTGAATTTCAAGTGAAAGACAACTTGTCAGTGGCCTCTTACTACTTCAGGCCATGTCAATCATCCCGTTGATGCTGAAACATGATATATGACACTGCAGCTGCGCAGTGGACACGCTGAATCCCAAAAAGCCAATGTACTGTGACGTTCACTGTGACAGCCTGGTGATTGATGGCGGTTTTTCCGTCCCGTATCACTTGTGCCGGGTAACCCTGACTCAAAGCATTTTAGACATCAAAATACATCAAGCAACTGGTGCAGGGGCCACAGAATGTCACATACCATAGTGTGAGTGACAGCTTCTAATGCATGGATCTCCTGCCTGGTGCCTGGCCAGGACGTTAGTCAGACCCTTCTCCAGTTCAGGGTCTCAAACATGAGCCAGCTGACTTTTGGCTTTCGAAAGTCGTTGATCTCCTTCATTTACTATGGTCGTTAAAGCGGCAATCCTCACGGTGTCATGGAAGTGCTCTCTGTGCTACTGTCATGGCATTAATTAAGTTATACTTTACTGACCATGCTCTTCCCATGGGCGCATTGAGCATTGTAATTCACCTTGTGGATGAAGTTGTCCTTACGTGCTTGGTGTTGTTTTTGACTTCTGTGGACTTATTTGACTCTATTGATGGTAATTCAGTCTTTAAGTCAGCATTCATTTAACAGATACTGTTGGTGGCTATGAAAAGACATTTTGAGGAATCATTGCAGCTTTAAGTGCTTTATCCTTTTTCACATCTCTCTCAATTGCCCATTTGCTCTGTTTATCTTACAAGTAAATAAGCTAACAGTATTCAGATTATAGCCTGCTCTCAGTGTCCACGAGGAGCATGAAGGGCCAGCACTTGAAATAACTTAATGTTTTTTTTTTTAAACTTAACTCAATCATGTGGTGGCTGAGCCACTCATGAATCTGTGCACTGGGAACTTGGTACGCTCTTGTTTTTTCCCGGGTCAGACACAAGGCCTAATTGTTTTGGCCTCTCGCAGTTAATGTTGTTTCATTAACAGCACTGGATTCTCCCCCTGAAACCCAGAGCTAATCACCTGCTGCACAGCCTTCACCAATAAGGACAGCCAGAGAGGGTATCACTTACCATACATTCAATATAGATCTTCTCTGAAGACTGCTTCTCAGAGCTCTGTGCGTGTGCGTGTGTGTGTGTGTGTGTGTGTGTGTGTGTGTGTGTGTGTGTGTGTGTATATTTGAAGTGAACCATGTTGCTTACGTAAGACAACTGGTCTAAGCTGCTTGTGGAACGATAGCTCAGGGAAAAGTAAACCCTTTTGTAAACATGCAGACACACAAACACAAACTTGCACGCTCAGTAATTGCATGTGACTTGACATTTTTAACAAAAGCGCCTCATATATTATGTGACTCTGTTGTGTGTGTTCGTGTGTGTTTGTGTGTGTGTGTGTGTGTGTGTGTTCATAGTAGCTCAATCCTCAGGGGTTGTTGTAATCAGGAATCTCCTTCACTTTACTCTGTGGTGATCTCAAAAAGCACACATCACTAAAGAGGCCCTTTATGTTCACATTGTACATACTATTTCCAAAAATATTCACTATCTCAGGTTGTAGCGAAGCCTTATCCTGCTTCCCTCACGGGACGCCTTGTTCTTGTCTCCCCTCCACTCATGAGCTCAAAAAACCCAACTGGACACAAGCACAGTTCATTTCATCTGACCTGAGCTGGACTCTTTTATTTATAAATCTCTGTGACACAGCGTAGAGGTCCATTAAGCAGCGTTACCCTTATTTGGTTGTCTCACACATCAGCAGTGAGAAGTGCTGAGGAGACAAGAACAGGAGAGTCTACTGCCACCGTGTGGCAGTCTCTGCATAATGCATTTATCTAGAACCCCTTGTTAAATTCTTCCTATTGCTGTAATACAAAGACGATTCTTCCAAAATTATTGGATGTTTATGTTTGATACAGATGAGCTAATACAGCTGTGTGTGTTTGTGTGTCTGGATGTGTGTGTGTGTGTGTGTGTGTGTGTGTGTGTGTGTGTTTGCAGGGAGATTTGCGGGGCTATCTGTCTCAGCAGGATTGGATGTTCAGAAACGCTGAGTTGCTGCAGCTGCAGAGGATGGCCTGTGAAATCGCCGCTGGTGTCACACACCTTCACAAACACAACTTCCTGCACAGGTAGCACTTCAGAATTGCAACACAAAAGCAATCTCAAAGGTTTTAGACCCACTAAGCTAAGCATTGTTTCTCATAGCACTTCATCTGTCAAAGACGACAGCTACTGTTTAGAGTAACGCACACTCTCTCAGTGACAGCTAGACACAAAAACATTGTGATCACGAATTTAATTACAACCTGAGCCAACATTTCATGTTTTTCTGTCAGTTTAATTTTTTAGATTAGTAAAGATTAGTAATTCTTACTAAGAAATAGTTCTCTTTTAACTCTTAGTTATGTGCTATTCCCATGGTATATAATTAATATATAGTAATTGTACTCAGTATGTAACGTCACTTGGTAACTATATAGCCACAAGCACCCTAAAATACAATTGTAAAGACTTAGGTCAACTGTTAGATTTACTTTAGTGCTTACTGTTTAGTCAGTCTCAGGAGTACCAGTGTTCTCCAAAAAAGGTGTGTACAGCAAAGAGGCTGCGTTTCATTTTCTTTTTTACCCCCAGCGAGCACTGGATGTCTGACTACTAGCAGCCAGTAGGGCACAGGGGGTGTTGGGAACGTGTGGCTCGGGGGTAACATATGATGCTCAGCTCATCAGCTCTATTTTGCATGCTCAGAATAAGCTCAGAGAGTTCCAATTACACAGCTCCCATGCATTGCCACAGTGTCAGCTGTCCGCTGCTAGAGGGATATGATGATTCTGCTCTTTGCATGTAAAAGGATAGCCCCATATTGGGCCTTGTGTTTTAATCCTTGTTACAATTTAAAGGGATTCTACAAGTTTCCCTCCTTGTGGGCAATTTTAATATCCAAAAAAATAAAAATATCTTTGTGGCATTTTTGTTCAAAAGCCATAAAGATTAGAAATGTTGACACAAAGTGAATGACTCAGACTGCAGCCGCATGCTGGCAAAACTGAATGTATGTTGACAGTGCAGTACACAGACACAAAACCCTCTGGGCTGAGTGGGCTGATATCCAGAACGGAGAGTGGTGCAGCAAAAGAGCAAAACACATACTGCACTGTCTGCATGCACGAATATAATCTCATTGAGAAACTGTGGATCAGGTTTCTTTTCAGCGATTGCTCAATGTATCTTTTCAGCAGCCAAGTTTGAGACTTTCTTTTTACTCATCTCTCAGATTTTAGATTGTCAATTGATATGAGCCATGTGTGAGAGTAGCCACTGTGTTGTAAAACTCTTGATATACTACCAAGAATGTTGTTGTAACTTAAGCTTTTTAACAGTTTTCAAAAGTTTATATGTAGCTCATGTGTAGTCAGATCCTAGTTCTCAACCACAATTAGGAAAACATTAATTCAGCCTGATTCCAGCTTCCAGTTTCTACGTGTTTGAAGGGGTTGAGGTCACGTCATAGCTTCAGTGAACATTTGGTGTCCATATTGTCCTGAAAAATAAAGCCTCTTCAACAAGGAAAGAAAAGATGGGAGTATAGACTGATACTTCTCTCTTGCCAACATGTAGTTGATCCTGCGGAGGCAACCAACAATTGTTGAAACACCACCACTCCCGCACTACTTCCATCACTGTGTTTGACACGAGGTTTCATTCATAGTTGCTTAACTTATTATTTTAGCTGTCCAAATGTCAACTGACTTTCTTTCAATCTTCAAAATTTCTGTTTATTGGCCTGTGTTATTAAAAGCCAATCAGGAAGCCTCTTAGCCATTAAATCATATTTATATTCATCATATTAATTAGTCACTATGTAATATATACTCAAACACTAGAACTGTTCACGGTACTTTAGGAGCATATGTTTTAATATTTTGATTAAAAATATATACTGTAATTACAGTATGTCCTACCAAATAGTGTGTGAAGAAGTCATCCAGATATATTTCAAATTTCTGTTTTTACTGTCACTATTATTTGCGAAAATATATTTTGTTTTTAAAAGATGGTGATTATTAACAGTTCTTGATAGAGGATGTAATGTTTTGCGCCCCAGAGTTATTTTATTTTCCTGTTGATCACAGATAAAATCAACAAAATGGATGAGGAAATGGCACGAGACTGCACTGGTGTCTGATACATTGGAGCAATCATTGGCATGCCGTGTATTGACCATGTAGGGTTAAGAGGCTCCATCTATACTGCTGTGTTACTGAATGTTGGGCCCTCAGTCAACAGCAGAGGAAAGGGGACAGGAGTGTTTAAAATAAATCTTCATTTATCTTACAGAGGTTTCAGTGGGTCTGACAGTATCCGGGCCACGCACACACAAGAACACTGGTGTCAGCAGTGTTTGTTGTTAGGCTGGAACCTGCACAAGCAAACCATATGGCTGCTTAATGTGCAGAGAGAGCTTCTTACGCCCCCTCCTGGCAGCCCCACAAAACGGTTGCAGAGTCCGTGTTTGCCTTTAGAAACTATATCCTGCGGTTGTATGTCTGCTGTGAGTCAGGAATAGCCCATGTATGAGTCTTGTTGCAAGGTGAAGACCAGTGGCCAATGACAGAGGAAGAATTTCCTATAGTTGCCAAAGTAATTTGTGATCCTTGCCAGACTCCCTTGCCCTTTATTCTTGTGAGGTAATCTTAGCCTTTAAGGTTAAGAGCAGATGTGGATTCCTTGTTGATCTTTATCAGATTGATTTTGTTGTGACTTCTGTGGCTTTATAGACACAAATGACAATGCACAGGCTAATTGAAATTGATCAACTGGGGCAAGAACAAGCATCAGCTTAATATTTTCATCCCACTGATGATCACAAACTTGCCTGCAAGCTTCATAGTCAGTGAATGAGTTGATCATTGTGAATTTGTATCTCATCATCCCTGTGTGTCATTCTGATGTCGTTCTCTGCTTTCACAGTGATTTGGCTCTGAGGAACTGCTACCTGACTGCAGATCTGACAGTCAAAGTAGGAGACTATGGAATTGGACCCTACAGATACAAAGTAAGCATAAACCTCAGTTTCAGATATTTTCTGCATAGAGGCTTTGTTAATTTCATCAGTACTGTTTTGAATTGCTTTCTCTTATCAACACCAAGAGCTGGTTACACAAGGATGCTGTACATTAGGCTGGTTTAAGACCAGTCGTAGTTTAAATAAGAAATGATTCAATCAAGTTTTTCAGGGTTGACAACAATAAATAATACTAACATTTTATTTGAAATTGCTGGTCTGACACAGACTACCAATGGTAATCCAGTAAGTCTCACTGTGTCTGTTTTTATGTGGTCATGACTGGTAGGTGCTAGTCACCTCGTGCTATAAAGTACATAGAGCTCGACTGCATCTTGAGTCCTACTGAGGTTAGCTGTGCCATCTGGGGTCTTTGCGGAGCTAGAGGGAAACGTACCGTTGTGATAGTTAAAATATTATGATTAGAATATGATTCAAAAAATCAAGCAGTTTAGAAGGGAAAGATTTTTTAGAGACCACAGTAGCACCTTGTAATTCATAGTTTTTCTACTGAAGTCAAGTCATCATAAAACATGGCCTGTTTGGAGTCCTTGTAAGTGTTAAATTCTTCCACAAGTCCCACGTAAATGAGAGTTTAGTAATTTGAAGGAGCTTGAACTTTTTTTGTTTGTTTGAAAGAGCCTTAAATTACTAAATTCAACAAATGATCCCCTCTTAGGATGGCTAAGAACTACTCCACTTTGTGGAGCTGATGAACTTAAGTTGCCTTTCTGACGTCTGGCTATTTGAGCTGAAGTCAAAGTCTATCTTTGTGCCGCCAGCTCCAGATGACCTGATAGAAAATAAACCCTCTTTATCGTGGGCTGTGCAGGTGTTTGCCTTTTGATCAGCTGTATATTTCACCGAAGAATTAAGATCATCTTTGCTTGTAAGTTGACACCCTGCAGATGTCCTCAGGCAGTTCTGTCTCCTGGATTCTTTAAATACTGCTGATCTGTCAGTTTGGCTGTCTGAATTTAATACTCATAAGATAAGGTCACCCACTGATTCTATTTCTGTAAAGAATGAGAGAGGCAAAGTGAGAGCGCGCTGCCTCAGTGAGAGCTGATAAACAACCAAATTCCTTATATTGTAGAGTGCCTTTTAATGATATGGTGTTTGCACAATTATTTGCAATGTTTTCTAGAAAGATATGACTCGTTAATGTATCAAATACCATGTGTGACTGAATTATTTTTTTATCTTTTTACAATGTGACTGTAGGAGGATTACATCATCACAGAGGATGATGTGTTCGCACCACTTCGCTGGTTGGCTCCTGAGTTGGTGGGCGAGCGCCATGGGGGTGTGATTACTGTGGAGCAGACCAAGCCCAGCAATGTGTGGTAGGTACCAGATTGTAGTGCCTCACTGACACTAGAGGACATTTTTACAAACCTATAACTCATAATGACAGTAAGTGAACCTGAATCTGGTCCAGAAATACTGTAAAAAGACACTCCTGAGAGAGAGGGGAAGATTTATACCGCCTTATTGCATATTGTAATAAGTGAAGTATAAAAGATATTTTAGCTGGAGTCCTGTCCTTTAATCAAAATATACATAGGATTTATATTAAGAGTGAGACAAAGTATGACAGTAAATAAAAAATTCTGCAGTACACCCCTGGCTCATTGCTGAGAAAACGAGCTGTCTCTGCTAATAGAGATTGCAAATCCCAAACAATCTGGATCATTTCCACAAGAAGGGGAAAAGACACTGACACTGCACCAGCGAAGCATCTCTCCACACTGTACAGTCTTTTCAGCCCCACCCTGACTTTACGACTCATTTCCCAAATGCTTTCCAGTCGTAAATTGCATAGTTACATAAGGTAGTTGTAGCTACAAGAGCCAGATTTGCCTCTGAACAAAAACATGTTGAGATTCAAAATGTTTCCCATGTAAAGAGCAACTTGCTTATCATAAGTGTTAAAATTTGGCTGTTGCGTATCGTAACTGTTTTATGAATTATGTAATGTATTTACGTCACAGTACTGTTTTGGTGGTTGTGGATATTCATAGCAAGTTACCCAATGAAGTTTTATGGCTTTGGGTCAAGAGGTGAAAGTCACTTGCTGAACTTGGAGTGCACAAGATAACCTTTGTTCAGCAGTAAAGTCCAACAGCTATTTTTTCCTCAATTGTCTGTAGGGCTTTGGGGGTCACATTATGGGAGCTCTTTGAGAATGCTGCACAGCCATACCCACATCTGTCGGACCGAGAGGTTCTCAATCACGTGATAAAGGATCAACAAGTCAAACTCTTTAAACCACAGCTGGAGCTTCCTTATTCTGACAGATGGTGAGTCTTTGGAACAAATTACAGTACATGCCAATAGAACTGTACAACAAAAAACTATGTTTGTCGTATTGCATGAATCAGGTGTTAAGTGATTTGACAATTAAAATTGTATCTTGTCTGAAAAAGCGATTTTCTTTGCAACTGCAGGTACGAGGTCCTGCAGTTCTGCTGGCTGTCTCCAGACAAGCGAGCCACAGCAGAGGAAGTGCACCGTTTGCTTATCTACCTACGCATGCAAGGCCAGAAGGACATAGAGGAAGATTTTGAACAACGCTGGGATGCTCTCAAGCCAAACCCTTCCACACGGCAGACCACTGTTAGCCACTCTTCGTTCCCAATCTTGGAACAGTTCGCTGATGATGCCCTGCGACAAGAGATCGACGAAGTTCTTACGGTTACTGAAACAAGCAAAGGTCTCAGCTTTGAATATGTTTGGGAGGCAGCCAAGCACGACCACTACGATGGCAGCCATGTGCGTTCAAGCATGGACACAACATTGAACTACCACAGCATGTTCTTTCCCGTTTCCAGTGAAGACATCCAGGCCCATTTCCCTGATCCTGTAGCGAGAGCAGCGGGTAAAGAAACCGATAACACTGCTGCAGGAGTTCCTGGGATTGTACCAGTATTTGATGCACAAAAGCCATCTAATGGAAATGAATATTACATACAACTAGAAGAACAAGGGGAAAGCAATGTTGGGGAAGATGGGAACAGAGGGCAAGATATGGACTTCACTTCAGGCCAGCAAGACTTTGTTGTTCTCCAAGATGTCCGTTTGGATGAGTCTAGTACCGATGCTGAGTTTTTCCATCAAAGTATTGACTCCAAGGACTCCTATTTACCAGATAGCCACATCTGGTCATCTCTTGAAAATGACAGTCCTTACCACACCAATATTTTCACTGAAGGCGGGTCCAAGCATGAGGACTCTCCTTCCTGGAGAACAAGTTTTATGGAGCTTCCAGAGCGCAATGGGAACCCTTTTCATGAAGGTGTACCTTCACAAGTCCAAGAGGTGGACACAGATAAAAGCTATGGGGATTCTTTTTTAGGGGATTGTTCAGAAGCCCCTCACCTGGCAGATTCTGTGGAAGTGGAAGGAGAGGACACAGATGTGAAGAGGCTTCTGAACACTGAAAAACTAGCTGAGAACTTCATGTTTCTCAAAGAGCAGAGTCTGATGAAAGGCGGATCTAGTTTCTCAAGTCCACAGGAGAACTTTCTTTTACCTGGCGTAGCCCATGAACCAGAAGACACATTCAAAATGCGTTCTTGGGACAACCTTGAGACTTTAGGCAGCTTAACCACAGCGGACACTTATTTAAAACCTGCAGCAAGTAGCACATCCTCAAGACAGGAACTTTTAGACTCTCCATGTGCTAGTTTGGGGGAGTTAAGTCAGTCTCTGGTAGAAAAGGAGACACTGGTGCCTTTCATTACAGTGGTCACAGAAGATGACACAAGCAACCAGCTGCCACTTAGAAATAGTTCTTCCACCGAAGACCTTGGTCTGCTGCAATCCTCAGACAGAGGTATAGACTCTGGTTTTGATTCTACCTCAGAGAGGTTTGAGATTATCATCAGTCAAACTGATGGACACACCCCTGCTTTCTCTGAAAGTGCCACTACAGACTTATCGTGCACAGATGCCAAAATTCCCAGCCTTGAAGATGACCTTGGAACCTCAAAGGATAGTGTTCAGCCTATAGAAGGTAAAATGCCTGAAAACCTGCAAGTCCAAGCACTGTCCTCAGACAACGGACATGGTGAAGACCTAACGAGTAATGATCTGTTGAGTGAATTAATCGAGGATGCAGATATAGAACTGGAAACCACTCTGTCTGACCATGAGGAATCCTTTATGGACACCAATGGGCCTCCTCATGTCAGATCTTCTCTATTAGTCTCTGGGCCATCTTTGGACCAGATCAGCCAGGACAGTTTACTGGAAGACAGTATGTCCACCACTCTACCAACTGTAGATCATTCAGCTGAGACACCAGACTCTTTAGACTCTCTGGACATCCACAGGCTAGGTGAACAAGGAGAAGAGCTAAGTGTGCAAATAGCCCAACACAAACTCCAGCCTCCATACAAAATATCAGACAGTGGATATGAGACGGAGAACCTGGAATCTCCTGAGTGGAACTCTCAGCCTAATGTCAAAGACCACTCCCCTGTTAAAAATGGCTTGAGTGTTGCCAAAGAAGAGGAAGAGACAGAAGAGCCCACAGCTGCAACAAATCTGGTTCCACCAGAAATTGTCATCTCTGAGGCAGAGGGTGTGCTGGATGCCCAGAGCGAGGACCCCAGTGAGGGCCAGCAACCAGAAGACGTAGCCCCAGCTGAGGAGCCACTCATGGGCAGTAATTACAGGGACTCTGCCTATTTCTCAGACAATGAATCAGAGCCTGAGAAGAAGACTGAAGAAACATTTGCGGGAGGTTCTGGTGAAGTCACATGGCTGAGGAACTCTGCAGACGCAGCCAGCGGGGCTGCTGGTGGTCCGGCACTGGAAGCTCATATGGAGAGAGATGTAGATTCTTCATTTTCTCAGTCAGAATCTACTGTAGCTGCTGAAGCACAGGCCGATGGAGACAGTCCTGATCCTCATGTTTCAGGCATTTTACCAGAGGAGGATGTCACAGAGAAATGTGAGAAGGAGGCGACAAAGTCAACCAACAGTCATAGTGAAGATGGACACAAACCAGAGGCACTGAAGGACGTCACATCTCCTGATCAACCACAACCATCGGAGGATCTAGAAACCTCAACTCCACTTCCTTCTTCTGCCCCTTCAAAGCCATCACCAGAGAGCGCAGGTCATGCAAAACTAACCCGGACGTATGCAAGTGATAGTCACAAAATAAAAGAGCCAGACATGGAGGGGCGTTACCTGGGCAGGCGGGATGGCTCAGCTTTAGATGGACAGGAGGACGGCGTAGATGCAGACGAGGAGGACGAGAACAGCGATGACTCTGACGATGACATCCGAGCATACCAGCTGCACAGCTCCAGCTCAGAAAGTGAAGATGACGCCGTGCATACAGTGCCACTTATTGTCTCAGATGACAGCAGTGCAAAGAACCTGAAGAGCTTGTTGAAACCCACCACCCTGAACATCCAGGCATCATCCTCCCCGTTTCCTGCGAGGAGCAATGCAGATAACGGCAGAAGAGCTGTGTCTTTCTTTGACGATGTCACCGTCTACCTGTTTGACCAGGTAAAGAATAGGCTGTTTTGTTGTAGGTGTAACTAGTTAGCCACCTCTGTGGGGCCAGTCTTTAACAGAATTCAACTTCTTCTGATTTAGGAGACCCCCACCAAGGAACTGGGTGACCACTCCTCAGGCTCAAACAGCCAGGCACCAGAGTTCAGCAGCCCTGGCCCCACTGCCAGCTACCTGAACCGGTTCACCAACTCTGAAAGCTCCACAGATGAAGAAGGTAACACCAAAGCCCACATCGTGTATGCAGCTGCTGAACATCATCTTTGCCATTACATGTCCTGACTCGTTCATTAAATCCCTACAGGTGGTGGTTTTGAGTGGGACGATGACTTCTCCTCCCCAACGCCTGCCTTCCTGCCCAAGACGGATAAAGACCCCATATCGAAGGCCGTGTCCTCATCTGTGGCATCTCGCTTCTCCTCTCCACCTCCCGCAGTGGGGCGCGTGCTGGAGCCCAGCTGGACCAGCTCCTCAAACTACTCCCGTTTCTCCATCTCACCGGCCAGCATCGCCAGCTTCTCCCTCACGCATCTCACCGACTCTGACATCGAACAAGGAGGCAAGTCGAGCGTGCAGTCATACAAAGGAGTAGTTTGACTTACTATTCGATAGAATATATGTCAAAAAGGATTAGCAAATGATCAGATTCTGTTTTATGTTTTACTCAGCGTCCCAATTTGTTTTAGATTTTTTTTTATGCACTTGCAGTATTTTGAAATAATGATGTTTGAGTAATATTCATCAATCAGTTGAACATGTCTAAACTTGTCATTGTTTTTTGTTCACCTCAGGAAGCAGTGAAGATGGAGAAAAGGACTAGTGTGATAAATGAAGGGACCGTTCATCATCACACTATTGAACAATGAACCTATACTCGCACTTTTCAGGCACGGAGAACTGCTGAATTAGGACAGATGACGCGGTTTGTGGGGCAAACCACGGATGCTTCTCTCAGGCAGAACTGTTCTTTTCCTACACGGAGATGACCATGAGAACAATGGCTGCAAACTGACTTTCAGCAAATAAGACAGACAAGGTTTGAGCCACTTCACCTCTCCAGCTACATCAGTGTGTGTGATTTCAGTTCAGTGCAATTCCATTTGGGAAGGAAAAAAAAAGTTTCTAAATGTTTGCTTTAAAAGACTCATCAAGCACATTCCAGGTGTTTGGCTGCTTCTTTTTGTTGTGTGTCGAAGTGCACTCCTTTTCCAGGACTTTTGCATCACCAAAAAAAAAAAGAAAAGAAAAAAAAAGGACTGTTTAGGTTCTGAATTCAACACACTGGGCTGGCAAACTTATCACTACAGCCAAATAGGAATAAGCTCTTTGATTTCAGTAGACCTAAAACTGAAAATCCAAGCTTTTTTTCTCTAACATTATTTCATTTCTCTTTCATGTTGTGCGATTATTTCAGTGGTTGCCTTTTTTTTTTTCTTTTTGGAAGAGTGATTTTTATTTTTTCGTAACCTCTTGTTGGGTGTTCATCAAAGTCTCCTGATTGGAGAGAAACTGTGTGTGGTATCCTTCTGTAGCAGCATTTGAATAAGAAGGGTTGAAATTTAGGAAGCGCCATCCATACATTGGATGATTGACTACCTTAACTGAAAATCCCGCATCAGGGAGGTGACACACTGAGTTCCTGTATTTATGTTTGAAAGGAACAATTACAGTGAGTAGTTTCATATTTTTGAGACATCTCAGTAAGAATGGTTGGTGTTATTAGACAAGGATTGTCGTATGAATCCTTACAGAGGCGATCCAGCTGAAAAGCAGCTTACAGCATTTTGTAATGCTTTGTTTTATGCTCTGAAAATGTGCAGGAAGTTGCTCGGATGGTTTTGTCCCAATTACTCGTCACTGGGTTTTATCACAGTGCCCGTGACGCTGTAAAAAAAAGACCCCAGCTGCTCTCCTGCATTTACTATCACTACAAAATTTAAAATCACACGTTCAGTGAGATTGTGTAAAAAGCGGGAGATTTTATTTTTAAATGTCAGAATGAAGAAGTGTAATGAGCTGTTTGTAAACAAATGTGCAATGAGTTCTGTTAATTAGTTGAAATTTGCTCATAGGAAGATCTGGCGAACGCGGCGGCATTTCTTCGGTGCAGGGACTTGAAGCTTCACTACTAGAACAAAAAGAAAAAACACTGCTGCTTTTATCAACTACAGTGTCCTGGACAAAGTTGTCTGCCTTTTTTTTTGTTTTGTTTTTTAAACTTTGTGTCATTTAACCGTTCCGATGGCATTTTCCTCCTTACGGACCCCTCGTCCAATTGCAATTTTGAACATTTCATTATTGTATCTTATCATTTGCAGGCCATACATCGTCTCTGTGGCTGTACATGGCTGGTTGGGGATGTGCGTGTGTCATGATCAGTTTCTGTATAAAGCATAATGCAAACAGTTATGGAGCAAGATGTGCTCTTTTTCCACCCCAAGGTTTCGATGTACAACTATAAAAACACTGTTCTTTGAAGCTGTTGGTTATACAGTTACTGTATGGTTCTTTCTTTTTAATGACACCTGAAGGGGTTGTCACAGATGACATGAACAGCTATACTTCACCTGTAGTAGATAATGTCCATCTCCCCCGCCCCATACAGAAGGCACTGTACAGTATCTTAGACAATGTTAACCTCTGTTAAAAACCAGCAGCCTGTGCTTCAGTTAAACTTGAACATTTATTTAAGGAAATCTTGTTTTATTTGACTACAGTATACATTTGCTTAATCTTGCACATTTGAGAAATGTAACTTAATGTTGAACTGTACTGATGTATGTAAATGTTGATTTTTTTCTGTCTGTAAATGGGAAATGATGTAACTGAGTTATAGGTATGAGGTTTCATTTTGTAACTTAAAGCTGAGTTGATCAGAGGAACATATCACAGTCGTCGGCTAAAAGCAGTTAAATTAAGACACAAAAGCAGATGTGAAATCATTCTGTCCTTTAAACTTGTAGATTTTAAAAATATTTTTACTTCATATTTATCATGCTTAGTGTAATTGAATGAAATGTTTATAATTACACTGTTTAATATGAAAATAAATGCAAATGAACTTCTAGTTTCTGTGTGGTTGCTGCACATACAGCCCTGATTCTGAAGAATTTGGGACGTTGTGTAAAACATTAAACATCAACTGAATTTGATGCCAGCAACATGTTTCATCCTCAAAAGGCTCAGTTGTTCATAAGCAAAGATGGAGCAAGGTTCACCACTTTGTGAACACATGATTGTGTAAAGGATGTTAAAACATGAGCTGAGGAACACTTTGTAAAAGTGCTGTCAGTAAACAGTTTGCATTCTGTTTTTATTTATGTTTTACACAGCGTCCCAACTTTTTTGGAATCAGGGTTGTGGTCAGGCTATGTGTAGGGGTCTGGGGTCTTGCCAGTTATCCAGCCAGACAAAGGAATGACCCCTCGCTACAAGAACTGGCTCTCAGGATGCGGAATGTGATCACTGTGACGGACAGGAGTGGGAGGTAGCACCACAATACTGGTGATGAGCTGTGCGCAGGTGAAGGGGTACTCGTGAGGCCACAGGTGAGCTCTGTTTTCCTCTGAAGAGGAAGGTTGTGCATTTGTACTGAACGGCAGCTCAATGCATGCTGGGATAGGCTCCAGCCCCCAGGATCGATACAAGAACATAAACAGGAGCAAACACATAAAAGCAGCTGCTTAACAGGTACCTGCTCATCAGCTTGATTGGCTTGGAGTTTTCAGCAGCATCCCGTGGTCTTCCTCAGTGAATGAACTTGCTCAAGTGTAACAAACATTTGTGTATTTTCCATGGATGTGTGCTCAAGGTCACAGTCCTTTTATTAAAATAGAAACTTCTCAGTCAGGTGACGCACTTCCTGCTCTCAGCCCACACACTGCAGAGCGACTGAAATGATGTCAGAGCGTAAAGATTTTTAGACTTTTATTTCACATTTCAATGCCCTTGTAAGATGAATGTCAAGTCACGGTGACATTCGACCCGGCCTCAACAGTCGCGGTCATAGCATGGTCATAGCAGTTGCACTATGTGGATGGATATAATACTAACAGGAAGAGCTTTCCTTATTGCAGGCAGATAGAGAGGTATCATCTGCTAATGTGGACTGAATTTTCCAGATTTTTCTCTGCAGTCACTTGTGATTTAAAGAGCATTATATTGTCCCAAAGTGTGGAGATCTCCAAATTTTGCCAGTCCTTTTTGAAAAGCCGCCAATTGTCGGAGCAATTTGGGCGAAAAACACTCCAAACATATAATACACCAAAACATGGAGAAACGAAATTCAACAAATGCATAATAAATAAATGAATAAATAAATGAAATCACATGCAAATGTATGACAGGCAAAAACAAACAAAAACAAACAAGATTCTAGAAATCCAGACGATTTAGGCTACAGCGGGGTTATGTGTTAGATGTCAGTTTGATGCCCCAGCCTTAGCCCTTTATCAAAGTCCCACCCTCTTAGGTTTTCACAGGATATTGTATAGAAGAATAAAAGCTATTGCTAGATCCCAAAACACCCAGTAGCCAAAGCCTAGAAAGAGCAAACACATGCACTCACTTTCAAATTTTGACTCCACGAGACATCAAGATCCAGCCTTCTTAAATGCTCTTGTGCTCCCTTTTCCTCTTTTGTCGTCACTGCATACCGACACGATTTCTGCCTGAGAAACAAGCCCCAGGGAGTAACATTCATCCATCGATCGAGAGTCAAAGCCAACCAAGACATACAGTATAAACTCAGTGGTATGATTGTGCATTCCCTTTGCATGAAGGGATAAGGGCCCGTGGGAACGGTCTGAGGAGACAAATGGATATCCAGGCACAAACAGGGCCGGGGGCGGAGGAAAAGACAGGCGGGCGGGTGGGTGTTACACACCCACAGCGTTCCCGTTCACTTGTGTCGGAGGACGCGGGGGGAGCGGGCTGCGCGGGGGTCCAGCGGGGAGAGGATGGGGGGCGCGAGGAGCCTCCGCTGAGTTCCCCCTCACACTGATGTGCTCCCATCCTCCCTGGAGGCAAACACACAGAAATGACTGTTAAAAATACCTCTGCTTCTGCACATCATGGTGTCACGCACAGATGCTCTCACAACGATGCCCTGACTTACTTGCATGTTACTTAACTTGTGCACTAGAGGGCACTATCACAAATCCACAATACACTGGAAACATGCTTTCAATTTAGAACTCAACACATCAGTGAGCTGCACTGTTGCACTGAGGGACATGTTCATTCATTATGTTTCCCAACCTTTTCCTTAAGTGATATATTTTATATTTTATTTTATGAATATGTATGCATAACTATAACAATCCAAGATACCTGATAAATGGTACAATTAACCCAAACAGCACAATAACTGCAGGAAGTTTTTGTAAAAAGAGTAATTTGGATGAATTTTGAGCAGATTATTTCCTCAGAGATGAATTTCCTGATTTTCTTTTAAATTTCTAACAATCATACATACTTAAATTCAGTGTTTTCTGCCTGATGTTCAGCCATTGTTCTGTTAGCTCTTTGCTTTAACTGACTACTTGTCTGATGCAGGACGAGGTTGTTTAGAGTGAATGCTCTGTGAATGTAGCTTATGTTCAGATCTTCACTGTGCCCTTATATCTTCAGTATTAATCTAAACTTCAAAAATTACAATTTTATTTAGTTTTCCCCACAGAAATGAATTAAATATTGAGATAAGAAGGCATACTGTATATCAGAAAACAGTTTGCTTATACCCCTTAAAATCATTATGATCGTCATTTATGATATAAAGTTAACAAAACTGTGTTTTCTTTTTCCTTCCACTTTATAACTACAATGTGAACTTAAAGAGGTGTACTTAGTGATCACAGACTCACCCCTACACCGTAGTCCCAGGACTGGCCCTTGGGCTGCATGGGTCCCAACCCCAGCCTGTGGCAGACAGCTCCAGGAGTCTCAGCAGGGAAGCCTGGAACTGCATCTGCTATGATCCACACCTGGAGGGAACAACAGCACTGAGCCAGTCGTGGTTTATCATCAGATATAATTCACATTGGGATCCCACAGTGACGCCACATGCTGATATAACTTATGACTCTACCCTGAGTGGAGGCTGCAGTAACACTGACCTGGTCCAGCGGTCCCACAGAAACCTTGGTGACGTTGTTAGAGATGAGCTCCCAGGCGGAGCCCTGAGGGTAGCTGGGGGTGAGGCCCTGTCTGAACCACAAGTTACCTATGAAGACAAAAAGGTTTTAAAGATTTCAATTCATTATGTCCAACTTTGAAGAGTCTTTGGTTGTAATAAAGTAAGAACTTCTCACTGTTTTCATCCACAGCAAAGACAGAGGTCCGTCCAACAGACAGCTGTCTGAGAGTCTGCCGAGGCGGGGACGGGATGTGGTACCAGCATTCTCCTGCAGAGGGACAAGACATCTGGAGGTTTGGCTGTGTTTTGTCTGTTAGTGCCTGGTGCATGTACTCAAACAATAAAGCCCTCATTGCTTTTTAATGCTGCACGCATGAGGAGAATTTCACATTGCTGCGTTACAGATTTTACTCTGATTTTCTGTCTTGCAGGTGTGAAACATTACAGCTTTATCTGAGTTTCACATCTTCAACCGACCTGCAGGGTTTTGTTGGGAAACGGACCCTCTGTAGAACACGGCTCCGTCCTTGGCGATGGCCCACACCTGGTTGGCTCCGCCGATGGAGATGGACTTAAAGGGCTGGTCTGTACCAACGTGTAGCCAGGAGCTGCCCTGTGGGGACAAACACACTGGAGTTAGAGATGAACACATGCTGACACTTTATTGTTATTAAGATCTAGGAATATTCAGTACATCTAGAAATCTGTCCTGCTGCACTCTCTCCACATCTCTCTGGGTTTAGATCTAAAAATAACCCTCAGAATTTGTTTTTCAGCACTTTTCTCACCGCAGGGTTTTGGGGGCTGACTCCCAGACGACACAGGACATCTCCCTTGTCACTGAGGGCCCAGACCGGGACCTGCTCCATCCTGCTCTGGGCCAGGCATGGCATCAGAGAGATGTCACTCAGAGGGATGGGTGGGACCTGCTGCCATGGACCTCTCAATGTGAGCTTACACTTCCTGTACACAGAATACATGTGATTATTTTTAGGCTGAACAAAACCACAGAAATGCATGAGAGTGTGTGTTTGATTACCTCGTCCATCGTCTGCGCCTCACAAAGTCCTTCATGGTTTTGTGGCCGTGAAACGTCCTGCAGAAGAGAGACAAGTCAGACAGATGTCACAGCGCTCTTTCTTGCAATGCTGATTCTTTTTGACAGCGTCCTGAGAAATGAAAGTAACGCACACAGGGAAGTCTGCAGCGTACTGCCAGCCCTCTTTGTCCGTCCCTCCAGGGACGCTGAAGTCCACAGCCCACTCTGACACCTGAAACACAGTGTGGTGGTGGACAATTAGCTGGCAATGAAAAAGAAATGAAACGCGTGTGCAGGAGGACTCGATCCCACCTACCCAGGACCACTGAGGGGAGGGCGGGTGGGTGTTGCCTTTGGTGCACTCCTTCAGTCCGCTCTCATCACTCCACATCGGGCGGTCTGTGGGAAGCCCTCTACAGCCAGAACACAAAAAGGCTTTTAACAAAGATCAGACAAACTGCAAAGACTTAACTGCAGAGATAAAATGTTCCTACTTGTCTGTATATCCAGTCATGGGGTTCCATCTTTGATTCTCATACACATGAACACTCCTGACATCAGTCTGCTGATGCATCTGAGCTGCATCTCCTGCAGGAAACATGTGGATGAAAATGTTATGCTGGTAAATAAAAAGCTGCACGTTTGTGTGCTTACGTTATCTCCACAGCTGCAACAGATGGTAGAGGTTTGAACCATGCTCAGCAACTGCACACAAAACTACAAGCTGTTAGCAAGAAGATATGCATGAAATGCATCGATTCTCTCTTAGCAAGTTAATCACTGACAAACATTTGACAGCTCTGAAGCTAATTAACGATTATTTCATTATAGATTACATGTAGACTATGGAAGAAGAATTTATTGCATAAAGTAAATATATTTCTTCTTTACTTTATAAATAATAATATTATTGCAGTTGTCACATGTAAATCTTATGCTGATGAATTAATTGATTAATTGGTTCAACAGCTGTAATAAATACCTGACAAACTGAGAAAAAAGATCATTTAAAAGGATCCATCCAAAGTTTGTACATATCAGAGGTGGGAGACTTGTGTCACATGTCTTGACTTGTGTCAGACTGATGATTTGGGACTTTCTTGCGATTTGCAGGTTAAGACTTGAGACTTTCACATGTGTGACTTAATGTCTACAGGGGCATGTTTACCCGGGGTGGGCTGTTGCCCATTGCGCCCACTGTAGACCCAGGCGGTGCCGTCCCACCCGATGCCCCACACCAGCCCCAGACTGTTAGACTCTACACAGCGCAGGTGACCCGGGACCTGCCGCCAGAACCTGCAGCACCATACAGCGGAAGCACCCAGCGTTAGCCACATTATTGTTGTCACACACAGTCTGACAGAGCACACTAGCAGCACAAATAATACCCACTTTCAGCAGGCAGGGCAGGATGTTAGCATGTTAGTGAGCTGAATCAAGACAATGTAGCTGATGGGAAACCAGGTGCCAGAAAGAGAGAATGAAAACAAATACAACAGGCTGACTGCTATTCGGTATCAGTCTCACATGAGGTCACAGGACGGTGTGTGTGCAGCTGCCTCCAGGGAGAAGGACGGCTCATGGACCATGATGTCCCCCTTTGAGGTTGTAGACCACAGGGCCTGTCTGGATGGGGGACCTGTGATCCCTCGACACTCACAGCAACAGTCAGACAGCAGGCCCAGCTACAGACACGGGACAGACACAGAGACAACCGGGAATGTGATCAGCAATTTGCTTTAGCTGGTAAATGTAAAACTGATCTGTGTTTCTGTGTTACCCAGTCATTCATGTCCTTCTCAGTGTGTGCTGCCAGCACCAGAGGCCACCTCTGTTTGGTCCTTTGGGCTGTGTACACAGCAAAGGCATAGTGGCAGTCCCTGAGCACTGGAACCAGCGCCGTCACTTCATTTATGAACACGTGAAGGTGCTGAGCCAAAGAGACAAGAAAACGAACATCAGTCATGGGACAGTTGTGGCACCATTACAATTTAACTGACTTCACAGCAAAACCGACCTTCTTCTCATCATACTGTGTGTAGTAGACAAAGAAGATGCTGTCCTTCCTGCCGTCGGACCTGGTGGACTGCTCCAGAGCAACGCCCACATCCACCCAGCGCTGAGGCTTCCAGTCCCTCCACCAGCGCAGCCCACCTTTACGCACCCACACCGACTGGAGGACGAGACCACATGCAGACACAGACATGGGAAATGTGACATGCAGTACACTCATTTATCATTAAAGACAGGAAAAACCAGCCTTACGTTGCTTCTCTCCAGTGGTTTCTTGCTGATCTCCTCTCGGTGTTCCTGCTGCTGCTGCTGCTCGCTCCAGGCTGCTGACTGCACTGGGGTCAGTGACAGGGAGCTGGTGAGAGGACCTGACAGAGGGACACACAAATGAGACAGACAACCACAGAGATGACGCGCACAGTATATCTCTGCACATTCACAATCAAACACAGACAAACACATATAAACTGACAATCAACTGAATTATCAAATTGGGAACTAAATTGTTATTATGTCTTAAAATCCACATACCCGTGGGACTGAGCCAGCTGATCTGCGAGCTCGCGTCCACGTCACAGCCTCCACCAGAGATCCAGGTCCACACCGGCCCGTCCTCTTCTCCAACACCCTGAGACGTCTCCAGAGTCCCCAGGGCATAGGTGGCAGCAGCACTGCTGTGCCCCAGCGAGAGCCCTGCCGCCTGCGCACTTCGAGCTGCTTCTGCCCCCTCCAGATCCACGTTCATCCAGGGGACGTCTTGTGCTACAACTTCAGGGGTGGGGAGTATCGGGACAGGGGACAGCTCCTCGCCTTCTTCGTGCAGTACCTCTGCGATTGACGTCTGGGGTGTGGAAGTTTTGTCACGGTCTGAGACCAGGCTGTTGATGAAGCTGTCACTGGCGGGGATGAAGGGTTTGGGGGCATCGTGCTGGGAGGCTGAGGGAGTATCCTCTGTTTTCAGGGGAGGTGCAGGTGCATCAGCTGCCCCTAAAGGGACCACAGAGGGGGCTGCTGCCTCCAGGACTGGGGTGTCATCAGTGCTGTTTTGTGGGTCAGGAGGACCTAACTCTGAGTCTGAGTCGGTGCAGCTCAGAACTGAACCTTGCGAGGCCTCGGTCATCTGGCCGCTGAACTCACAATCATTCATGTTAAACAGCA
Organism: Chaetodon trifasciatus; assembly: GCA_037975065.1. Classification (NCBI taxonomy): domain Eukaryota; kingdom Metazoa; phylum Chordata; class Actinopteri; order Chaetodontiformes; family Chaetodontidae; genus Chaetodon; species Chaetodon trifasciatus. The sequence continues at coordinate 1,242,512 of JBBMOE010000066.1, read as the reverse complement.
AACACATGCAGACAGAGACAGAGATATAAACAAGTCAGCTTTGTTACAAGATTCAATAGGATTCATCTCGATTACTCACACACACCTGGGTCGAATAACTTCTTTACTGTTGCCCCACTGGGCAGAAACAGGGATCCAGCCGCTCCCACTTGGTTCAGAAGGGGTCACGCCCATTCTGAAATACAGGCCGCGGTCCTCACCAACCGCCCACACCTGAGAGAGACAACAAAGCAGAGCAACAAAAGTGAAACACAATGATCACAGGCAGACGCCCACAGAGCTGCTGAAACACGTCATCTTTATTTACAGAGCTATTAAATGAAGTCGTACAGTAGTCACATGAAGGGAACAGCAGCAAGACAAATAAACTAACAGGATAAATGTGGCAGAATCCTAATAAATGTCAGCTAAATTAAACTTTTCCTCCCTCTTCAAAGATCTAACAGAGGCACTAGAAGGACACAGACAACTGTTACTTTATAAGGCCATATACTGTAACACTGGCGCCTGCCACCTCACACAAGCCACATCCATAATTACAGCCTTGAAATATGAAATATGGGATACGATGACGACGGCTTGGCCAGCTTCTAATTGGGGAGTCTCCCATATGTCAGGCCAGTGGGGATATAGTCTGCAGATATATAAGGATGGGCCTGAGGTGCTACTGCTGGGACATTGGCTGGAACAGACGGCTGTACTCATGTTACAGGGCAGCGGTGGGGTAGGACTAGACGCTGGAGGTAGAGGGGCTGGCAGAGGTGGGGGGGGGGGGGGGAACAGGGGTGAGAGACAGAAGGGGAGGAGGTGTGAGATATGGGTTTGCAGTGCTAGCAAAGTCCTCAGCAGTGAGATACAGAGTGAAGACTTTCTGCCCCTGACCCCAGCCCTGATCTGGCTTGTCTTGAAACCAGATCCAAAGTTGAGGGTAAAGTGAATCGGTCAGAGGGGAAGCAGCTAGGCCGCAGAGGCTGGCTGAGCTGGAAACAGGCTACAGTAAAGGTTTAAAAAGGCTGGCATGCTAATGCTAATTATAATCTTAATAACAAAATTTCATTGGGAAAAAATCTAGCATATCTTGACACGTTGTTTTTTGTGTCTAGTGTGTTTAAATGTGGTGTCATAAGAGTTTCATGTGTATAAAAGTGCTCTCGTCAGAAAGGTGTGATCATGCCACCAGAAGTCTTTTAACCTGGTCATTGAGTCCAACATCCACCATCATCATCTCCCCTCCGATGCTGATCCAGCCGGAGCCACAGGGGTTGTGGGAGTTCACACCCCGTCTGAACCACACCTTGAAACAGACACAGACGTGTTAAAGCCACAATGAACAGCAGCTATTCAGAGTCTGCACATTTGTGAGGAGTACTGATTCACCTTATAGTCTTTAGTGACCACCCAGACCACACTGACCCCAACAGCCACATGAAGTGCTTCCACCTCCTTTCCTGGTGATTCCACCTCGACCCATGATGTGCCTGATGGAGGAGGAAAATGCTGCCACCATTACTGTGGTAGTCTCAGTTATGTTTTCTAACACTTAAACCATTATATTTGAACATTTTTTCGAAATAACTATTGCTGCTGTTAATCTTTTCAAGACAAGAAGAAGAGACATGTCCAGAAAATGAAAAAATTTTGGGGGGGAGGGGTTGGGGGGGTAAATGTGAACTACGATGAATGCTGACCAGTCGGACTGTCCAGGCTGAGGCCAGTACGGACTAGCAGGTTCCCGTCCCAGACTAAAGCCCACAGCAGGTCTCCGGGGCCGGCAGATAACTGAGCCACCTCCTTGGGCACTTCGACTTCCTCCCAGCTGGAGCCCTCTGGGACCCGAGGGTGGATGCCCTCCCTGAACCACACCTGCAGGGTAAAGATGAGGTCATATGATTGGACTGGGTGGGCTATGCCCCACAGCTTTGGACGATGCACCCATAATGACTATATTGTTTAAAGTGTAATTTAGGCTGTGGGCTAGAAAACACAAACAAGGATTCAATTGGTTCAAGAGGAAATTATATGAAGTCATGCTGCCATCTGCTGGACAAAACATGAATTGCACATGAATTGCACATACAGCAGGATAGCAGCCAGGATAGCAGCAGGATAGCAGCATTTGAACAGAACAGAATTCAAACCTTTATGTTGAACAGTGTGTTTGCTTTTACTTTTTTGGCCTATGTATTTTTTTTAATAACCCCAAAGATTACAGACCCTCAAAATCACAGCATATAACTGTCATTAAGTTGGTCCAGCAGACTCACCTGTCCTTGTTGGGACACGCCCCACAGGTAGGGATACCTTCCAGACTGGTCACTCATCTCCCAGCCACCACAGCTTATATCACAGAGCGGCAGCGGGGGCTTCCTGGGACTGTCCAGGGGGATCTGCAGGGAGACTTTGACTTGAATCTTCAGTCAGACCTGTGCTCAACTTAATCAGACATAAAATATAACGAGAGAGAGTCCAAACCTTTGCCCAGGTGCCTTGTGCTATGTATCTCCTGTAGCGGATCCACCGCCTGCGACGAACACAAGAGTTCCACTTCTTGTCCGGGGAGAAGTTGGCCGGGAAATCGACTGCATACTCCCAGCCCTGAAGGGCATCGTAAGACATTTTATATTTCATTCATTAAAATTAGGAAGACAGCAAGCAAGAGAAAAGGCATAGAAATAAATTCAAAGGACTGTGAGTGTGTTGCTTCTTACCCCAGTCTGGCTGGGGTCTCCACAGCTCTGATCCACATACCAGTCCCCCTCCCACTCCCAGCTGCGGGAGGGCAGCTCGAAGCTGTGAAGCGGTTGAGGATTCATCCCGGTCACGTCGCTCCACGGCCATCGGTCGGTGGGCAGCAGTGTGTCAGTGAAGCTGTCCACTGGGTTCCACCTCTGGAAACACACACACACAAACTTCAGCACTGATGTCATACAGCATCCACACTGTAAGCGTAACGACGTGCAGCCTGGGACGACCTGGTTTTCATAGGTCTCCTCCCGGTAGCGGATGGGGGTCTCACTGGGCATCATATTGAGGTAGACATGGTGGTCACAGCCGATGCCCCAGCAGCGCCCCTTCCCCGCAGTCACACGCTTCAGCTCCAGCAGCATGTCGTCCGCACGCTCCCACCGCTGGCCAGCTGTGGACAGGCTGTACACCCTGCCATACACGTCCACGGCCCACAGCAGCGTGATGGGCATGATGGCCCTGAACAGAGACAGCAACACAGCACTGTCCCTCCAAGCTGTCTGGTGTTACGACTGTCTATTTCAGCATTACTGATATCCAGAAGAGGCCATGAGTAAAGGTTACATTTGTATTTAGAGTCATCCTTGAAAAGTTATTTTCTCCCTCTGGTAATGATGACATGTGGCACATCATACATTTTGTTGTATTTCATTGTTTTATTCTATTGTAAATTAAATATTTGAATGCTTGTTAATACATTTTGTCTGTGTGCAGCATGGAGGGGGTGACAACTGCATTTGTGCAATCTTGTATTGGATAATGACAATGAGCTGAACCTTGATATTGTCAGAATTCAGTGGTTAAAATTTGAATTTCAAATCTTTATTATCATAATTCTGCAATTAACAGAATTAATTATACTTATGGCAATTTAACTCTCAAAGTTTTGACTTCCGTCTTTGACTTTAGTCCAGGCTTTCTAACTTTATTCTTAAACCATCCATTAAGCTTTTTTCTTTGGCTTCTTACTTTTTCCTCAAAAGCATCATGAGATGAACTTCAGACATTGTTTTTCCGCAACTGACCACTAAAAAGTAATGGCAGCGGCGTTTTAATTTGAAATATCTGACCGGAAGTCTTCCTTTTCTTCTGGCTGGCCAGCTTGACACTTGCTTTATCGACTGATACTAATCCGCTACGATATTGACTGTCACTGTGTCGAGCCTGTTCATTCAAGAAGGCCTCTATTCTGCTCACTTTAAACAATATGAACAATTATGGGATGCAAACAAGGCGCTTGAACTTTATTCTCAAATTCACATTGACGGAAATAGTGTACAGACAGACAAATAACCTGGAGTGAATGGATCACATTACACAGCTTTTCTAAGACTACAATCTCCTAGAATAATCTGAATGTCCCTGCCAGCCTGCAGAGGAGCTCCAGTAAATCCACCATCAAAAACACAGTGTGCTCAAACAGCAGCCTACCTGAATATTGGTATCCGATCCGCGGTTGTCAAGGGAAAATCAACAGAGGTGTCATCATGACATCGAGTGCACCAGCCGACACCTGCCGAGGCCCACGCTGGGACACGTTCAACATGTTAAAACCCCACGTTAAACAGCAGCAGAAGGAGCGAAAGCATGCGATGCAGCGTAATGACACACGCAGCTGATATGGATGCCGCAAAGTCGGCTATAAGCTGTTTACATCTCCGGGAAGCAGGCGGCGGTCAGGCGGCCCGCAGAGGTCTCACACACATGGCGGCTACTTACATGCGAGGCTCTGTCATGAGCTGCAGCCCTGCGGAGGGACAGCGGAGTCATCCGTGCACATTCCGACAGAGCGACTCAATTCACATTCTGGACCAGAGGAATCTGTCCAACTCCCGAGTCCACAACAGGAAATGGACGAAGCACTGCTCCGATTGGTCCAAACTATGCAGGAGTGCGGGACCTCGTGCTCCTATTGGCCGAACACAGGAGCCCGCTGCTGTTTTTTTTTTCTTTTTTCCGACGGCCGCAGCTGATTGACCCGCATATTTCAATAATTTATTCAGCGCCAAATGAATTATTAAAGCGCAAGGTTTGGTTTTACGTGTTAGGCTACAGTATATTTAATGCAGGGAAAGAAGTCTGAGCCACTGAGGTCTGTATGCACAACACAAAGACAAGACAACTCTGCCTTTCAGGGTGAACTCTCTCACGCCCCGGACTGGGGGGGAGAGAGACAGGATCCACCTGAGGCTGAAGACCAGGGTGCTGTAGATGCTGGATGGTCTGCTATGTTGAGTCTGCAGGTTTACATTAGGGCCACTACTTTATAGGCAGGTCACAAGATAAATCTGAGGGGTCAACTTGTATTCAGGATTTTTGTGAAATATTAGATAATTTGACCTCTTTGGGCCTAAAACAGTTTAAATGAGAGCACCTGAGAAGTTCCGAGGATACGTGTCTTTGGCTGAACTCACAATGCAGTGAGTGTACTCAAAAACAGGTGAAAAGGCTATAAATATATATAAACACAGCATACAGTGTGTGTGAGACTGTTGTAAAAAGAGGACCGTGCAGAGTGCAAACTGCTGGAATAAATATCAAATGATGATATTTATTCCAACAGGTGACTTTACACAACTTGTTACACTTTAGATACTGCTTATAATAAAACTTCAACTTTCACCCAACAAATATTGTGTAGTAGAAGTGATAAATACCTCTAAATTGTAAATGTACTTTACACCATTGTCTCCAAATCACCTTTTAAAACAAAACGTTCGTGTTTTCCAGCAGCTTGAATGTGTAACAGGATTACAGTGTTGCGATATCTCCACATTAAACGTAGTTTTTGTGTTTCATTTTAACATCTAATCGTGGTCTGGTGCCTCCTTGTGAATCTTAAACATCTAAGCATGTGGCCCCTTTCACGTCGCTGATCCTTTAACCTGCAAAAGCCTTCAGCCTTCACTAACTCTGAGGATGTGAAGTCAATATTATGCAACATTACGGGTGGCCCACTCACGATCAGGACCACAATTACATGAGTGGACACACACACACACACACACACACACACACACACACACACACACACACACACACACACACACACACAGACTGTGACATGAGGAGCCGTGTGGACCCACAGGGACTGCAGTGTTCAGGTCGTCGTTGCGATCAGCTGGGATGGAGCTGGCGGCTCTGCAGTGCTCTGCATGCAGCAGTCGGTCTCCGGCTTTTATTTCATGAGCTGCAGCTTTAAGAAGCCTTTGGGTGCGCAGAGGCGCTACAGCAGCTCGTCACATGATTCCTCTCTTGTGACAAACCAGACAGAAAGGAAAAGCCTTTCTGACTTCCAGCCGAGTTCCCCAGACGCGGCGATGACACATTACTGTTGTTTTGGTACCGAAGGACCAACTGCACGGAGGGAAATGGAGTTAAGTTAACCATTAGCAGACTGACTCGGCCCATTCCCGTCTTCAAAGAGGACATTTGGTAAAGATTTGAGGTTGTTGCGCCGACGGGGACAAAGTTGGCGCATGGAGAGGGACGAAGTTTCATTTTGGCGCAGCGTCTTTTCTTTGTTTTCTTTGTTTTTGTCGCCACTGCGCGTCAGCCAGCGTCACACGGCTTTCCCGGCAGCACAAGACAAGTAGCCGGAGTTCAGTTTTTTTAGCCTTTCTGTCGCCCAGTTGAAGTTAAGGACAGAGAAGCGGACAAGTTGAGGACGCGTCACGTCGGCTGAGATGGTGGACAGCAAACCTCTTCTTCAGGACAGACCTCCCGCCTACAACGCCGTCCCCGGGGCTTATGAGTACGGGCCGCAGCAGCACAGCTATGGAGCCATCCCCCCGCCGGCCCCGCCGCCCTACCCGTACCCCGACGGCCAAGGCAAGTACCCCTGCTAATGCCCCACATGTTTACCAGAAACCACCCCGAGGAGGACGGGAAGCCTGGACTCACTTGTGTCTGCTTCCGCCTTCGTTTAGAGACCACAGGTCGCTTCGTTTCGGCTCTGGGGCCGTCAGTTAGTCAAAGGGCACATTTTCAAGCACCGTGTTTGAGACTTGAAGTTGCAAATATCGTGAAAAAGTGACGAACTTCGTTTTTCAGGTGAGCCAGACTGGCGCATGCGCAGTGAGGCATTGCGATATGTTCAGGGCGACCGTTTTTTTTTTTTTGTACAAATTGGACAGTCGGCGTTTTTTTTAAGGTTGTGCAATGAGAGCTCGGTAAACCATGAATAAGTGTGAAGTTTATACTCTGGTGATCTTTTTCTGACACGTCAGTGTTTTTACAGGAAGAGACAGAATGTGAAATATGTCAATGATGTGGTTTTGGCTCTGCAGGGAGCTGCTGTATTACTACTGCCTTATGTGAATGAGCAGGTTATCATCCGGCTGATTGAATAAGAGCCGAGCAACAAGGAAGTTATGCACTTAGCCTAAAATGGAGTCTCATTTCTTGCAATTGCATGTAATTTCCTGTTTGCTCAACCACGTGATTCAGGTCCTGTCTGTAGATGAAAGCGGTCTGTGGCTGCAGCTCAAAGGGATACTTGTTAAAACCGTGTAGGTGCATGTTGAGCTTCTCTCGCGGGGAGGCATCCTTATCAGAGTGAAGGTGCTGGTAAACATTTCTGAGAAGTGTGGCTATGGTATCAAAGTTCACTGTGTCACACAAACATCACTGCAGGTGTACAGAGGGAAAGAGTGGAAAAGAATCAATACGGCCTGAAGGCGAGATGAACCCTCGCAGTCTCACTCCAGCCAGCCCTCGTTTTATCATAACCTGTTCTTTCGCTTTCTCCAGCCAGCTGTTATTTCTCTCAACGTGACCGTGTGGCGTGTCTTTTGAAGGCTCTGAGCTGTGTTTGTCGCTGAAAAGCGTGGCTGATCATTGAACCTTCCTTGTGACTAATTAATCACATGCTAACCCCATAAATTAAGCTATCCTGACTGCACACACAGAGGACATTCTCACAAACATCGCAGCTCTCCAGGATGTGACATTTGCTCGTTGGGACTCATTTTCATACCAACAGATGGATTTCAGATGACTTCATTCTGAACTTTTCAAACGACAAACACCAACTTTCACAACCTGCGGTGTCACTTCCTTTCAACATGTTGGTGCTTAAAGAACTTTGTCACCTCATGCTCTGTTAAAGTGAACTCCAGTACTGCGTGCAGGCTCACATACATGCAAACACAGTAGGGTCATCTGTGTATTATGTATGTACAGTATGTGTAACATGCATGCCATCTCCTTCTGTTCACCATAGGATACCCATCAGCCCAGATGGGCCCTGCAGTAGCCCAGCAGCCCTATGCTGGTACTTACACCATCATCCAACCCTCTGTAGTGGTGGTGGGAGGCTGCCCTGCCTGCAGGTGAGGACACACACACACACATACACACACACACACACACACACACACACACACACACACACACACAGAGTCATGTAATGTCTTTTTGGGGACATTACATAGACTTGCATTAATTTCCTGCAACCATAAGCCTTCACTCTACGAGTTAATCAGTTACATTATGGGGACTTTGTCCTCATAGGGAGGGCAAGTTCCCACAATGTGAGTATCACACACACACACATTGGAGTGTATATTACAGTAGATATCAGAGGGCTTTTATGGTCACATGATGTCTGCGTGTCTAACATACATCAGGACACTGAAAACATTTATAGTTTCTGAGCAAATAAGAGATGAGATGCAGCGCCCACTGATGACAGTGAGGCCTTTTCTAGATTAGCATGTGTCCTCGCTCGCTTTGAGCGAGCCGGTTTCCCTTTGAAGCTAAAACCATCACTTTCTGTCTGCGTGTCTTAATTTGTGTTCCTGTCCTTCTGCCGTCCGAGTGTCTTTTCGCTGTCCCCTGCACGTACGTTGTCAGCCCGCAGTGTGACCTCATGTCAAGCGGACGTGACTTTCCGTTTCAGAAGATGCTTTTTTTGTTGGTTTCACTGTGCTTGAGTCAACATCCTGTCAGTCAGATGTTTTGCAGCCTCAAACACGTGACAGGGCTGGTCAGGCCACACGGGGCCCAAGGTTACCGCATGACACAATTCACAGGAACAACAAATGGAAATCAGATTCCCTCCCACCCGCTGGCTTCATCTGAATAATGACATGACATGATCTATTCCAAGAACTTCAGGAGCCTGGTTGAGGAGCTTTTAATTTCACAGCAGTGCCGCGGGTTTGTTTGTATTGTCACAAGGCGAATGAAAAGCCCGCAAGTGCACTTCTGTTTGTTTTATTTAAGCTGAAGTGGTTATTCATGTACGTGCTTCGTGATCATCGTGACTTGCAGTCTTTGAAACTTACTCTACTGTGAAATCATACATTTCCAAAAAAAGGGGAACACCTCAGCCTTTAAATTAAGTTGACTTGATGGACTCCACTTACTGATTAGCTAAGCCTGCAGTGAGGGCCTCAGTGTTTTCTATGACTAAGTAAAAATCCCAAACTTAAAGAATAACTTCATCATATCACTGACACATCTGTCTTTTTATTATCTGGCTGTTAAAACTATGCTATGCAGTAATTGTTAGTTACACTGTGTAAACAGTTTTTGGTGCCGTGTCGGGCATTTTTGTAGCTTCCTCTTAGATGTGTGCTGCTAATGGTCTGGCATCTGGTCGCCACCTTTTCTGTTAGTCCCGACAGTACCTCACATGCACATGTTATTGGCTAGGGGCTACACACCCACTGCCCACAGGCTGCAGCATTAGAAATGTCCCAAATACAGTAAAATAAGAAGAAAATCCTGGCAGATGGCAGAAAAATACACCGCCACACACTTGTAGTGGGTCATAAGTGATGATTGAGAGGGATTACTTTGCTATGAATCTATACATTTTGGGCAGCACTGCTTTAAATGAATGTATTTAATTACACTGGCAAGGTGTTGAGAGTCCGCTACAGTTTTAGTCAGCGTTTGCATCGTGGCCATGTTTCCTCTGTCAGTGAAAGCCGCTGTTTCTGGCACCGGTGCACGAGCAAGTTATGCGAATACAAACACTTCTGACGCAGCACAGCGGCACACGGTGCGGTGTGGTGCCAAGGCAGACCAAACTCTTACAATACCGTGAAAGCAAGCCTCGCTTTAGGAGCAGGAACAGTTCTAATCACCAGTTCATCACCATGGCAGAATCTAATATTATCAGGGTCATTAAGGCTTATTTATCCAGTTTGTTTCTATTCACTTTCAGCCCTAAAACATCCACAGCTACGCAACACTAATAGCATTAGCAGTAAATGCTTTCCAAAGTAGCTTTTCATTTCCCCTTGCTCCTCCTTCTTGAGGCCACGCTGGTTGTCGGTGTGGTGTGGTCATGAGACCACGGTCAGCAATTTGTCGACTGTGACTGTGGATTAAAGCTGCCGTGAGCCGCGGCCTTCAAGACCCCCCCTTCAAAACAAGCTGCTTCATGCTCTGAACAAAACCCTCTTTAGATTGTATTTTCTTTTCTCTAAAGATCCCTCAGCCTTAATAAAACTAACAAGTACAGTGAGCTCCGCTGCCTTTATATCGTGTACACAGAAATATTAAAGGCATTGTAAAAGGTTGGATGTTTTTTAGATGGTGAAAACAGACTTTTACCACGGGAGCCTTCAGCAGATTCCAGGGCAAAATCTGACTGGTTTCAGATGTTTAATGATTTTCTGTCTTTCTCTCTCTGGTCTTTATAGTGAGGCTATGATAGAGCTCTATGGGGGAAGAAGCAAGAATGGGCTAAAGGAAAACAACACGTCTCTAAAGAGCTTTCAAAGTGAACTTTTTGTTCTTTTAGAACAAGGTCAGACTTAAACCAAGCAGTGTGTTCTTGACGGCTGTTTACGGTGAAATGTCCGGACATGACTCAGACTGGAGATAATAATGCCATAATGTCATAACCTTTGACACTGATCAGACCTCAGCCACTTTTTAAGATGCTCCTAGCAGTCATGACCTGCAGGCGCGAGTTTAGTAGTTGTTTTGTGCCTCTTTGTAGTCATTTAGCATCTTTGTTGTTTGTTTGTGTCTGTTTGTATTTATTTAGCATCTTTGTTGTTTGTTTGTGTCTCTTTGTGGTTATTTAACATCTCTTTGTTGTTTGTTTGTGTCTGTATGTGTTTATTTAGAATCTTTGTTGTTTGTCTCTTTGTGATTATTTTACATCTTTTTTGTTTGATTGTGTCTTTGTGGTTATTTAACATCTCTTTGTTATTTGTTTGTGTCTGTGTTTATTTAGCATCTTTGTTGTTTGTTTGTGTCTCTTTGTGGTTATTTAACATCTCTTTGTTATTTGTTTGTGTCTGTTTGTGTTTATTTAGCATCTTTGTTGTTTGATTGTGTCTCTTTGTGGTCATTTTACATCTTTGTTGTTGACCTGTGTCTCTTTGTAGTCATTTGATATCTGTATTGTAGTTCTGTGTCCCTTTTGTGGTCATTCAGCATCTCTTTGTTATTGTTTTTTTGTGTGTGTGTCTGTGGTTATTTTGCATCTCTTTGTGGTTGTCTGACTTTCTAACAAAAAGCATCAACAGTCACTTCATATAGAGGTTCTGATCCAGGTTCCCAGGGCCTGAACCCTGTCGGCCTGTTCTGTATCCATCCAGAGCAGCTTTTGTTTGATTGTTTTACGATCTGCATCAGTATTTCTGATTGGTCTGCGCACCTTCCTCATGCTTTCTGGTGTGTGTGTGTGTGTGTGTGTGTGTGTGTGTGTGTGTGTGTGTGTGNTGTGTGTGTGTGTGTGTGTGTGTGTGTGTGTGTGTGTGTGTGTGTGTGTGTGTGTGTTTGCAGGGTTGGTGTCCTGGAGGATGACTTCACTTGCCTCGGTATCCTGTGTGCCATCTTCTTCTTCCCCCTGGGGCTCCTCTTCTGCTTCGCACTGCGTCAGAGAAGGTGTCCCAACTGTGGCGCCACCTTCGGCTAGAGGGACCAAACCACAGCTCATGCACCTGCTTGTGCTCCCGTGCATGCACACACACACACGCTCGCACACACACACACACACACACACACACACACACACACATAATCCAGCATTTTTGTGTCTTTTACTTTGTTATCCTTTCCTAATATTGCACATATTGCTGTCGCCATTATGTTACGTACAACAAATGATCAAGATGATATTACCATGAATTATGATGTGAGTTTTTATTAGAGGCACGTGTAGAAATCAGTTTTCATCTGCTAGTTGAGGATATATTCTAGCATATGTAAGTGTTGTCAGTGCCTTCACCACATGCTGAGTGATCATCAGAGATTCCACCAGTCATGATTTCTTCTGTAGATTTAGTTATCGGAGGATCTGAGCAGATTCTTTTTGTTCCGATAAGCTGGAATTAACCGAGGCACGCATAGATTTCGTGCCTGGCTTTTTCTTTTTTTCCTTTGTTGTTTTTGTCTTTGCTGGCGCACTGCAGACACGTTTTTTTTTTGTTTTTTTTTGGTTACCATTGTGCTTATAACATTGTACTTACCACGGCTTCCATGTAGATCACTGATATATCTTTTTCCAGACATGCAAACCTTCTTCTGGCTCAGCGTGTCACATGGAATAACACGTACATGTTTAAAAAAAAAAAAGAAAGAAAAAAAAGAGGTGTAAAGATCCTTGGACGTGAACTGTCCCGGCTGGAACAATGGACTTGCCTCAGACAGAAAGCCTGCACCATTTTGTCTGTTTTTGTTGATATTATTTCTTGGGGCCATATTTGCACTGACCGTTTGTTTGATGATTCTTCTGCTGGGTTGTGCTTTTCCAGGGCCAATGCAGACCTCAGGTACATACAATCTGAAATGCCCTTGACTTTACAACCTCAATCACTGTTTGACATCGGACTTCTAAGAGGACTCTTTATGTCAAAGTCAGACTCCTTTAATGTGTGGAGTACCACTTCCAGGAAGCATGCTGAGAGTTGTCGTTGAAGGAGAGCTCTCAATCATGTGTATGATCTCTGGATTTTTATCTTAGTACTCTACTCTGTGACAAGTCACCCTGCCCCATTCCTCCCAACCAGACAATCAATCGAGAATGTCTATGTCTATCTGCAGTATCTCCATGTCTACGTCTTCCATTACAGCAAGATGTTATATAACTGTCCATGGCAGAAGCGAAAGATAAAACTGTGTGGGAGGGATGTAAAAAAAAAAAAAAAAAAAAAAAGATCTTGCTTTAGAAAACACACTACGCACGCTCTTCTGATTGAGCTTCTTACTTTTTATATATGAGTTACTGTAATTAAAAATGAATGCTACTTACTTGCCTGATTTTTCATCTTTTGCAAATGCAGGAACATTTTTCCTGTAAATACCCTGAAATCTACTTTTTATACATGATGATGAACTTTCCAGCTGAGCATGACAACAAAGTAAACAGCAAGCTGAAGAAATAAGTCTTTATTTTTCATACAGCACATACTGTTATGGGTGTAATGTGGACCAAAGAGTGAAACAGGTGAACACGCTGTGGTCTTCAAATGCCGTGTAATGATTAAACTGTCATGTGAGGATGAGGAGATTGTCACAACTCATGTTCACAATTTGAAGAATTCAACAGGTACATGGTATCTTTACAGTAGGTTTGTATACATTAAGGCAGAAGTCCTGTCCACGATAGGCTAGCTCTACAAAAAGTTAAGTTAGATGGCAAAGGACAATATTTATATCATCTGATGTACAAATGTATGTACAGGATGGACTTAAAGAACACTTGTGTGCCTTTTTGGATGCATCTCTCCTCATTTTAGTATCGACGCTGAGGTGCAACATTTTGGTAGGGAGGTCCCCTACAGTACATTCTTTTACTGTCCTATGGCAACAGAAAAGATTTCTAACAGTCATTTGGACGATGAGCAAGCGACATCAACGATACAAATACATTGCAGTATTTGCTTTGACCATTTTTATTCATCCATTTGTCAAGTGCGGGTAAGACTGTGGTCATTTAAATATCGCCACCACAAACAGAGGGACAAAAACAGACATGGGAAATATATATATCTTAAATATATGAGCATCTGTTCTGGAAAATAAAATGGTCCTAAAATACTTCCATATGAGCGATCGCAGCGGTGAGAGGATCCCAGATTTAAATGGCGTTTTGTTTCCCTCAGCACTGACCAGGTTCTGTCTGGTTCCATCCAGACCAGGAGGAGCCACTGGGCAGTAAAGACAGGTCAGAGCTGCGCATCCCGGGATGACACAGGAAGTTTGAGAAGGGGTTGTGGGAATGAAGCGTGTTTGGAAATGTGGACAGATCAGATGACCGGAGCGGAGCGGTCGTTGGTGACGGTTGGACGTAGCCTGACTGTGGCAAACGGGTTCCCTCCCCTGTGGAACAATGCAGCAGAGATGAGTGATGAATGTATCTGAGTGAGAGGAAGGCAGATCATCTCGTTCATGCTCTTGTGTGACTTACGCGAGGTAAGCAGGCGGAGGTCTGGAGACGCCATTAGGCTGGACTGTCTGTGGAGGAAACACAGATTGACTGTCACACAATTTGTTGCACAGTACACAACCGTGACACACGACACAATGAATACCCCAGTCACACAGATGCATTTACATTATACACACACACACACACACACACACACACACACACACACACACACACACACACACACACACACACACACATTAGGCTGCTGAAGGATTGGACACACTGGATGAATGGATTGGTGGGGGAAAGCCAGCGTGCTGTGTCGTATCATGGGACAGTGTGTGGAATCTGGATCTTCTGGAAATTCAAGTTCTCATAATGAGTCAGTGACCTGATGTGAAAAGCGTAGCCATATTTTAACAGATAAACAACTTTAAAAGGCCAATCAATGGTCTCTCTTTTTTCTTTCTTTTCAAATTTAAGCCTAATATAGACAAATACAGCAATTAAACCCTAAAGTGTATCCTCAATTAAATTACCAATGGAAAGATAAAAGACCATCTGGCACACAGGCACAAAGACACGCAATCACATCAGCTGAGTGTGGAGTTTCCTCTTCTCTGCCGCTGCTAGAAAAAATATCCGGCTTCCTTTGAAACCCATCAGAAGAAATGCGCTTACTGTCTGTGTTTGGACTGTTTTACTGCCCAACTTCAATAAAAGTTAATTGCAGTCAGAAGTGTAATAGTGTCTCATTCAGGGAGTCCTGAATGACTAAATTAGGGAGTGATTTTGGACAGTCGCTGCTTTTTAAAGTGTTTTTTTAGCACAAATGTTAAGGATTGATTGTTGATCTGGGCCGTCACCCATACATCAACCTGCAGTACTGCAGATATTCCACTAGAGGTCAGAAGTGTATAGAGTGACAGATGAGTCTTGGCCCAGTCCTTCTCATTGTAACCACTGATATTTCCCACAGGACAAATACAGTTTCACATCTGTCCTCCTCCTACAGATGTTTGGACTACACGTAGCAACAGCTGTGGCTGGAAAAAGGCATGTGAACAGTTCTAATGTGTTCTTCAAACAGCATTCAATGTCTCTCTACTTCTGTCAAACCATGATTGCAGTTTAATATATGCTTGTTCAGTCAACATGCAGATTCATAGCTCAGACAAGGAACCAAGCTGGTTTTCACTTCTGTCTGTTGTGCCCTTTAACTTGATCAGCTGACGATCAGCACTCACAAGTATTTTCTCTTTCATTCACACCGACACTCAGCCTGCAGGTGGAAACCGTCTCTGCCCCTTTAACTTACTCTGTAGATCTCAATCTCAATCATCTCTCTCTCTCTCTCTCTCTTTCGGTCAGTCTCCATCCTCTACGCATATTCATTCCTGTGAGTCGTTATCTTTTCCTCTACACAAAGCACCAAACCAGTGAGGGTGCATTTTTTTCTCATGGTGACAGTGCATTCCAGGGTAAGCCCTCCTCCCCCGGCCCTCCTGTCTGCTCTCCCCCTCCTCCCCTCCCTTCACCTTTCCCTCTCTGGAACAACCTGTAACACTGAAAAAAGGCTTTGCTGATGACACCAAAAAGTGAAGACATGGACATATTTGGAAACGGTAGTAGGACATTACAGGTGTTCTGCTTTTGGCTAAATGTCCACATCGATTTAGAGCACAGGCAGAGTTATCATCTAATAAAAAAAAGAAGAAAATCACAAAAACTGCTGCAGCACACTAACAATAATGTTTGTTAATGTTGCAGCCACAAGTCGCTAACTAATCCAACACACAACCTCTGCCACCCACTCACACCCTGAGCTGAACATAAACCAGAATATTAAAGTCTACTGCAGCATTGGAGAACTTTTTCCCACACAGAAGTCTATTCTGGGAGCTATGTGTGTGTGTGTGTGTGTGTGTGTGTGTGTGTGTGTGTGCGTTAAGAGCAGATTTAAAGCCGGGGTTTGTGAGTCACTCAGAATGAATGGAGGATAAACTCCCCTGGAAGTGACCCTTCTTTATGCTGTAAATAGAGGGAGGGACAAAGAGAGGTATGCATTTAATGATGAGTGTGTCGAGGTGGAGATGATGACGACAGAACTGGAAGAATGAAGAGAGCAACAAAGAGGGAAGGTGGGTATCAGGTTCACCCTGAGTGGAATTCCACCATAATGCCGAGTCAGTGGTGGAGAGACGAGGCTTGATGTCGACTTGACAGGCCTGACAGCGGACACACACACACACACACACACACACACACACACACACAAAAAGCATGGTAATCACTGGCTCTGCTACTGTATGTCTGCCTGTGGCCCAAATGACTGGTAAATAATGAATACTGTAGAGGCAAGAAAGAGAAAAGTATCTCCATTTACCATCTAACCACTGAACCTCTAACTGGGTCAAACATCAAAAACTACCAGAATAGCCAGACTGGCTGTGTGTGTGTGTGTGTGTGTGTGTGTGGGTATGACTTAGGCTACTTTTGGGGACACATAAGCAGAGTACCCAGTAGGAAAACAGCTGGTTTTTGGGTCAGTGGTTAAAGTTAGGGTAAATCTCCAGGAAACAAATTAAGTCTATGTAATTTCCATAAAGTAACCTCAATAAGTATTTTGTGTGTGTGTGTGTGTGTGTGTGTGTGTGTGTGTGTGTTGGTGTGTGTGTGTGTGTGTGTGTGTGTGTGTGTGTCTTTGATGCCTTCCATGTGTACAATAAGGTTGCAAAGCTGCAACAAGTAAGGCATAACACCCGATGAGGTGATGAGAAATAACATTATTTCCTGATTATGGACACCTGCACTTTACACCATGGTCACTCGACAAAGACAAAAAAACAAGACCATTAATATATATTTTCATGCGTTTTGCAATCAAAAGTTTTCCACGAGTCATAACTCAGTTTCCATGGTAACACCTGAGGGTTGACTAATACCTGGAACGAACGTTAGCATCCCATAAGGCTCTTATGCAAAGGACACACTGGTCAGGAGAAACCTCAGATACGACTTGGCAACAGGAGATATTTCTAGTCTGCTCGGCTCACACAACCCTTCGGTTCAGGCGTGACATGTGAGTGAGTTCAGAGGGGCGGTGGACTTCCTGCTGATTGTATGTTGCAGTCTCCATCCTGTGGTGTCCAGAGGGTGAGGCACTGAAAGACTTTTTGACTTTTGAATTAATTCTCCCTTTTCTTTTCAACTTCTCTTTCTTCAGCTGCATCCCAGCCATCAACGGTGCCATAGTCTCCAAACAGGTTAAAAGCAATGTTGAAGTTACATGTTGTAATTAGATGTTAGCTTGTTAACACGTTCCAATAAACTGTAAGCTGAGGCTTTAACTGTCACCTCCACTGTTGTTATGTTTACTCGTTTTAGATACAGGCTGTGCATCAATTTAGAACAGTGAACAGATATTTTGACTGGAGCTACTTAGCTGGTGTCCATTATCAGGAATTAATGGGCAAGCCGCAGCCAATCAGAATAGAGTATTCACAGACATCATGGTATGATGCATTTTATGAAGTATATTATATATCCAGTGCATAACTTAGATAGCTTTTACGACAAAGTTTAAAACATGACACTTGATTTGACTTGCAAAACAGCACCTTGACCTTATTATCCAGTGTGTTCATTTCAGTCCATATGAAGCTTCAGGAACTGAATGCAACTCAGCGGCACCTACAGTGTATCAGCCTCGACTATTTGTAAATGTGATTAAATGACTGGAGACAAGGTCTCTGTGCTGTATGAGACAAGAACAGCAGTGTCGGTGTGTTGCAGTGCAGGAGGTGTTTATGTGATCGTGCAGACGGAGCAGGTGCTTTTGACCCCGGGCTACCACAACACATTTACATTTATCAAGCGCAGAGGAACAACAAAAGCTTTTGCAGAGGAAAACCACAACTTTGGCTGATGCTTTGCATGGTATGCAAAAGCAGGAACATTTGTAAAGAAAGAACTTGGCAGAACTAATGTTATGATATAATAATTCTATGGTAACATTTGTGAGGATGGACAAGTTTAAGAATATCTGCTGCTGAGTACAGAAAGCTTCATTCATCATCATATTAGGTGAGGGTGCTGTGTGTGCACTGTTCTTCAGTCAGCCAGGCTGACCCAGACTGTTATCGTCCCATCCCAGTGTTACAGTCTCTTAGAGGAGAAAAGACTCCAGGAGACTCATTATCAGCACACTGGGGATTATTATAACAAAGATGAACAACAGCTGTGGCCTGCTCAGTCTGTGTCTTCATCCCCTACAACCACATGAGGATGAACACACTCTTTTTTCCCCCAAACACATTTATAACCACCTTAGTATTAAGAAAAAATCTGCTTAAATCAGTATTGTTTGTACAAGCAGAGAATGAAAATACTCAGAATGAGCATTATAAGCATGCATCTCATGAGATTAACACACCACAGAAGTATTACCCTCAGCAAACTAAGCGTTGTACAATCCCAAAGGCCCAATAAATGATTTTGTATTGAATACATTAGCTGACATTGAGAGTGTATCAGAATGTGGTTGGGTTTCCAAGGCAGACATAAAAAGCTCATCTGACACCACCCACACACACGTACTGTCATCAGCAGTCAAGATAAGGCTGCACAGCTGAGGGTACAGTAGCCATGCTGCAGGAGGTATCAGGTAAGTCGTAGCCTCACATTGCCAGTCCTGCCACGACACTATGGCAGGACTGTGCCAGCACAGCAGGAAGGTCTGGCAGAAGACAGTAGGTCAAATTGTTCTGGGCTGATTAAGTTTCTTCAAACAATCATTTTAAAGGCAGGGCTTAAGTGCACTAGGCTTAGTGGAACATCTGACACGTGGCTTAGACTCTGGCAAAAAGTGGCGAAATGTGAGAGGAAAGTACATAAACCTGTCCACTGACTGACCGTGTTGTTATCAGACGAGGAGGAGGCTGCAGAGGGCGTGGGAGAGTGCTGGTGGTTGTTATTTGTGGCAACGCTGCCGGTGGACGAGCTGTTGTTCTTGATGCCGTTGCGCTGCGGGGCATCGCAGTAGTCCGCTGGGGGGAGCACCATGGTCGCCTCGTCTGTCTCTGTGTCCTGGTGGTGGAGGTTGACCACACTTCTACTGCGGTACGGGGCAGCAGACACACTGTAGAGGAGCGGGAGGAAGAGGAGGGGAGGTGGTGTGAGAAATGAGGAGACAGGGTTGAAACAAAAAGACAAAAATAGACAATGGATATATGAGGGGAAAGACAGGATGAGACAGAGTGGAAGAATGGAGAAGAGGGAAGAAAAAGGCCACTTAATCAAGCTAATTACAGGATTTGCATGAGTCTCCTGGCATGCATGAGCACTTCTGTGTTTGGGCTGTATCTTGGGGTTTGGGGTTACAAACAGAATTAGATTAAGGCTAATCTTAAAGTTGATGTTAGTCTTATAGGCATGATGTTAAAATTAAGGTTATGGGATACAGACTAAATACAGTCTGAGGAGGGTCCTCATAAGGACAAAAGGACAATATATGTGTTGTTGTGTCCCCCAGTGCTGGTTATAGTTTAAACTCTCTGTTTCCCTGACTTGCAGCAGTTGGCTGGCAGCCTCTCTGTGGGAGGTGCAGCACATTAAGATCTAATAAATTAATCCGACAGGGATTAGTCTCTTTGAAGAAGAGGTTGGAGTCAACTCTCTGAACCTTCTCTCTCTCATCAGCAGCAGAATCTATTCATCAGCACACACCCTTTTCCCTTTTGCTGAGCTTGTCTGAAAAGTCCAATTTCAGATTCATTTGAGTTACACAGATTTAAGGGTTATATGTAAATATGAGCGAGAGATAGTCCAAAGTTTTTCTAGTTTTAACATTTTAAACACAAAGGTTTCATATGGCCAAATGATTGAGGCGACTGAAAGCAGAATGTGACTGCAGCAACAGGAATCAAAGGTTGAGGAACAGGAGAGACCCCATAGGATTAGAGAGGTTCTCACTAACAGGAGTAACTAATACAACAATACAGCTGGCTGCAACATGAAACCTGCTGGTGTGTGTGTGTGTGTGTGTGTGTGTGTGTGTGTGTGTGAGTGAGCTGCGACGTGGAGTCTCCTTACCTGTTGTTATTCACGAGAGGTTCGGACAGTGCTCGGCAGTAAGATGAAGGGAACCAGCCCCTCCTGCCAGACACAGACAAAGACAAAGAGGGAGAAGCCAGGTTAGGGATGATTACATCTGTGCTCTATCCTGCCAGCCTCCACACCAGCTCCCATTGCACAGAAATCTGCACGCTTCTCTACATGATCAGTGACAAGCTCCTCTGCTGACTTGCTGTTACAGGCTTCCTGCAGCGTTCACCAAATGGCATTTTTGAAACCGTTTTAATACCACAAAGAATGCTTGTTTTTCACAGTCACTGCTATACCTGCCAAAATATGAAAGTATGATGGAAAACCAATAGGGACAACATGGCCTTAAATTATCTATAATTACATCCCCTTTTTTAACACCTTCCAGCAGTAAGTAACAATAATTCTAAATGATCAGATGAATTGAATGGATGGGTCCCAGGGATAAAATGGATGCATGGATTAACCAATGAAATGTCATATATTCATTTAAGTCTTCCTAAAATCAACACTTGCTCATGATGGGTGGATGTGCTTCTTGGTGGCTAACAGTAGTGACAGTGTTTGCAATATATTACAAAAACATGTTATAATCATCAACATTACTGCCTCTGCAGCAGGCAGGCTTGCAGATACCCTGTATTAATACCCTGTATTATACTTCTCTCTATTGTTAAACTGTGTGGATGCATGCCTATGGTAACTATGGTAACAAAAAGCTGGAATCCATCCTAGAAGAGAAATCCTGATGAACAGACGGACGGACAGGTCCCTCTGATTGGTAAGGATTAAAGACTACCATTTCAAATGTCCTTTTCCTTTATTTTGATGGATTTTGTCTTCCCTAACAGCAAATCTTATTCTCCACCTTCTCTACGGTGCAAAGGAAATCAGCCACTGAACTGAATCAAGGACTTGTGCTCAAGGTCTTCTCAAACCATCCGAGTATTTGCTTGGAGCTTGAATGAATCTTTGGTTTATTAAATGAGTCAATGTCTCAGTCAGACTGGAGACCATGAGGTTTCTAGTGACCTCAGTATGGGAATTCAAGCAGCCATTTGTTGCTGCCTACACACACACCAAAATAAACGACTTCGTTATAGAGTTGAAAAACAGAGTGAGAACAACGTGATGAAGCTTGTTGAACGATTAAATTACGTTAAGGCGACTTCTTTGCTCCGACAATTTCTGACCTTGATCTGGTGAAAAATGGTTTATTTCAACATGAAAGCACATTTAAAAGGATTTCACAAGAGAATGAATAGGTTTAGGAAAAATGAACGACAGCTAGTCTGCATCAAAAGCAAAGACCAAGGACTGTGTGTCATTGTGCTGTTGTTCCTAATCAGTATGTAGTCAGCCAGCTTTCCCCTCCACGTGGATAAATGCTAATATTTGCACATTGGACTGGAGAGTAGGTGTTTCTTTCATGTACCTATGATAAAAAGGCTCCTACTGGAAAATACACCTCACTCAATCACACTCATTAATAATAGATTTTATTTACTTAGGGAGGGTTTTACGCTGAGAACATATGTTTGTTTCCACTGCTGACCACAGAACAGGTTCACTGAAACAACCTGGCATTAATGAAAACCTTGATCAAGGACAGCTCACTAGTACTTGGAGTGTTCACTGTCCCTTGTGGACTTTTCCTGGACAGGCAAGCAAACCTCCAACAAGCCTGCTCCGATGATAAGACGGCGGGAAAGTGACCATGATAATAATATGCATGACATGCCCGATGTCATTATTTGTCAAATGTTAATGCAATGTATTATTTATTATCAGTGCAAAAATGTACCTCTGTCATGCTGACATTCATTCCTCAGTCCAACAGCAGCGTGTGTGTGTGTGTGTGTGTGTGTGTGTGTGTGTGTGGGGTGGTATCTGAGTCCAGGTGTTGCCAGGCACGTTACGCTATCAAAGCTGATGTAAGACAAAGGGAAAAACCCAGCAAAAGACCCAAATGCATTAAAGCCAAACCTCCTCCGGGACACAAACTCTATCTTGTCAGATGCTGTGTCCTGATAAACGTGGTGATATACACTTTTTAAGCCTTTAGGCACTTGAGCTCGTCTCGCTTGCAGCTGTGAGGCAGCAAGACCAAAGTTTTGCTTTGCGGCAGCCACACTTTTGAAAGCAACTCAGAAATGATTCCTTTCTGCCCTTGATCAGTTTTTTGGATGAATTTGCCAGGTAATTTCCCTTGGTAGTGATAAAGATCAAACCCGATGAATGATTCAAATTCAAAAACACACTTCCAAGGGCCTCAGATCAAATCCCTGTTTAAAAAGTCAGACATCAGAGACCCGGGGAGAGCAGGCTGTGTCGGTGCCTGTCTGTGTGGGAGAGCAGGTGGTACTCTGAACTTCTCTCTCTGCCTCACTCCAGTCTGCTATCGTACATCCCACCCTCAGGCCATACTTTACTTTGATTTCCTTATCAATGAGTGTTCCAGCTCAGGCAGCACTCGGCAAGCCTGGAGCTATGTGCGTGCGAATACATGCTCAGCATAACAATAAGGTGAGGGACCATCTGCCCAGTAAGGACAGTGCAGTCCAACTCATTCAATCACCTGACTGGTGGGCAAACGGAGGGACATGACAAGCGGGTTTAAATCAATTGATAATAAGTCTATTATGAGTAAGTGGTAATTATAATAAATTCATACATGAGAAGGAACAGTAGTCATTAATAGTCATTAAACTATAAGGTAGCAGAGGTATATATTGATTGTGAGCATGTGCACATACATGCAGAGCATGTAATCATGTCCCCTTGTACAGTGCACTGTGTGCACATGCTTTCCATTATTTAGGAAATTATAGTCCTCAGTGACACTTCTGTTCCAACAAATGCAACAAGTGTGATTCGACTCACTTTCCATTCTTCTCCAGTTCACCGTACATCCACCCGTCTCTCTCGTCGGGGATGAGCAGGGCGATGACGTCTCCCTCGTCAAAGCTGAGCAGTGTGCTGTTGTTGCCAGCGGTGTGGGGGAAGATGGTGCGCACACGTGGCCTCTTCACTATGTTGTTGAGTCCTGTTGCGACAGATACGGACCTGGCAAGACTGTTCTCCTCACTGTTCCCGTGGTCTGTGAGGGAGGAAGGACGAAGGGTAAGGATGAAGAGTCGCAGCAACAATACATCAACAACAACAATAAGAATCACCTGAGACCAGAGGTGCTTTAAGATTAATGTCCGCATCAACATGCTAACATGCTCACAACGTAACTCATAACGTTTGCCAACATATGCTACTTAGCACTCAATATAAAGCTGAGGCTGATGGGAATGTCGTTAGTTTGGCAGGAATTTGGTCACAAACCAAACTACCAATATAAGCCAAAATGTCAATCTCATGGTGGCATCAAAGCACAAGTCCAAGACATTAGGATGTATCCTCTCGGGACCTTGAACATCTTTTATAGATTTCATGGAAACCAATTAAATGGCTGTTCAGATATTTTAGTTTGGACCAAAATGTTGCACCGATTGTCAATCATTTTTAATTAACCTTTATTTAATACAACCATTTCATCCTGCAATACATTTTGTAACAACGAAAGGGGGGAAAAACTGCCAAGAAAAAAGTGTCACCGAAGCCAAAACCATGTGAAGCAGATGCTGTTGTTCTAGGCGACATAAAGGCCAGTCACATGTCAGGAAAGAACAAACAGTTCCACTCGCTGTCTTGAAAAGCACAAGCTTAAAGCACACAGGGAGGTGCCACATGAAAACCACAGCCGCTGCATGCCATGATACCTGTGCTGTTGTTGGGAGTGGTGGTCACACTGGAAGTGTTGTTCTCCTGGGTGAACATGTTAACCAGGGGACTGGTCTGAGCCTTCAAAGGTGGCGTCGGGGGAACAGACATGTTCTGCCAACATTAATGATAGCGTTAGCATGTTAGCAAGGCCAATACTGTTATTTAAGTTTGACTGTTTAAGTATATAAAACTGAATCACCAACACAACACCTAACTGTTGACAGTAGTAGTGGCCTCATCAAAAGTTAAACATAAACTTTAAAGCATATTGAGCAGGATGCATGAATTTACAATGTAGTAAAAGTGACAGATCTAGCCGACTTGAAACAATTCAATTTAAATTATTACTGTCTTGCAGTAGCCACAAAATAACAAGGGGTTACATTCATGTGAATATTAAGCTACAGCATGTTTAATACATTTTGTAAACATAAGCTATCTTGATTGAATGTGAGGACAACTGAGGTAGCACCCATCATACCACGCTGTGCCGTGACGGGGATGGAGAGGGTAGAGGTGTGATGGAGACGGGCGTGCGCAGCCCCTCGATCATTGACAAGACACTCTCGGGCATGTCGGTGGCATCGTTGCACTGGTCCTGCCAGCTGTTCAGCTTCGCCATCAGAGTGTCTTTGGCCTGTCCAGCAGGCACGGACAGAAGAAAAGATATTACAAGAAAACATGATTAATCAGGAGAAACACCGCATGAAGATTTTCATCACTATGGTGACACGATTCAGTGATAATCCTGAGATTGTGGGTTTTTGAATAAATTGCTCTGGCTGGCGTTTTGAATAGGGTGAATCTTTTTCCCCGTAAGTGTTTTGCACCTTGTCATGGAAGGAAGCGAACTGGTAGGAGAACATGCAGTGTTTGTCCACCAGGAAGCAGAAACGTCTCTTCTCCTCCAGCAGAGCCTCCTTACAGCCGTCTGCGATGAACAACTGCAAGTCCATCTGACGGCTTGTCAACGTTTCCAGGCACTAAGAAAAAAAACACATACACACATAGAAAATATAAAACAATTATAATATTAAGTCAATTTAAATGGATCGAAATTCTCCGTTTGTTCTTACGTCTTTATCTTCCCGGCCACATGGTTTGCAACCATCAAGTCCCTTTCATTGTTGATCTGTACACAAACCCAACAAGGGCAAATGATATGAAAGGAGCACGGTTCCTTTCTGTATGTCCTAATCTCTCTCTTGCAGGGGGAAAGGTATCATTGTACTAGAGTTTACTGTATTGACAGATTAGGTTGCATTGAGTGCTCAGTGAAAGGACAGAGCAGCAGGAGGAACAGGGGACAGGGCTCAGCAGTTGTAGGGAGGGGATGTCTTATCTACACGGACAGCCAGGGATTAGAAAAGGTCAAAAGGCTACTGAGAGGATCTTAGACGAGTGTGTGTGTATGTGAAAGTGAACGGACACTGACTTCAACTCCAGCTTTGGTCATATTTTCCCTTAAACTCCTTTTATCATTTTGGTTTATTTGACATTATTATTTTGTGAACAAGAATGAACACAATGAAGCTTCATACAGACTCATTTTTCCAGTAACTCTAGTAAATGTATTCTTTTATTGTGTACGTATTATTAATGCAGAGTCCTGGTGTGGGGCGTTAACAGCATATATTTATTATGCGGATTTGAATTCTAGCTCTTGCAAAGGATTTTTATGATTTTCAACCCACACAGGACATTTTATAGAGAAACCAATCATTCATACAACACATAACTTCGCACAGAGACGAATATACAACACAATCAGAACCCCCCTCCCAAAACAAACAAACAAACACTGTCTTTTGTCCATGATTCCTTGTCAAAGCTACACATGAGCTCCATAACCTCCTCCTCATCCAACTAGCTGGAGTTGGCACGCCTGTAACGACTGTTAAAGCAATGGCACACACCCTCTCTATTCAGCTCGTACAACCGTCCTCTTCTGAAAAAGCCTTAAATGGCTGAGGGCTTTATTTACCAGGAAGCTGTGGCAGGTTGCATTTATATGTGAAAAGTTGAAACCCTCATCTGCTGTGTCAACCTCCACCCAGAGAAACATATTGCATGTGGAAATGTGTCAGCCCTTTGGTGGGAGAATGTTGGTAAGTGCAATCAAATGTGGAGTGTTACATAAAGCTGTAAAAATAAAGATCATTAAAATCCTGAATTTCCCATTTAATGAATTTACCAAAATGTTTGTATAACTATTCCTCTGGGTGTAAAATATGCAGAGTAAACGTTCCCTCAGCACTAATACAGAGAAAACAACACCGCTGAATTGTTTCTGTAAAAATAGTCAAGACAGGATTACAAATAACACCAAATAAGTGCAGTAATGATATCCGTATAGGATGATTAAGATTTTGCTAATCTACCAAAGCAGCTATCTGTATTCATATGTCTTCACTTTTGATTTTACAGTCTGTGTCTAATCCAACAGACTAACTCATTTTCAGTTGGAAGCATAAAGTAACATGAACTGTGTGCACCTGTGTGTACATTCAGCTCAGTCATGCTCATCAGAGGTGATATCATCCTTGTCCAAACAGTGGCGTCTGTCTGCCTGGCTGAATCTGTCCGTCTGTTAATGCCAGTAGGTCCTTACATGACCCCATTCATTTAGAGGTGATCATATCTCACTCAGTAGCCGATGGTATGATAACAGGTTTACCCTTGTGGCTATATGTCAGCAAACAAGCAGATGCAAATGTATGATGGAAACAAGCACACCTACACAAATAACAACAGAACAGCACTCTTCTTCTTATTACTGCCCAGAGGATTTTACTTTGTTTCTCCTTCCCTGACTTTCTGTTTACACTGGAGCCATTACTTCCCTGTTAAAGGTCTTTTCATCTTATCTTGAAATGCGAAGCACTTTGTACAGTCTATTGCAATATGTGCTCTATCAATGAATGACTGATCATTGTTCTGACATTTTATAAAGATGATAACTGAGACATCAATGCGGATGACGGTTTACAGGTACGTGTGATCAATTAGTGGTGTGGACGCTATAAATAGCCACGGCAGTACATAATGACAGCTTCTCTGGTGCTGAGAACCCCACCGGTGAGACACAATCAGTTAAACGATGCTTCTTCCTCTTTGCCGTTCTTCCCATTGACAGGTCTAATGAGTGCTGGCAAGAGTGTTGAAATGCAAACGGATGTCTGATGATGTTATGATAACAGGAATGAGGCTTTTGTGCATCCAGTTTCACAATGACTTAAACAGCATAACACATGCACACAGCTTTATAAATCTGACAACAAGGATGTGTATGCAATAATCTGTCTTTGTACCTATACACACAGTTTTATGCATGTGGTTCCAGATCAAGTCAATTCATCACATGCATTCAATTAGCTAATTAAAATATGTTTTCTACAGGGTAATTCAAATTTCATAACTGCCCTTGAAATTATTTACCAAATGTATGACATGCATTTAAAGTACTTTTAACTGTTCTCTGCTTTGGCATAAAATACTGTGGCAATAATTAAAGAAAAGGGAGAGACAATGTGAAAGAGTGAGCACCTTACCAGTACTGCAGAAGTGGGCGGCATCATTTCTTCCAACAAGTGGATGAGGGGAAAAAGGGGGAGTGTGAAATGCTATTGCGACATATGAATGCATACCTTCTTAATCACTTTACATCTGTCAACACTGCAGTGAGCTTGTTGCTATGGACAATGTATGTTTTTTCCCCAAGAACGATGCGTAACAGAGATGCGTAAAAAACAGATGACACACTTCCTTGACATGTAACAGCCTTGATACGTATCTCAATCGCTGTTAATCTTGTATCCAGAGAGGAAAACTGGGCCTCACTGTTTGTTGGACGGCCTTTTAATCAATTGTTTGACAGTTTGACAGCACTCTCACTTTCTTTTTTCTTTTAAATCCCGTCTCTGCGCTCTGACAGATCGTTCCCTGCCTTTGAAGTGTCTCGGGTGTCTGCTGAATCATCTGCTCCTGTAAACCCCTCCTTCTAAGCCCCAACACGCTGTTTGTTTGTTTGCCAACCCATCTATGTGTCTCTCAGGTGTCTAAATCCTAAAACCTGGCCTTAAATCAGATAAGTAAGCATAGCAGCGAGTGAATGCACTGACTCATGGCTTGGTGGGAAGGTGACGGAGAAAGGAGAGGTGAGAAGGAAGGAGGAAACAAAAGAAGGCAAAAGAGGAATAGAGATATAATGGGAAAATGTGGAGGAATGAGGAAACAAAAGAATGAAAGACATAAGAGAAGAATATAAGAAAGAAGAGGAAGGAAGTCTGTGAGGAAGGCACTGTGAAAGAGTTCAACTTTTCAGAATCATGCTCATACTGACGCTTGTTTGTATACTATACTATAATGTCTTAAAGTTAACTTGTATTTATGCAATTATAATAATAACACATCGTAATTTATCCTAAAAAGCATAAATTTAAGGCTGCAACTAACTTCTACTGTAGAGCTTGTTAAGCCAATAACAAACTGTGAAAAAAAGTCCATCAAGACTTCACAGAGCCCAAACTGATGTGTTCAAATGTTCACAGAAAAGAAGGAAATTCTCACTTTTGACGAGCTGAAACTAGAGAATGTTTGAAACGCTTGAAAAATGCCTGAAATGATTATCAATTATCAAAATAGTTGCCCATTATGTTTCAATCAAATAATCAATCAACTACTGGCCTCAGCTCTGGTTCACAGCACGCTTATGCTCTGCAATTCAAGCTAGTTTTGACACTATTTTTGTTACTATCAAGCATTTTGTTTCTGGTTAATGATAAAAGATAAAGTCTATGTGGACGGTTAAACTACAATAAACCTATATATTGGTAATGTAATTCTTCCTTTCAGTTTAACTCTGCCAGGACAGGTGTGGGGTAGACTGTGTTGATAGAATAAACAAACCCTTAATCATTCACAGATGCACATGAGCACACAAACACACACACCCGAGTGAACAGGCTGCCTGACTGGAGTGATGGTAGGAAGGTTATGTAAGATCAGAGAGAGCGCCCTGCTCTCAGGGTCGCAGCTCTGAGATTAAACTCTCCAAATATTAT
Source organism: Chaetodon trifasciatus (assembly GCA_037975065.1). Taxonomy (NCBI): domain Eukaryota; kingdom Metazoa; phylum Chordata; class Actinopteri; order Chaetodontiformes; family Chaetodontidae; genus Chaetodon; species Chaetodon trifasciatus. The sequence goes on along the minus strand of JBBMOE010000066.1, from coordinate 1,213,481 downwards.
TCTGTAGACTCACTGTTAGAGTGTAGCAACACTTTCTTTTTTAGTACATGTATATTTGCATATAGTGAGACAAACTTAACTTCAAGACATATCACTCTGTAGTACTTTTCTAAGGGACCTGACAGACATGTCTCCAGGTCCACATGGATTAATACTTTCTCTTTTGTATCTGATATGGAAGCAAAGTATTGTTATAAATGGAAATGTCCACTTTATACATTGTTTTCTATGGTTGTCCAGATCTGTGTTCATAACTGCAGCCATCATAGATGTTGCAGCAGTTTCTATCTTTTCTATTTTAACATTGTTCCTTGTTTGCTTGCTTGTTTGTGCATGTATGTGTCCATTTTCATCAGTGAGCATGCAGGTGGATCAAGATGCTGCAAGAGAGTATTGTATGCGGGTGTAAAGGAAACCAAAAACAAACATAGATCTTCTCCTGCATGACTACACAGAGCAGACACTTCACACATTGCCCCCAACTACTGTTACACTGGCTTTGACAAGGTACATCTCAGGTGTCGAGGCTTGTGAATGACTTTGTGTCTGTGTAATTATGTCTATGGAGATATGAACAAGCATGCGTGTGTATGTGTGTGAAAGAAAGAGCATCCACGTGTGACGCGTCACGTGTCTGTCGGCGTGTCGTCATCCATCTCACCTCGCTCTCCTTGTTCTCGTACTTGTTGGCGTTCTTGCCTTGGCTCTTTCTCCTCAGCTTCTTCAGGTCTGACTGGGACCTCTCCAGAGAGTCCTGCTTCATCTTGTGCTCCATCTGGTACCTCTTAAATGTGGCCTGGAGCAAGGGAAAGATCAATCTGAATGCTGGAACATCAAACTGGTATTTGCCAGAACCATGTCAGACAGCATAAATAAGCACATGAGCTGAATAACAATGGGTGCAATATGAATTTGAAATTACAATTAATTGGCATAAAAGTTATCTAAACCACAAATCACCTCAAGATACATCCATACTTCAGTTAGTAGTACACACTGAACAAATCCAAAAACTTCCTGTAGAAAGTCAAATGTATCACATTATCAAATTTTCTATCAGCTTTTACAGAATAAACCATTTCTGAAACACGCTTTTATGACTATCATTATTAGTAAATGTTGGGTCCTTCTGCCATTTGGTGAAGATGCAAATTTGACATTAGACAGTTATGGCTTTATTAGGATAATTATTATAATAGGTGTGTGTAAAATGATACCTATTTCCAGCTACCTTTGTGCAGTTGTAAAGACATTTGCATCCTAATGCACTGCGCACCACAAGTCAAAGCATTAAAAACACGCTTGGTGCACCACTCTGACTTGTGTTGCTGCTGGAAAATAGAACCTTGTTTTTCTTGTGCTGTGTTGCAGCAATAACTCCCATTAAGACATAAGTTAATTGCCAACTGCAGTCATAATGATAGAAAATTATAGCACTGAATTACTACACAGGATCAGATTATGGTTCAAGGGTTTGAATGTAAATGACACCCACATGATCACATTTTTCTTTCCATCTATCTGTTCATTCTGTTTATGATCACAGTTAGAAACAATCAAATGTTTTGCACTAAGGACTTCAGCTTACAGACATGTTGTGCTTCCCAACCATTCCCTGTAGAAACCACAAAATAAACACGCAAATGTAAAATGTACGAGGCAACAAATCAATGAGAACTGAAACATAACAAAACATACTCTTATATGGCAGTGTGTGTTCTCATGAGGGGGTTGAAGCGCTGCTGCCACAGAATGACTCAGGCATACAAATAAACACGCATTTGCACAGTTGTGCAAGTGTGCACACACACGCACAGAAACTACTCACTGTCATGTATTTGACATCCATGTCAGTCTTCCTCTCCAGCTCGGCTATTATCTCCCTGTGAAACCTCTTAAACTTTCGGTGAGGAGGAGGACGGACCAGAGAGAGGAGAAGGGAAGAAGACACAATGGTAATTATAACCTGGACAGGAGGATGGACTGCAACAGTTTGTTAGCTTTGCTGTCAGCGGTAAACAGGGAAAATACTGCAATTCTCAAAGAGAGAAATGAGTGATTATTTACAGTGTATTTGTGTGTGTGTGTGTGTGTGTGTGTGTGTGTGTGTGTGTGTGTGTGCGGGGGTGAGAGCCAAGTCTGAGGTTGCGCTTATGAATGAGTCAGAAACAAAGCGTGGGAATGCCCACAGACTTCTCTCCCTTTCTCTCAAGCTCCCTCTCATTAGTGTAAGGGTGTCAAAGCGTTCCCCTCACCACAGCCTTGTTGAGACGCAGCAGTGGTGCCCACCTGGGGCGGGCCAGTGAACTGGAAGCCCCCATTACTGACCACAGACAGATGACCCCGGAGACCCTGTCGCAGACCCTCATCAAAGTCTGCAAAAGGTTTTCTTCCATCTTTTTCCCTGACCTGAATTGATGCTGTGACTCACCAGCTGGAGTCCATTAACAAGTCAGCCCACTCACTGATGCTGTTAACAACAACGTCTCAGAGAAGCGCCTCAAAATTTTCTGCCCCAAAGTTCAACTGTAACAGATTATTTTCAAACTCTGGTATCATTTATTTTCCCAAGCAAAAAGTTAATGTAAAAGAAAAAAAAAAAAAATCATGTTTACCGTGTGAAGATGTAATAGTTAGAAGTGAGGACTTGTTTAACAGTATAAATATTGACAGGTATTGTGGTGCAGTACTGAAACCATATTTTAATGACTGAAAGGATGAAAAACTAATCAACAACAATCAGCCCAAAGATAAATGCTTTAAGCAACTTAACAAAGGAAGATGCAAAACATTATCTAGTATCTCCAATGTGAGAACTCTAATTTTAACAAAATACAGGGAGATATCACCTTGTGCTCCGAGAACTTCTACTGAGCATTTGATCATTTTACAGACTAAACAACTAATATATTTATTGAAAAAATAGTCAAAAGGTGAATTAATGATGAAAATGATAGATATTGGCAGCCTTACTCTGATGCTATCTTGCTAACAGCTGAAATTAGGCTGTACTTTCTTGTCACTCTGAATTAAAACAGCTCCAGCTGGTCTTTTCCCAGGGCATGTTGAGGCCTGCCCCGTTTCAGCCAGGGAACAAACCAACAGGTGCTCCTCAAACTAAACCTGTTATTTCCCTTCCTCACCCAACCTCATCTGCTTGGCCCTGATGCTGCTGTAGTTAATGTAGGTGAGGAGGGAGGAGAAGAGGCAGTGTCTATCTACTAAAAGTGGGAGGACAAGAGAGAGTCAGAGCTACTGGCTGACTGTGTGAACCACTAAATGCTGCTTAGTGAACTGAGGCTTTGCTTGTGATTGTCTGGAATTACACTGAGCGACAAGTTCAGAGAGGGACAGTGTCTAACAAAACGCATTTGGGTGAGGCAAGGCAATTAGGGAGCAGCCTCCGGAAGGATTGACACAAGTGCAAAAACACATGTAGCACTCACATTTTCTTCCAGCTCAAGATGAACCTTCCTGTGGACCTCTGAGATTTCCATCAGCACTACACCTGCCACACAAAGAGAACAAAAGAGGGAGAAAGAAAAGGCATAGGTTTGTGTCAGAAAGACAAGCCAGCAGTACTCTCATTGTATGGTCTTTTTTGCTTTTTCTTTC
>JBBMOE010000066.1:973121-1209470 GCA_037975065.1 Chaetodon trifasciatus | reverse complement strand
TATATATATATATATATATATGTACCTGTACTGCACATGGATTTATGTATTAGTGAGAAATGACACGTGTCGTTTGCAACCTCAAAAACCATCAAATGTCACCTGCTACAGATTATGTTGCAAGGATTCCCTTCGGTGAAATGAAAGGAAAATAAATACTTGTACCTGAACCAGAAAAACCGGACCACCTACTGCTTGGCTAATCAAAAAGAGCTCAGCTGGCAGGCAGCCACAAATTATAACCTTCTGTCTTTGCATGTTGCACCCAAAAGCAATCAAATTAGGATTATGGAGCACAAGCATGGTGTGGAGAATTGTAATTAAATTTCATGTTGACCTCCCCCGATACAATGCAGAGCACACTGTCAGAGATTTAAGTCAGCATAAAAATCATCAAAACTCTTAATCATACTTGAATTCACAGTAAAAGTACACAGAAAAAAACAAATACAAAAACAAACTTTGCAGCCCCACATAATTGAATATGACTTGTTATAAAGCTTGTTATAAGAAAAGATAGAAGACAACTTCTTTAAGAAATAATTGCAGCTTTATGCAGCACTAAGAGCAGTGACTCCACTCTGAGCCAGATGGCCTTCATGCTTGTGTCTGTTTCTAACATATTGTTCGTGCCATGGATAATACTGCTCAGAGATTGAAAAGGCCTCTGAATGTGTGTGCCTTTATATGCCCATGTGTGTTTGGCTGGTGTGGTCGCTTGACAAACACCCTTTGTAACACTCTTCAGATGAGCGGTAGACGTGGAGAAACAGTGTGTGTTTGCAAAAATGTGTGTGGGCAAAGATTCTGATAACTCGTCTTAGCATAGACAGCCGCAGCAAAGGAGAAAGAGCGATGGAGAACTGGCAAAACTACAGCAGCTGAGCTGTGGCTACAACTTCAGCTCACTCAAAATAATGTCATGGGACTTATTGCCAACATCCCTCCTCACTCCCTGACATATCATCTGTATGGAAAATCTGTAACACAGGTCTAGTTGTACATACTATGCTATATGCATATTTAAACCTTATAAAAATAAGTATAAATGATTTGGAAGATGTCCTTTGAGAGAAATGCTTAATACACACTGGGACTGAGGACTATATGTCTACCATGGGATCATGTGTCTGAATGGAAACTTTATACTGCATGTTATGACTTTTTCCCACACTGAGCTTTCCCCATAGGCATTCATTTTCCATGTACAGTGAGTAAACGTCACAACGAAAACATTCTTCAGTAGCCAACAAGTACAGCTGTACTGTACACAGGGGTGTTAATAGTGATGTAACCCTGAGACATTTTTTAAAGACAGATTTTTCACTGAACCGATAGAGTGGCTTCTGCTTCAGAGCACACCAACAGCTAATTTGTCTTTCACAAATCGAAGACCTGGACCATCACAGAAGGGAGGCGTTCAGTGAATAAACAACACTTTCGTTATTCAATATTTCCATGTTTGTTGAGGTTTATAGATGCTGTAGACTAATATTGGAACAAATGTGAATAGGAGCCATCTGCACAAACCTAACAGAAAGGTTTTTTTGAAGACTAGTAAAAGGGAACAGCTGTCCTTGTGCATTGATAGTAATTTTTTGTGTTCAAATTCAAGAAATCACTGAATTTATATCCAACATTATAAAAGTCCACCAAGAAGAGGCGCCTCCAGTGAGATAAATCCAGTCTCCTTTTCTCAGCAACATCATCAGGTGTAAAAATTTACCGGGCAAATCCCTGACAGACATTCAATAGGCTGTGAGTCTGATGTATCACTGTGACCTGTACATTCATCAGTATGTAAACAGTGCTTACTTCCCCCACTCTGTCTTTCTACACCTCGACTGCTCAATCTTGCCTTACAGCCAGAGTGGCTCTTCAAACAGCGTCATCAGATAAAGGACACATCACCCCAGTCAATCTGCGCTTTGACAGAGCAGGAGAAAAGGGACTGGCAGTGGAGCAACAGCTGGGATTGGAGTTAAGGAGGTACATAATGAGGCAGGAAAAGGTACAGTAAGTATTAGAGTGAAGGGGCGCAGAGTGTGTTAGAGTGGGGGATAAAGCAAGAGAGAGAAAAACCGTAGACAGAAAATGTGACACTGAGAATGAAAATACGAGGGTAGAGGCACATGATGGCAAAGAATGAAAATAGTCCACCATATTACTCCAAAGGACGCTAGCTTACAAGTAAACCAGGCTAACTGCCAAAGACTGAATGCCTGACACATCTGATCTTGGAGTCCCCTTATCTTACAGTAAGTAAAGTAATCTTAAAAATGTCAGCAGGTGTGTTATGGAGTCAAAGCCCCGACCGACTGGTTTATTTGAAGGACACTAAAGCTGAGAAAAAACTCATCAACTTATCATTAATATCTGAGAGATGAAATTAACTCAAATGTCACATGTTACCGACTGGCCACAAGTGTCTTGGCTACAGTAGCATCACATGAATCAACAGTCTTTGTTTGGCAGTCACTTTCCTGTGGTCACCGTTTGTACAAAATGTTGCCAGGCAACCAGGTTCTTTTCCGAGCAAGGTGTGAGGGCAAAAGTGTGTCATGATGTGGATAACAACAGACGCCATCCACCGCCATTAGCTAACAAAGCCAAACTGAGATAAACCCACACAATACAGACGGGCTGCCTACAGCCCTGTTTGGAAATGGGTCTGGAGTCATGGCTGGACACATATGAGCATTTTACATTCACTGTTGCAGGGCTGAAAGCTGCTACTCAAACACAAAAGACAGCATCTGACAAATCAGCTTGAGTGAGAGGTTAAGTATCTGAAGTTTAACTTGTTGCTTGGATGTCAGGAGTGGATGAGTCAAAAAGTACACAAATGTGAAACTGCAAAGAGGTTTAGGATTAGAGAAGATCATCGGAAACTGAACGCACACATGGTACCAAACTGTTAACTATTACGGTCCCTCTGTGTCTGCACAGCTGTTATGTGAAAGACAGCACAACATCTCTAGTAAATGCGTGCCTGTCCTCAGGGCGCTGTGGTTCATGTCACAGTGTCGGTATGTGCTGTTTGAACAACACCACTTAGTGATTTAAATCATTTGTTGCTTGCCTCTGGTGAGGTGTAAATCATTCAAGCAAACATGTCATGTTCTGACGTCATCCTATGACAAGTTGGACAAAGAAAAAGAAAAATGCTACTGGTCTCTTTCTTTCATGATGTACAGATGGACGGGTTACACTCATCTCTGCGTGCGTGTGTTTGTAGAGAGGCTCACTGCATTGTACGAACAATGATCACTTGATTGCAGCAGATAATGTTACATTAAAAAGAAAAACTGCTATCAAGCTCCATTCTTGAGCCATGAGCTCTGTGGCCCCTGTGGAGGAGGGATACAGTTGAATGAATAAAGTGATAAGGAGAACGTAGTCAGAGTGAAATAAACAGAACTTAATGTGCTCAAAAAAATAGAAAAAATGAAAATAAAAGCAACTCCCTACTTTGAGCCGACTTTGAAAACAGCATTTTGCTGGTGGCATGCAAAGCGGCCCGCAGTTCCTCCACTGTGTTTGACTGTGGGCAAAATAATCCTGGCATCCCAGAGAACCACCTGACACACCATGCAAACATGCTTGGATTATGTAAAGTGGGCCTGATGCCATTTGAACAGGCCAGGACCATCAAAGAACGGTGTATTTGAGTGTGTGTGTGTGTATGTGTGTGTGTCTATGAAGCATTTGCAAAGCCCTTGCTGCTCTAAAAGGACAAGATTGGATGAGATTCAATTCCCCGCGGACATCAAAATGCTGCACAGTCATGGCGTCTCACAGGATGTTAAACACTCTTCAGGTTTTTTTGGCAACAGTTGTGGGTTTGTCCCTGTCAAAATTCTCTGAGGAAATCAAGAACATATTTAAGGTCGCAGCATCAGTTACGCTTAGTTTCACCCCGAATACAGTCAGAGGACATAAAGGCCAAAAACAGCAAGGCCCAAAACCTATGGCAGATCTTCAGATCTTAATTCTTGCTCCTGAGCAGAGAAGGAAACGAGTCAGACACCTGAGCCCTTGAATGAAAAAACTGTTGACATTTGAACTCTGACAGATGAGGAAGAGGAGGAGGCAGACTAAAAGAATGAAAGGAAGAAGGCAGGAGGACGAGGTGCACCGGTCCTCCAATGCCTTTCGACAGTATCTGGTTTCTGGTTGGCTACGCGTCACTGAAGCTCAGGTTTCTGACGAGGCAGCTTCACTACGTCCACCGGCAGGCTCAGAAACAAGGCGCAAACACTTTCTTGTTCTTTGTGCAACGGCTCACGTTTCTACTGAGAAATTCTGCTTCCTTATAATTCTTCAAGCAGAATTTACATTGTAGTAGAAGTGCCTCAGGTAAGACATCCTCTTCACAGGGATGTGTACTACAGCTACAATGGGTTTGGGTTAACAGGCCCGGTTCATTAGATGACCGTAGTGCTTATCTAATCACCCCCTGCTCTGCATAATCCTCCATAATGACTCAGAATAAACTGATCTGTCATAAGAGCAGAGTGCCTCTCCCCGTCTCTGTCTGTCTCATACAGGGATTAGTGGGTGCTGGAGTGTTTCCACAGGTCAAGGGTGAGTGTGATTCAGCCTGGACATCATGACTTCCCCCTACGTAAAGCTGTTTTGTAACCATACTGGCATGTGTACGTCATAGCTTGGACTAATTTCTAGTTTTTATTACTCAAAACAATATATCTTTCTTTGTTTTGAATGTTAAAACAGGTGATAATTGGTTGAAAAAACTGGGCTTTTTTTAGGTGGACATTGATAATAATCTTTTTTTTGTGTCCCTCCCCTCATTTCCTCTTCACTTCCTATTACAGGAAGTATATTCTTAGCTGTACTGATTTAGTGTATACAGCTCTACACAATGTACAAGCAACAACTTATGGCTTATGGCTTTTTTTAAGCAATTTGGGTTTTTTTTTGGTGAAAATCAAATCAGTATAAAGCCTCATTCCTAAAATAGACAGCAAGGTGTCAGGGCATGCCAGTTTTGACAAAGAGCAAAAGTGCTTCACCTGCAGACTGAGTATATTTTATGACCTACAGATGACGGAGCTAAAGTGTTTCTGCCATGTGTTTACATACTGAGAAAATGTGTAGGAAAATCAAAGAGAAGCTCAAAATAGACACAACCTGATCTATTACAGTGATAAACCACCCAAAATCAATAGCAATTTTTGGATTGTCAACCACCTGTAGATTTAGGCAAAGCTGGATGTTAAACATTTGTGGAGAAGTGACGAGTTTCAGCCGATCCATTAAAACTTGTCGAGCCACTCCTGCAGCACACTTCACTTCTCAGCGTCTCTATTCTCACATGCTGCAAGTGCTCAAGTCTTACCAACAAAAACAATGACTGTTTCCAACATGCTGAACAGATGGGACAGATGGAGGGAGGGAAAGCTGAGATGTAGATTTATAAACATACAATTTTACACAGTAAAAAGTTGTCACCAGCAGAATTCATTGGAGCTTACGTGAATTCAATCTGTCCAGCCACAGTTCTTAAACAAGGAGCTAAATTTTACAGCCAATCTTCAAGTCCACACGGGTGAATGCTTCATTTTTTTGGGTGGAGTATCTCTTTAAAGTGTGTCAGGAAAATTGATACCAGTACAACACCAGACATGTCCCATTGTGCTGCTGAATTTAATTAGCAGTTTTGCTGCTAATCAGCAGGGGAGCTGAGACACATACAGCGGTTAAATCAAAGTGCGCTCGTAGTGACGGTGAGCTTGGATGCCAGACATCTTTGGACTCCAAATGAGCTTGTGGGAATTGAAGCCTGGGGAGTTGGCCAGAAACAAACAGAAAAACCAAACAAACCCTCTGCCAAGGTGTATTTCTAAGCTAACAACACACACAGCAGTGCATCCATCACAAGCATCATGCTGGCATTAATCAAAGCATAACTGCTCCTGTGTTCACCGGTGGTCCCCAGCCTGTGTTTCTCAATGACAATGAGGAGATCTGACAGTACAAACTTTTACTGATTCTTCTTGTTTACCTTCTGTCAACAAAAAGGTACAACAATTTGCACAAATTTCAGCAGCAATGCCTTTAAGTGCAGAGCCCTGCCACAAACACAGTGAGTTAGTACTTTGTATGCTACATTTAAGGCTTTGCATGGATTCAACACTGTATATCAAATATTTGTTTGTTTATGAGACTCACTGCAAATTTGTCTGTACAGGCTGAAATTAAAGATGTCCTGGTTTGGCCATCATATGTTTACCTCATCTATCTTCTGCTATTGACTGTGAGGCCTTTCTATAAAAACACTACAATTAAAAATGTGAACTGCAATTACACAAAGGCTAGAATGAGAAACCGTTGATGCACCCCTGGAAAACAACACTGCTTCTGAGGCCCAAGTGGGATAAACAACTATTTCAGGACAGCAGGTGCTATGTCCACAGTATGCATTCTCCCCCAGCTTCTCCCAGTAGAGAGTCAGAGGACAGGGCAACATGGAAACTTACCTAATTCTCTGGAGACAGGAGACACTGCAGCACTCTCCCCAATCTTAGACATTGCATCAAAATACAACTTTCCTGCCAGGGTCATTGCTGGGAAAATGATAAAATGATCATTAATGTTTGTCAGAATAGTTTGGGAAAATGTAGGATCCCTAATACCTGTTGAAGTCGACTGAAAAACACCATACATATTCTTTAAAGAGTACTGTGTTCAATGAGCCTCAGCTGAGGACAGTTTAAAAATCCATTTTTCTGAGAATGAGGAAGAGGATGAGCTCAGTGGTAAAAGCCTTTACCCTCTCAGCCACCCTTCAACCTTATAGTTCTAAGTATCTATTAATTTTTCTCAACTCTGAGCTAATGTGCATGTTTATTGATGTGGTAAAAAATACTCACCAGCCACTGATTTCTCATAGTTCTTGCCCAGGTTGACCAGATTCCTCAGTCCTGGATTGAACTGTTCCATCACACTCTGGATGGGTGAAAACAAAAGGACAGAGTTTGTCTCATTCAAGGTTTGAAAGGTTATGTGGTTGAAACACTGCTGCGTCAACAGGTGGGTGACTGTCCACCTGACTGAGTGACATCAGGTGTGAATAAGGTGGGAAAGAATGCAACACATACATAAACCCTGCTGACTATTGACAGGAGCTATGACGTATGACCCTTAGGCACAGGCAGGCAGCCTTACACGTTACATGGAAAAAGACAAAAGACACAGAGACCGAAGAATGAAAGACAACACCGCAAAAAGAAAAGGCAGGGAATAAAAGTAGGAGAATTAGAGGTGGGGTCCTCATTCTCAACATTCCTTTATCAATGCCACACTGGAACTATCATCTGCAATCATGTCTCAGATTCAGCTCTTATCTCTGTATTTGTGTTAATACTCTTTGTGATGACTGTGAGAGGATAAGGTCTTTGCTTGGGTTCACACCCAAACCCAGAATGCAGAAAATTATACAACTTTGGTAAACCACCTTAACTAACACATGGCTGACACTGAGGTCATTGGTGACCACAAACTTCTGATTCAGACCTTTGGCAACAGGTGACGTTTACGCTGCAGAACTTGGGTCCTCTCACTGCAGAATTCATAAAATATAAAAAGCATGAAATTGCTGGTATTATATATTATTTGAGCAACAAAGACAACACAACTGGGCCCTCTGATCTGCAATACTCGTGTAAACATACAGTATTCTGGGAGCCTTGGACTGCTGTTGATTATAGCTGCGAGCGAGAGGTGATGGCTGCCGAGAAGCTAGCTGTATAATCTTACCACACAACACACACAGCCAGCTAAATTATTAAACCTGGAGTCTTTTTCCTGCATTTCATCACACCAAGGAGCTGTGGGGGCTGTCCCGAGAGGAGGCTAGCAGATGACAGCTATTCACAACGGCTAAATGCTTGTTAGAAAAAGCAGTAGGTCCCTTCAGCCTCTTTATACATACTCACCTTCTCTTTGCCACCTGTGCAGTGCAGCATGCAGACCTGGCTACACAGGTATTAGTTTCTTTATAATTGGTTAAATTAATCTTAACGAAATCAATGAAATCACAGCAAAAAGTACCCCATGAGATGTCATGACCATGATTGAAATTGTTTTGAAGGAATTTTAACAAAGCAGTGGCCAATACATCTTCAAAGAACCAACTTATCTTTAGAAAACACATTAAACTGAATTACTGGGTGCCACAGATGCCTGAATACACGTAAGAGCAGCTCAGATGATGCTGATCAACAGGGGCAGCACTTCAGTGAGGAAAAGGCACTCCTCGGGTGGGACTATTTTCCTCAAAACCAGTGATCAAAACTCCCTAAGAGTCGGTTTCTGGCCTCTGCTTTCCAGGAAAACTGTTGCATTAAACTGTTTTCAGCACAGTTGTCGGTATGCATTTCACCGATGCAGAGGAAAGTGAGGAAGAGGTTATACTAGGGAGCCTCAAAAGCACGAGACAATATTTAAATGTTAAGAATAACTTGTTTACAGCATTAATATTTATTTATAACACAATGTATGTTATCATAATATATATTAAGAGCCAAAGGGTTAACTAATTCCAGGTTTTGTTGAAAGTATTATGAACTGTTAGTAAACAGTTTCATATGAAGCTACCTGGACCACCGAATAAGGCTAATTACACCTGTTAGCCTCTAAAAGTCACTAGAAAGTTGGGCAACAGCAGGAGCGGACACATGGATGTATGGACGTGTTTCTCTCCTCTTGTCGTGGTCGCACCTGTTGTGTTCACACCAGCACTCACCTTGTATGTACTTTCAGTTAGCTTGTACACCTCCTCCGTGCTCCTCGACATGTTTGATGTTAGATCCCTCGCGACAAAGAAAAAAAAATACAACAACGCCAACCAAAGAGGAGGGAGGAAGAAGGGGAAAAGTGACCAAAACTACGGACACCTGAAATTCCTCATAGCCAGCGGGAGACGAAAGACGCGCACATTGCAACAGAAATGATGAAAGTGAGGAGGAGGAGCAGAGAAAAGTGAGGCCAGAGAGGGAGCTGTGAGCTTCTGTTGCTGCGCGTGAGCACGGTACGCGCGGGGCTGTCAAACTTGTTGGAGGTGGTTAGTTAGGAGAAGGGGAGGAGGCCTGTGGAGGTGGGGAGGCAGGAAAAGGTGGTCAGGCGTCAAGTCGACCGGAATGAAAAAGGAAAATACCTTTCCGGTCGGCTCCTTTCAAATTAAAACATCTGTTGGTTTGGAAATGACCTGCTGAATTAAATTTCACGGTAAAGTCTAAACTGGTAGACCCATGCTGTTGCTGTTTTTTTACCCTCAACTTCTGTAAACATTTTTACCGCCATCCATGACCATTATTTACAATCTGAATCAGCTTTAAATGCTTAATTGTGTCATCTTTTATTATTTCCAGTTGCTTTCAGGCAACCCTGTATATTTGTGGTTGGCTGTTTTACAACTGGTTTCATGTATTATGACTCCACTGCAGATTTAATGTCCTTTTCTTGACTCTCCAGCTTAGCTTCTTATTTTTAAGCTTTATTTTGAAGGCCCTGTTTCACCGTTGCTCTTGTCGTCTTTGTCTAGCTTGACAGTTGCTGCAGGCAGGTAATAAAGGTGGACCACAGACTGAGGAGTGGAGACGGGCGCTCCCTGGAGGCAACTAATCCATAATACAATGAAAACACATCATCTACTGGACACTCTAATGTGGTGTTAGAAATAAGGTAAAGTTAATGGAGTAAAACACATCAAAATAAGATATTTGAAAAGTTGTAACTCTGGAGTAACTACAGAAATCATGGTAATAAGAAATATGTACAAGTGTTTTCTCTTAGCCATTGACTTGTTGCATGTTGTCTATTACCCCTGGCTCAACTTTATGGAGTTTTGTGTGTCAGTGTTATAGAAAACAGCATCAAATAGTACATATAGACTTCAGCTATTTTGCTAAGATATACAACAACCTTTCAGTGATACAGTGGAAAAAGTAAAGAAGCAGTGACATTTCTGGTGCAGAAGTAGCTCCAGTGACATTTGATACCTTCAACAAGTAACAGACACCAGTTGCTTTGCATACAGGAGTCATTTCAGTTTGAGTGTCCAATAAGCACCATCCAAAACAGTTTCAGTATTTCTGACATTACATACAAAAAGTGGGAGCTCCATGAAATAGCACAATGGCATTGAGGAAGTTTTATAATTTACCACTAGATGTCCCTCATGGTCAGCTGATTTTCTTTCATGCTGACAGAAGTTTCACAACCTTTGAGACAAAAGAAAAAAATCAACATACATGTGCATGACATGCATGAACTCCTAAACGTAAATCCCTACAATGCTGTGATGCTTTTTCATGTTTCAATATGGTATTCTGAATATATTTTTATTTACTGTTTTTACCAATATATGATCAATGCAGGCTCCCATATAGGCTGTGCACTGACTTGCAGTATTAGGACAGTTTGCCAACAAATCAAACAAAGTGATGGCAAATATCATGAGTATCATTTGCGAGAGCAAATATGCCCAGCCTCTGCTTTGTAAATGTCATTTGATGTTAACACTATGGTAAGCACCCTGCAGCCACAGGGAGCTACAAAAAGGCGCTGAATGTAAAATGAGAATGTGCCCTCAGGCTCTGAACACATACCACTGCTCTTAGCCCTAAAATGCTCTAAGGTGTCACATACGACGTAATTAGTCTCCAAAGCCACTATGTGAGCGCTGTGCTATTTCTCTCTCCATTGCTGTTATCTCCTGCATCACGGCCGTCCTGACAACCTCCCACTGAGTTATGTTCCTGTAGGCAGGAATCAATACTGAACGAATGTAATGCTAAATAAAGCAATATGAGGGTCAATTACAACCAGTCAGTCACATTTCTGAAGGGCTGAAAAGTAACTTCAGGCTTTCACCAACTTCACTGTCCTCAAAGACAGACATTGAGGAAATAATATGTTTCCAATATGCTTTTTATTCAAGGAACTTCATACATGAGGCTCACTATACATTTAGAAGAAAATATTCAACTGATTTTCCACCAGATTTTTGCAGTTAATTTGCCATTAATTTGGACGACTTTTAATCAACTACTTGAAGAAAGTGGGAGTTGGAATTAGAATAATGATAGGTTATCATTTTGAATGAAAGGTATCTTACTGCTTTGAACACACGGTGCACACCTGGCTACAATAAGTCTGCTGTTGATGTAAGTTCGCACTGGATATCTAATTAATCAAAAGTTGAGTGGACCAATCAGAGCAATCAGTTGGACGCTGACATGAAATTGACTTAATAACACCCCGTCACCCATCATCCGCCCTTTTACTTCATCAGTGATTGCATGGACTGGTCAACCAATCTTGAAGCCTGTCAAACTGCTATGAAGAAATTGATGTTTTCAGTGTTTCTCTCTTTCAGTACAGTACCGAAAGTACCAAAAAGAAAAAAGTAGAAGCACTGCACAGCATGGACATTTACCTTTCAGTAACACAATTCATGTGAAATGGCTTGATCTACTGTGTGTCATCAGGAATATGGAAACATTGTTGAAGTAAAAGACATGAACCCTATATGTCTGCATACGATTACATCTGCTGAAGTTCTGCATGCAATACACTCTCTGCCAGTTTATTTGTGACCTCTCATTCACTGCCTCTGTTGTGCGTGCCCTCTCAAGGACAGCCTCCCATCCGCTGTGACTGAATAAGTCCACCAAAGCATTCAAAATACAGCCCACTTATGCTGTGCCAGCAAGGCCACCTCCTTTTCAGACATGCCATATTTTTCCCTGCCAGTGTTTCATAGGAGCGGTGTGTAGACAATGGAGATGGCTTTTCGCCCTTGAAGATAGTACACAATTCTACAGTTTACAACCCAGTAAGTGTAATCAGCAGCACTTTGGTGAAAGAATCATCTCCAAATATCTTTTATTTTTTATTTTAACTCTCACTCTCTGAAACGCTTCATGTCAATTCTTTTTTTTTTTATTGACGTCATTCATACTGCTCCTGAAATAGTGCAAGGTTGGAATAAAACCAAGGAAGATAAAGATAAAAACTCCTCATTATACTCACACATTTTGACCAGCACCAGGGCCAAACCTGCAAAAAGACTATTATTTCCTGACTGAGCTGTGATGCTCGACCTCATTACTTTCACCAAACAAGATCATAAATCTAGCCTTAATCTATGGAGCAAACTGAGGCCCTAAAGCCAAACAACTAATTCTCATACACAACATTGTTTCAAAGTAACAGCTTCACCACAAAGTTAAAAATGCCTCTTGTTGTGCAAAGCTGTGGCTCAGTAGAACAACTGCATCAGGAGTATGACAGATAGCGAATGCTTTGGTGCATTTAGGAACAAAACTACATGTAGCCGAGCGCCTAAGTGACACAGCAGCTGCAAAATATCCTTTACATGAGCAGTCTGCCTCTGTGTCACAGTGTTCATGGTACAAATCTTCAGTAAACACCAGGCGCTGAGCTTTGACAGTCTCATCAGGATGGATACAGAAACTGGGACTTTAGCAGCTTTTGGGTTGCACTGCACCAAATTATTCCCAGAAACATTTTCCAAGTTGAGGCAGACATAAATCTCTGTCTAAAATAAAACTTGAATAGATGATGTGCCGGTGCCTGGAGGAGGCTGGAAGTACTTGAGCGAGAGAAAAACTTCATATATGAAAATAGATTTTTAAATGAATGGCTTTAAGAGGGTCAAAACTATTTCGCTGTGATTTAAAACTTCATTTTTAAGGGGCGGCTGACAGACAAAATGTCCATTTTTGTCAGTCTGCGGTGGCAGAAGCATATTTCTAAACTCATTCTTATTCTAACATGATGAGAACAAAGGCCTGGATTTTTATTCTTATGAGGAGAAACTGCTGCGTCATGAAAACCACTGACTCATTTGTGCATGTACTCTTCAACATTATAAGGAGGAGGGCAGGAGTTGATTTAATGTACTGCGTGTTTACAGCAAGCGAGTAAGTAACAGAAAGATTCTTGTTTAAGCTGTGCATCACATTTTTTTTTCCATTTTAGTTTCCACTCATGTCCAAGAACATACTCTTTTAAAGGCCAGCAAGACGTTTAATAACTAATCACTCTCAGGGCCAAGAGCCGGCCCTGTGTTGACCTTGTAAATGGGTAAAATAAATCAGAAAAGTTGGAGGTGGAAATAGTTTCACTGTATTTCTGAAATGACTGTACACATACACACACACACACACACACACACACACACACAAAATCATGTTTCCACCACTTTTAGGGACATTACATAGACTTACATTCATTTCCTGGACACTTATCTTCGCCATAACCTTAACCAACACTTGCCTAACCCTTAACCCAAGCCTTCACCCTAAAATTTAATGATTTACATTATGGGAACTTGTGTTTTGTCCCCATAAAGAGGGTGAGTCCCCACAATGTGAGTGTGTAAACAGATTTATGTCCCCACAACATTCACACACACACACACACACACACACACACACACACACACACCGGATGAAGAAGTAGCTTACTTGAGGAAAGGTAAACAGGCCGGGGCACCTGAGGGTACACAGCAGCGATGATATTGCGGTCAGCAGTGTGTGAAAATTTAATAACGTAGCTGAAGTCAGGCGCCACATCTTGCTGGATCAGCTGTTTCGAGTAAAACTGCCATGTATGAGCTCTCCATGCTTCAGTGGCACTGCTAAACATTTACAAACAGTCAACAGAGCAGCCATGATCCCTGTATCAACAGTAACTGGTCTTTCTATCTATCCCAGGCCTGGTTTTATGTGCTTTATGTGCATTTTTTGAGTTGATTTTTACAGCTGGAATCTGGACAAATCTGAGGGTCACATCCTGTTTTGAGCTGGAAATGGAAATGTAGGTGCTATATGTGTGAATGTATAACTGTAATCAGTAAAACTCATGGAGAGTTATCACCTTTTCTTGACTTGCAGTTGCAGTTGGGCTGATCGGTATAATTTTGAAAATGCCTCAGATCACAAATGAACTTTTGTCCTCATGAGAAACAAGTGGAGGATGAGCCTAAATGAAATGCTCCATAAACAGCTGCCTGGGGCCTCATGCAGGGTGCACTGTAGACACAGATTTAAAGTCGGAAACAGTTGCTATTTTAAAACTCACCTCCATGCCTGGTGGCAGCAGACATTAACATGAACATTGATCCCATAATCATTGTGTTTATGCAGAACTCCCTGCAGAATCCAGACATTTTGATCACACCAAACATCTCACAGCTGCAAACACTCGTAATGCGGCACTGAGACATCTCACCCACGAATCTTGTCTGAATGAGACAAGAGCTGTCATTTTCTTTTGCAACAAAGCTCGGCACTCTGGGACCTTGATTCAGTGCGTTTGAAGGCTCTTCACACACAAACGCACACAAACACACACGCACATGCACTAATTGCTGTCTCTGCCATCACTATGCCTTCCCTAAATACTCCAGGTTTGTATCTGGGTTAATTACACTTTCCTAATCCCTCTGAATCTATGACTTGCCATCTGAATCTGCCTTATGACTGACAAGAGAAGCTTTGCACTGTTTGTGTAATATTACCATCCAGCCATGAAATGTGTTGCATTTTTTCCTCTGTGCAAACATGACACATAAGGCAAAGGCAGCTAATTGAACAACTCGTGCACGTGTTTATAATTTATATGGGCACATGAGACAGTTTCCACAGCAAGCAGCTCTTTATCATTTATATGTGAACATGATATCTTGATTTTACATTATTTACTATGTGAGCTGCTCATTCTGCTTCTATCATGGTCCCTGAGCACATCTGTCAAGCAGAGACGAATTATCCATGTGTGAGTTGCAAGCTGTGCTGAGAAATCTCAGTCAAGATGTGGCCATCATGTCTTATTCATTGTTCAGCAGCATCATCCTATAGATGGAATCAAGACTCAGGGAGAGAATAATCATAAAGGTGTGTTTGTATACGCATTTTGTGTAACTCAACCTTGAGTAGGTACATTTTTGGATGGAATCTCGCCTCAGAAGCCACTGGTTAGCATTGTGGAAGACAGCAAAATGAATGCAATGTCCTCCAGTCCTTCGAGCATCAGACCATGTGGCTCTATAAATCCCTTAAGAGCACATGAGATGTACCACAGAGACATGAGGGTTTGTGACACAAACTTTATTTTATGAAACCATGAGCTGAAAAAGAAATTTTGAGCAACAGATGCACAATCAGAATTAAAAGCAGAATTAGCATTTTTGACAAGCTGTGTCAGAGCCATAAAACAACATCCATAACAAGTTTTTGTACAAACTTAAGTTCATAAACCAAATGATAAAAATGCTATTAGTGAGGAAAAGGATGGCTATTCACTGTCTGCTTTGTGAGGAATGACTTGTCTGCTACAAGCTTGCTATCAATTATGCTAAATTTACAGCTGTTAATATGAATAACCTTGCAACTCTTGTCGGGCTTTGGCACAATGAGCCAGTCTAAACTCTCTTTGCAATCAATCATGGCCACTGTAACTCAGGTGAACGATGGGTTTCTTGGCACAAACCAAGCCTGCGCCAAGTACCTGCCTGCCTCTAAATCTCCTCTGACCGTGCATATCAAATGCATTTTGCCGTCTTCCTTACAGAATATATGACTGCTTCTTTATCTATCGGTATCATCTGTTATTCATGATGCATTGTTATCAAAAATTGCACTGCATAAAGGAGAACAAGGCTACAAGATAATCAAATTATGCAATTCTCCTTTGATTCAGTATATTGCCTGGTGGACCTGCTGTGTGTGTGTCTCATTTTGTGATGCGTGTTTATGTGCAGAAAACCCTCATTAGCTGTACATCTGTGCATGGCTCAGAGTTTAGTTGGAATAAATACAGAGTTCCAGCATTTCTGCACATGCTGTGGCAAATATCTTACAGAGTGGGTGCACAAATCGGTGACTAATAAAATCCATCCAGTCTCTAACAAGGTGTTTAAACTGCATGAACACAAACGCATTTGTTTGATAAACTGTCCACTTTTCCTGTGTGAAGCATACACGAGGACACTGTGCTTCTCCTTCAACTTTACCCAGCATCCTCTCAGCCACGTGGAGTCTGCAGAAGGAACATATGGGTAACGTGACGGTACTGACCTTGGCAGCGAGGCTGTTGATCTTAGCTGCCTCGTTCTTATCTCATAATAACCATTCCTCTCACACTACTCTCAGACACACAGATGCTTATTTTTCATGCTCTCAGTTACTCTTTGATCCAGTTTGCTCCCTCAGTGTCAAAAGCTCAGACATCAAGCTAAAACTTGTTGTTGTTTTTTCAGACCATTCACTGAAGCATGCTCGGCCATGTTCCAACATCTGTCCTGTCAACTTGTAGCCTTGTCTGTCTTTTATGCACAGTAAAGTAATAAACTAGAGTTTGCTGCTTGATCCAAAGCAGGATGGGCTTACTTTCAGCCAGCGGGAACAGGAAGTTCATTTTCAGAAATAGTGCGCTCTATAAATAGGGCCTGCATGGATTTATATCCACAAATAAATGGTTTTTATGTCCCCAGATCCCTTTCCTGATGAAAGTCACATGATCTGCTAATGTCAGTTGAGAGCAGGGCTTAATCACACCAGCCAGAGTGTGTGTATGTGTGTGCACATGCTCCGCGAGCTGGTTGGAGGGAGGGTGGGTTCATCTCCTGGGTAGGAAATGTTGGCTGGTGGTGATTTCGTTAGCAGCAGTGGAATGATCGAGATAATACACTTATCCACGGCCCCTCTGGGGGAATTCGAGCCACCGACATCTGATTAGATTCCACAAAGATAAAAGGATCATGACGAGTCACATGTCTACTTTATTACTGGGTGACTTTGGAAGTGTATCCCATGAATCAACATCAGATAATAAAGTGATGACTTTCTGTGTTTAATCTCCAGTCAAGAAGAACTGATTTGTTTATTGCTCCTGCATTTTTCATCTTGAGCGACTGAGCTGGAAATGAGGTGACTTTATTTTCACACAGGTGCTCAACTCAGCTCACATTTTGTTCTTCATTTTTCCAACTAAGGCACGACCGTTTGCCATTGCTGTTCATATTTTGTGATGACGGTCGGGGCATCAAAGAATGTGAATTTATGAGAGACCTGAATTTCCCATGTGAACCAATTAAAAAATAACCAACGATGGCTTCTCTAACATACTGAGTATTTTGTGTATAGCATAAAGGAATGATTCAGCATTTTGGGAAACAGGCTTACTGACTTTCTTTCCAAGAGTTAGATTAGAAGATCGATACCTTTCTCATGTCTGTACTGTAAATTTTAAACTAGCAGCCAGCTAACTTAGCTTAGCTTAGCACAAAGACACGAAACAGGGAGGAAAAAACTAAAAAATGAAAAACATGCACTAACAACTTTGCAGTTAACCTTTCCATTTCTGTTCTGTAGCTCTTTAACTGTCACCTCCCTTCTCCTTGAAAGTGTGCAAATATGTTTGCCATACAAATAACAATTCACTGAGGGCATTCATGTTTTCCTGAGCAGATGCAGATCAGAAAACTTAATTTTTTGGGTATTTTGTGTGGAAATGCGACAAACTTAACACCGTAAGTACATTTTCCTCACAGACAGACAAGTCCACACATGAAAGTCCAGAAGACACCGTGTACAGCTCCCTCTTTTCCAGAACACAATATTCAAGTATCTTTAATGACCTCAAAACAGGCTCATTTGCCCTGTAAAGTTTCTGACAGGCAAAAAAAGAGAGACAGACAATGGGCATTTTACAGTTGACGTCTTTATTTGATGCAGTGGAACACAGATGTTTGGAGAAAATAATAGAGCAGTGATGCACAATGAGAGATTTGGGACTGCAGAGGTTTACTGCTTGTTGCAAGAGACACAGCAGAGGGCTGTGTTAAATTTGCAGTCCACACAGGTGCTAGAAAGCATGATTTAAAGAGATTGTGGGCGAGATTTAAGCTCTCACCTTTGCAGGCAGAAAATTCTGTATTACAGCCTACCTTCATTATTGTAGTTTCCTCTGTAGAAATCCTAGATATTGTTATAAATGTAAATGGTCTCTGTAGGAACACATTATATCTTCTTCTTCAGAAAGAAGAAAGTGTGGCAGTGAATCTATGGGGCTTTGTAATCTGAGCATGAATAAGTGTCAGATTTACAATTTTCTACTATGCTTGAAAATACTGTGGATTGCTTGACAGAATAAAGATGAATGAATATCTTCAGATACCATCCACAAGCTCTTTGATCTTCAGGGAGGTGGCATTGCAGGCTGTCATACAGCAGCTGTTTCCTCTTCTGTGCTGATTAATTTGTTCGTCCCTCCCTCATGTCACCTCTGTCTCCACTCTTTTTATTCTCATTTCCCCAAAACAACATTTAAGCTTCTACCTGGCCTGCTAAGCATAAATAAGTAAAACGGTGGGAAAAGGTCAAGCGGTGATCTTTAACCTCCTCCCCTGAAGAAAAAAAATCTGTGCTGTCCATCCCCCTAAAATGAGCAAATGATACTGTACTGATGGTAATCAAATAACAATAATAAACCATGAAATTCTAGAGAACATATTGAGAGTTCTTCTGTTTCAAATTTAAAAATGGCTGCCAGACAGAACCGGAGAGGGGAACAGAATGTAACATTTTTGATGCATAATTTCATAAAGGCAGAGATTCAGGCTGAAGGGGGTTTGTGGGTCTCAGTAATAGTCTGTGACATCCAAGAAAACAGCAGTTTTCAAATGCCTCGGAGAGCCTCGCCTTCTGCACGAGCTTGTCTTCCATCAGGCTTTAATTACTAAGCCAAAGGACTTCTCTAGACTCAATTCTGAAACTTGTTTTTCTCTCAGTCTTTACAGAGCTCCGTCTTTGGGGCTCCATGGGGACTCCATGTGCGAGAGAGGGCGCTAGGAGCAGAATGGCACTCTCCTACCTCCTTCCCCCATGCTCAACTCCTCCGGCCCCTTGCAGATCCATGCACGTATCCACTGGTGATCAAATGCACTCAGTGTGATTTGATTTTAATTATGGGCTTTTCACACACTTTGCCAGAACCTTGGGAGATGTTGGAAAAGCCACATGATCCAGAGCATTGAGAGAGGAGCGTGTGCACATGCACGAAAGCTTTAATAAAAATTAGCCATATAATCATTCAGTGTCACTCTATCCACATGTAATGGATAAATAGACAAACACCACTGAATTGGTAATTTGTTTTTAATGATGCTGTTATCATTGCATCTGCAGCAGCTGCTGAGATCATGTCTCCATGAACCCTCCAGGATTTCACTGGCTGGAAATCTCCCTTTCAAACACCACTGCAGTGGGAGAAAAACTCAATAACCGCAACTACTCTTCAGACCCAATACACCAGCAAAGTGTTGCTCTCTGTCACACACCCACATACACTGACACACAAACGCACTCATTGTTTATCCTGTTGAATCATGCTGCTGTCAGAGAGACAGATGATATCTGTAACGCTCAAAGATGATGCTTTTCAGTCTAATTCCCTTCTCAGTTAGGTTTCATTAGTTCCATGCAACACCTTCTGAAAGATAATTTGTCTTATACACAATACTCAACAAACCTGAGGGAGAATGGCAGCAATTAAGGCAGGAGATATGACAGCAGCAATCAGTTTGTCATAAGCCTCTGTACAAAACTTTTGTCAGCTGTCACAAGCAGACACACACCCTCCTCTTCCTCGTCCTCCTCTGCATTAATAATTTGAAAGAGGCTGAAAAGGGCTGGGATTCAAACGCGCGTCTTTCCTTTAGTTCCTTGCCACCAGCAGCAGTTATCGTGGAGGTAATATCTGTAAGAGCTGTCCAGTTGTGGCAAAGATGAAGATGAGAAAGTCTTCAGATGTGTAATTTCATCGTTCTTCCTTGCACGTGAGCGTAGAAAGGATTTGATGAGGAACCATATATCATCACTCTATCTGCTGTCGTCTTTTGTTCTTCTGAAAAGAATCTACAATGCCTTTTACACAAACTAACAAATTTATCATTTATTCAACGCGAGTTGAAATCTTTTCTTTAATAATTCATTTGTGCTTAACATTTGAGAACACCGGGATGTGCAGTGAATGTTACAGTAGCAATGCGATGAAAATTAGGAGTACAGAGTGTGCTAGAAAACATCACACACACATATTTACATATTTCACAATGTTGCTTGTCTATCAGAGGCCTCAGATTGTTGTTCTATTAAAAAGCAGGAGCCCCCCGGTGCGTCACCACCAACACACTGGCAGCAGCATCAACAGAAAGCGTTAAGGAGAATGAAGAAGGCTCCCAGTGTCCTACATTGTAGCAGCTCCCATAATCTGCATGGGCAGATTTTTTCATTTCCACCTGGACGTCTGCCAGTCCAGAGGATTTCTCCACTGTGGACAACATTACATTGCCCAAATGAGAGGACGTATCCTTCCATGTGTATTATGGCTAGTCCTACAAATGATATGGCTATACCAACAGGACAAACATCTACTTCTATGTCATTAGTGTAACCAGAAATCTCAAAATAGTGAGCTCATCAGATTAAAGTACGGTTTCCTTATTAAGAAACATCAGTGAAGAATGGTGCATGACCTTTTCAAGGTTACACTGACTTCATTACTAATGCAGTGCAATGATATCTTAATCAAACACGCTTCAACTGCTCAAACAGCTGCTTAGCTATTCTGTCACATTATTGAGTTGCCGCTTTAATTGCCACACCTCTGGAACTTGTTCTGTCTTTTATTGGGTGCAAAAGGACATTCAGCCACATGGCAGAAACTTAAATAGGCCCTGCACGCAGAAGGTGACTTTAAAACAATGACAGCAAACACATTTTTTCTTTCTCTCATTGTCTGTGCTGCTAGAATTGAATAGTCCACAAGCAAAAGCACATATGGTTCTCACAAAAGGCCATTCACCATATAAACAAAGCTTTTTTTTTATATAATGTGCTGCTAATGGACAAAAATCATGAGCAGAAAAAGCAAGAAAAATACACTTAATACAGGAAAGACGTCTCTTGATTTTACATTAAAACATTGTTCAGAAAGACACTCAAAAGAGGAACAATCACAACATGTTGGCAGCGTATCCAACAAGTCCTTATAACAATGAGTGTGCACCCTCACTTTTATAACATTCTGCGCTGTCCAGTAACCGACTGCGTCTCTTCTGCTCTCTTTTCAACTGCATTGTTTCCTAATGTGGATAGAAGCTTCTTAATGGCTTTTGAACTAGTGTCTACTCAGTAAGGAAATTCCACACAGAGGAAAGAAAGAAACTTTTGTCTTTGATGCCTCTTCTACATTGTTTCCTCAAGAGGCTCCAGCACCAGGCTTGATATCGGTATTTCGCTGTTTATGAAGAATAAACAGCACCGAAACAAATATCCACCACAACATTAAGGTCTAACACAAATTAAGCTGCAAAACGCATCAAATGTATTCATTAAGCATTGCCAAAATCCACTGATTCCCCACATTTTTAAAAATATATATGTCCATGGATCAAAACTATTCTTCTTGTTCAATCTGTTAGTGACATTCATAATGCCCACAGAGTGCTGCTCTCATTTGACATCCCTCCCTGCTCACCGCTACACTCATTCATAAACACACATAATTACTACCCAGATGAGGAATTAAGGATTGTCCTTGAAGGTCATGGCCCAGTCCCTGCCCCCACCGGGCAATCGGCGGGCATCCACTGCTCTGTCGATGCGCCAGTGCCGGGCATCTGTCCGACACTGCTATTAACCTGAGCAGAGCCAGCCCATCCATAAAGCTGTTTGGGATATGGCAGCTGCTCAAGGGGCAGAGAGGTATTAAGCATAGATTTACAAGAATGAAAATGTCCTCCCTGCCTCATAATCTCTTAACACGCAAGACAAGCCATACACGCATAAACACACACATACACACACACACTCTTATGTAATGTTGTCAGCACGCCACATTGGCTTGTTTGGACGCACCACACGCACTCTGTGTATTGACAGGAAGCATGCACTGTCACTTCTGAACTGACATCCACTCACCACTTGGGCTCATGCATAATATCTGGACGTTCTGCCGTGTTGTCTCAAAAATAATCAACAGTGAGGGTCGTTCTCGTCCACTTTGAACTCATGAGCATCCACCTCATTTCACTCCACTTCTGGTTCGCCGTCTCATTGCTCTTTAAACAGCGAGGAGGCTCACAGAATCTCGTATTCTAGCATGTAAGTCAGGAATAGTGTTCCACCACACATCAAAGCCTGTTTGAGCTCACATTCACTACGAATACAGTGCAGCATTGTCAGTCTAAGGATTGCAACCAAAAAGAGCCGTTTTCAAAGAGGTGTCAAATGAAAGCTGATCTGCTGGAGAGAAAACACAGACTGACAGTCGGTCATATCATTACAGTAGACTGATGCAATAGCATATCTTCTTCAGATGAGCACACTAATTTGAAGTCTCCTGTAATGTCCTCAAGGTTCAAATTGAATGAACACATCAACATGTGAATCTGAGTCCATTAAACATTGAGTCTTTGAGCAGTCGGAACATATAAATATGTAAAGATGTTGCACTATACCCTTTACTTTGGGATTTGACTGAAGCAACAAACAGTCAGAATACTCAGCTTCTCGATCCCCGTGGCGATACTGGGCTTCCTTGCGTCAGATCCTTTAGGAATCAAAAGCACGATCTTCACAGATCTCCAGAGCAGCTTTACTTGCACCGCCAAACACTTCCACATTTGCATCAATCCAAGGAACCACGTTGCCCGGCATGTAAGCTGAGCAGTTGGCCAGACCCATGATGTCCACAGGCCGCAGTACTCGGTCCCACATGTTGAACTGGCTCAGTTCGCCCACAAAGGCCTGGGTGGCATCGAAACGCCCTCCGACTATGTCCTTCATAGAGAAACAGAAAAGCAAAGTTCATGAGTTAGCTTGTGAAGGAAATGTAAACAGACTTTAATTAAAATGAATCAATTCTGCTTGATATTCATCAAACTGGCAAATGAGTGTACTGCCACTTTAAATATCTAAGCGATGTGCAGTCTCCAATATTGTGCAACTGGGAGCAATCTCACCTTGTGTGAATGACTGAAACATAGAACCATGCAGCCCTTCTTAGGCTCCAAACTAATGCAGCATGAGTTAATGGCTCTCTAAGGACATTATTCGTACGTCACTGTCCATTTCTTATGTATATGCATGATGCTGTCATGGAGCTAACCGCTAGAATAACCCGCTAAGGCGACTCCCAAGGGCACAAAGGTGCAGTTGAGAGGTAGATGAATGAGGTAAGACTGAAACGACCACAATAGCGTGAGAAGAGCCTCTCCGCCTCCTCTCCCCCTGCTCCCTGCTTTGTGCCTCTGGCACTGAGCTCAGGGGAGAATACACACCGGGAGGAAAAACACACACACTCATACATACACACACACCTGTTCTCTATCAGCTAAGCTTTTCTATTGCATTCACCTGCTCCTGGCCCAGGATGATCACCCCTCCAGGTTTAATTGGGTGCCACGGGGCCAGGTTGTCCCCGGTGCCCAGGCGTTCACCATCCTGGTAAGCCTCCCAGAAACCGTCTCTGGTCGTCCACGTGATGCAGATGTGATGCCAGCGGCCGTCACTCACTGACAGAGGGAGCTGGGCCACCTGGTCAGGAGTACAGGGCAAAGGGTGAGTAACATGAGGGCAGTGAGGAAAGGGCAAAGAGCAGGGAAGGGGTTGGGGGGGTATAATGGGGCAAGATAAATCAAGAGAGGTTTGAGTTTAATTGCGGCACGTTAGAAACAAGGACAGCAATTAGAAGGGTTAGGGCATCAAAGAGACAGCCCTCTGCAGAGCATTCTCCAGATGAGCCAACGCGACACATAAAATTTAGATTACCCAGGTGACATCAAGGGATAGAACATCCTTCAAAGCAGTCGGGTAGCTAACAGCAAAACAACGTCCTCTTAAGCTTTTGCGCTTTGTTCACAGATCAAAGAAAAACAACTGGTTATTTTACCAACCCATGACATCATAGTCCTCTGAGGCTACAGCGCAACACATGAGATTGTGAGCGTGTAACTCATTAGCCTTTTTCTTATGAGCCTACACAATTACCTCACACTCACTCATGTTGTTGCAGATGCATATAAAGCTTAAAAGATGGGAAGAGACACTGAATGTAAAATTCAAGTCACTCGCAATTACAGAGGCAATTGACCTGGTTAAGAACGCCAGGTGGCGTCTGAAATGCCACTGGGAACACCGGAACACTGGCAGCATTGTTATAAAGTCTCTCTGAGTGGGAGTAGTCTGAGCCTCGCTCACTGTTTGGGATCTCAAAATGAAAAATAAATTCTTTTCAAATAGCGCTTAATGTATGACAGCCATAATGATTTGTACACAAAGAGCTTAATATTAAAAGACCATATCCACAGGGCATACACTTCTATGAATAAATGACTCACCCATCTTCATTTAAATGACTACAAATGAGCTCAGTCTCAAAACAGTGTGTTACAATTATTTTATATAATTATTATAGTAGAATTATCATTTTCCTATAGGCCTTTTTCACATCAGACTTTCTGAGCTGGAAAAGCAGAGCTTGAACTTCATTTTGTGTTTCACTGAACCAACAAGTGTAACGCCAGGGCTGTGGAACTGGTGCCTACAATTAATGCAGGTGTTAGTAGCTCATCTTTGATTCTCCTGCTGTAAAATGTCAACATGTCTACTGTGACAAAGGCCAATGATTATTCAACTTATGGTCCAAAGGACTTTTTGTTCTTCAGCTCCAAAAGGCTGCAGATAAGGTTCTGCAAATAAGTATAAAATGGTTTTAAAAGGTCATAGAAGAAGAAGATAAGATGTAAGCAAAGTATCTGTTTCCAGCCAAGTCTGATAAAACAAAATGAGCTCACGTGCATGATGCCATAAGAAAACATCTGAATTTTGAATGGCATTGGAAAATTTCTGGTATAATCCAGATTAATCTGATGAGAATTGCTTGAAGTTTTTCAAAAATTTGGAAAATGGTCTCCGAGATAACGTCAGATTTATCAGATTACCCATGCACACTTGCCAAAGGAACTCAGTTTTAATGTTGTACAAGACGACTACAGATTAAACTCCTGGCAGCCACACTTGGAATTTTTTTTTTCAATGCCATAAGGCTGTTTTACTTGATTTGAATGTTGGAGGAAAAAATCCAGAGATATCTGTGATTTCCCTGAACAAAAACACTGACTAACCTGATGAAGATGTTAGTGTATAACAATAAAGATCCCGTCTCTGCAGAGCCACCCACAAATACAAAATACAGACAACGCTGCACTTTTTAATACTGTCAAAGCAGCTTTCTGCTTCCCTCTCCTTATGCAGCTAAATCATCAGCATAAACAATGAACCCCAGTGGACCCTGTTATCACTGTAAACAAGTTCAACACATGGATGTGCTGCTGCACATACGCTAATCGTATTCACAAGTCTTGCCTCTTTCTCTCTCTTCCAACTCGCTCTCTCTTTCTTGGTTGCTTTCCCTCTCTGTTCCTAGTGCGTTATGACTTCCTTTTCCCGGCACCTTCTGATCTTTCACTCTTTCCCCTCCTCTCAGCACTCAGTCACCTCTAATGCTCTGCAGCTTTTCTATTTCCTACCCCTTTCCCTCTTTTTTTCCCACTCATACTCCCATCCCTTTCTCCCACCATCTTTCTCTCATCTGTCTGACTTGAACACATGTATAATGCATGGTGAAGGGAAAGCTGTGAGGAGACCTGCCTGTGCCAATAACGCCCCAATGTAAACAAGACAGTGGGGGAAAAAATCCTCTCCAGTGCTGCAACATTTTACCGAAATCCAACATTACACTGCTGCAGAAGCAGTCATGCATCATGAAACAGAAAATTACAATTGTTTTTCTTTGGAGACTGAATGACTTGAAGTGTTCGTATATGTTTCTGCCACTTTGCTCACTGCTGTGTTAATTAAAATCCTCTCAGTTGACTGAAGGCTCACAGTATGTGATGGAGTACCCACAGAAAGCAAAGAAGACCAGGCCTTCAAATGAGCACACATGGCAGCGTAAGTTCTCTAATGAATTACTGTTATTCTTGGGCGTGTGGAATGTGGGTCAATGATATTAAATGTTTATAAGGTGCAAATTAAATATTCAGAGCCCTTGGTCAGTGAATCTCCTCTATCATTATTGTCCTCACATGTGCGTACAGTCGCTATGTACTTGCCTCACACCACAGCGCACAACAATGTGAACATATTCATGCATTCTTTACATTTAATGAGTGTCATCACAGAGCTACGCTTACTGCCAACATTACAGCCGGCAGTGTTGCCAGGCGGCAAATAATACATGACTTCTGACTCAAGCACATCTTCCCATGTAAGAAAATAATCAGGGTAAGACTGGGAGCATCAGAGTTGCTCTTCTCTCTAACAGCAAATAATTAAAGACACAAAGGCACTTGCTTCTCATTATGGACCTACCTTATCATTAACGAGCAGCTCGATTGGGTTGTTCCCCCATTCAATGAGGACTATCTCATTGGCCTGGCCTGGCACGCCATAAGAGAACGGGGTTCCTATTCCGGGACTGGCACTGGACTTAAGCCACATGCACACAGTGAAGGCGTACATTTCTGGGAGGCTTTTCTTGATGCGTCCATACAGGTAGTTGGTACGAAGAGGGAGGGACACCTTGAAATCCTCGGGCGACTTGAAGGCGTTGTTACCTGTTGATTGATAATGAGCATATATGGTTACATGTTTCAGGTTTCAATGTGTTATAATTTGATCCAATCGGGAAAGTCTCCTGTGTGGTCTTCTGATGAGGATGCTGAAGACTTTAGCAGGAGATGCCTGAGGATGGTGACACAAATAAACAAATTGAAGGACAATTCCATCTGAGATGAGGAAGAGGAAGACGAGGCTGAAGGTAAAGATCAATTGTTCTGGAAGAAGAAGCATGTTGGCTGCTAGCAAAGTAAACATACAACAAAGTAATAATGGATGAGTGGAGGTCATGGTTGGCCAGCTGCTTCTTGCATCACATCAGTGAGAAAACTGGTGATTTTAGCTGTGTGCTATAGATGTAAGTCATTCTGACAACCAGTCTGTCACCTGAAGGAAGACAAACCAATGTGCCATTTGAAGTCCCACGATACAAGGAGGCAAAGAGTCTACAACCATGCGAGCAGCTCTGTGAGGTTGTGCTCAGGCACAACACAGCAAATTGCTAACATCTGCATGCTAACATGCTCACAGGAATAACGCTAGCATGTTGATATTTAGCTGGTATAATGTTCGCCCTGCTCATCATTCCATTGTTGATATATCAGTCTGGACCAAAGTAATGGACAGACCAACAGACTGATGGGCATATTATTTTCAGGCTTCCCTGTTGCGTGCGTTAGGTCACATGCAAAAAGCATCACAGCTTATAAATTATGTGGCTGTTGGTCAGTTAAAGAAGGATAACAACAGTTTTAATATTTTAAAGACTCTGAATAAAGAAAAGAACCAAAAATGGAGTAAACACGGGTGCTAGATCATGCATGATGAAGACAGGAAGAGAGAGAGACGGTTACTGAAAATTTAAAGACAAAATGAAAATAAAACAGGAGAAAGTGAAAATCACTTGCACACACACACGCGCGCACACACACACACACTCAGACACACACTACTTTGCAAAGGATTTGTACGAAGGAAATGTCTTACATATTTTAATGGGATTGAACCACTGTTTTATCTTTGTCGAGCAGAGTATTTGAAGCTTAGCTACTGTTCAGACTACCATTTTTCTGGCTGTATTGTGCAGCTCTAACACTGAATGAAAGGTTCACAATGTGGGCTCACGCTGGCAGCAGGTTTGCCAATGTGGGACCAGCAAAACCACTCTGACCCACAACTCAACACAAAAGAAGAGAAAGAAGGAATAGGATATAAAAATGTCCTCTGCAGCTACTATGGAGCTCCTCAGACTATTCCTCTACAAGCTCAGGCTCAAACTTCTAAGGATCAGGGGGCGCTGGACTCTACTCCAGCATTTTTCATTGTAAGCCCAGATCAGGGAGACAACAAGAACATGTTACAAATTAATTGTGGGGCTATCATGGATGGAGAAAGCCTCCCATTTCCATCTGACAAGACAACACCACAGACTCCAGCCTCAGTAGTCACTGCAGAATTGAATCAACACCTCTCTGACACAGTCTTGATGTAAATTGAACTTAATGAGGCTCACAAAGGTAGCATTTATTGTGGGACTGCTGTATTGACTCATTATATTGTAGAGGTAGGTGTGCCTGTTGTGCCCAACTGCTTTAAATCTGTGCAATTAACTTTGGTTTAACTTTGTATCCTTAAACAGCCACTGATTGAATCGACTGAGCCTCGGGGGACATGGGCCAACAGGAAATGTCCAGAGAGTGGTGAGATGATGCTCTAAAATAATTTTCCTTTGGATAGGGATATTTTGTGTTATTTTGACGTCTACCATCAAAGTGATGCCCTGGAGTGTGGACATCCCTCCAATATTTCTTAAACTAATTAAGCATTCAGTGTTGCTTTCCAAGCCTTATTTCCAAGACCAGGAGCTGCTTCGAGAATAGCTCTGAGAGAAAGAAAAGACTATGTTGTGAGGTTTTTCCTTGCATCATCAAAAATTTGCATAGGGATTGACTAATTAGTGTAAAATCTGCCAGACAATAGAAACCCCCCCAAAAAATGTCTGGCATTAAACATGGCCAACATTTCACAGCACCCATTGTATCACTTACTTTTCTCAAGCTCGGTGATCCTCTCCAGGAGGGAATTGAGAGTGCTCTCTGTGCGTTGGCGGTGGGCCGCTGTTTCATTGTAGAGCTGGCTCTTCTCCTCCTCCAACTCGGCCACCTTCCGGAGGAGCTGGGTCTCCAGTGCACCCAGGCGCTGCCGCAGCAGCTCCCGCAGCTCCGGTGGCAGGGGAGTCAGTGCTGAGACACCTCCAGCTGACACATTTGTGCTGGGGAGACGCAAACTTTGCTGCTGGGAGGCAGAGTGGGAAAGATTGCAGGGAACAGCAGAAAGAAGGATAGATAGATAGATAGATAGATAGATAGATAGATAGATAGATAGATAGATAGATAGATAGATAGATAGATAGATAGATAGATAGATAGATAGATAGATAGAGGGTGACACATACGAACAATGACACAGACATTTAATCCAGTTAATCCTGTGTGCTCAAACAAGCATTCAGTCTCCATAAAGACCTAGATTTGCAGTGGATGACTAATATTATCTACCTTTCAGATCTGATATCCTTTTAGCACCATTGTTTTTGATACAGCATTATCACAATGAAGACAGAGTGTCCCTGTGGTGGACTTTGGTGACCTGCCAAACACCCATGGCTAGGTCGGGTATTAAAGGTACGCGTGACATCACCCAGAGGTCATGCCGGGCTTGATGGCAGATGGTTTTTGAAAAAGGGGGACAACAACTGCCCAGGCCCACGCTTCTAGTTGGTGCTTTCACTGTGCAGTCCTCTGATGTTCATTTCTGTGTGGATGTTGCCCTGCTGTCTGGGACTCAGCCACTTTGTAGCACATTCACAGAGTTTGATGAATCTTTTTCTGACAAATTGGACCCACATAAATAGCTCAATTGAGAGATTCCCTAATCTTGCACCAAAGGCTGAAGCAAGCAATTACAAGGTCCTGAATGCAACTGTCGAGATATGCAGAGGGCTTTGATTAGTGAGAGAAGTCCTGCTCCAGGGAGTCATATGGTATCAGCAAGACCAGTCTTTCAATAATCATTATGTTAAGCAGATGCAGATCAATAGATATGTGATTAAAATGCAATATAATATGAATCCTCACAGCAGCAGTATATCCTTGATTTGATCAGGGTATTAAAGCAATCAAGGAGAGAGAGTGAGGGGGGAGGGGAACAGAGAGATGGATGGATCAGCAATGCAGCATACTGTATATAGAAATAACCTTGAATTAAAATACACAGCAGTGTGATTGCTTGTGGCATCTCGGTTGTCAGGTGGTGAAAAATGTACTTTGATGATATGATATGACATGAGAGATAAAGCCACGGCTCATACCAGCTTTCTGTTGTATAGTATGTAAAGCACTCCACCATAGCTGACCTCAATATGAGTAGTGATCTCTGAGCCAAAAGTGAGGTCTGCTGGGACTGAACAAAGGGCTGGTCCAGATGCAAAAGCTCTCAGGTCAACAGGAAAATGAACGACTGAACCAGCAAGTGCTTTGATTCATAAAATTTCACTGCTCTGGTGCAGGTGCAATCTTCTGGAATTAATCTCATCAGCTGCTATGAATAATTAGTCACATGACTGCAAATAAAGCATTATGTGGAACACACGCACGCACACACACACACACACACATACACACACACACACACACCACACATACGCGGTACTCATCAATTATTCAAGGTTGCATTACATATTCCTGCACCACATGCATGGTTACACCTTTGACAAGAGTTTTTGTTGCTCATATCTTATTGATGACTGCTCTGCTGCGGGTTTCACCATCACAGTTATCCTTTAATGATTAAAAACGTATTGATGTGACATGCCTATTACGTGACCCTTTGATCTCGCGATTCTACTGAGAGGTCTCCAGCGCAGAGCATTAGACGTGTGTGCTATGCTCCATAGTATTACTGGCAAAACGCTGAAAAGCATGGCTAAGGCGCATGTGGCTCTGATGACATGAATATAGGTAATTAATAATGTTGGTTTGGGGGTAGAATTAAAGAAAAGTGAATTTCTGGCACGTTTACGCAGCAGCTGCGTGTTTGTGCCACCTTACCTCCAAGTTCTCCAGCCGACCCTTGAGACTCTGCATGGTCTTGCCCAGTTGGTCTATGGTCTCGCTGGGGTCCCGGGGCAGGTCTCCCATGGTGTTCTTGCCGTACTCCTTCCGTCTGGAGCCCTGACCCCGGGGCTTGCCCTGCGACGACTCGTCCGCTGCCGCCTCGCAGCGCGCCAGCTTGGAGTTGAGCTCCTTGATGGTCCCTTGCTGGCTCACGATGGTCTCCTTCTGCTGCAGGATGGTCTCCCGAAGCTGGATGATCGTGTTCCGCAGCTCGTCCTCAACGGGGCTGCTGCTCTGGACACGGTTTCCCGTTGGACCGTACCCGCAGCCCGGCTCTGCGCCTGGGGGAATGGCGTTACAAACGAAGCGGCTACCTGTAGCATCCTGGCTTCGCACCGTGCGTCCACTGACCAGGTACAAAAGTCCAACTACGAAGATCAGCATCCCGACTAGACACAAAATCCACGTATTATATTACTACCTGAACGTTTGAAGTCTCCCGTAAAATAGTCAAATAAACTTATTTCACCAACAACTCAATAATTCAAGTGCGGACATTTTCTCGACTTCCATAGTGTAATAAAAAAAAAGATCAAACTTATAGTGTAACCATGGAAAAAAGCAACCCAGAATCCGCAGTGAAAAATAATAAATCATACATCCACCAACCACATGGTCGGTCCTGTTTGAAAAATACACCAATATATCTGAATTCTTACTTTCAGCGGGTGGTAACTCGGTAGATTAAAATCAGAATTTGATAGCTCCTTTACTGGGGACAAAAAAGTTGCTCTGATTTGTTATCTTGAGTTGAATATGTAAAAATCCACAGAAGGGTGCAGAGAAGTCAGGTTTGTCTGTCTTGCCTCTCCGGTTGGTTGGATTGTCAGTGAGTGGTGCTGAAAAGACAGCGACGCTGCTCAGCCAGATTATTATGGGGAGGTGCGCACTGGCGCTTCCGCTCATCATCTGTGCGCTCCGGTTATACAGCTTCAGCCCACGTCATCAGTGAGTCTCAGTAGATCCAAGTCATGCTATGGGTGCGTCTTACTGACTTTCTGTGACCCATTCAAATGCGCTGATGCTTAAAGATGTCAAACAAAAGCACACTAAGAGTTAGCGCTCCAGTTTAAATGTACGGTGGTCGCCTCTCTAACCTTTGTTTAGCTACTGTGAATGATGCCCTCATGAATACAACCGCCAAACTGTCTATGATTTAACAATTTGACACTCAGAGTAATGACTGATCACTTAACAGCTTTCTGGATCCCACAGTGGGAAAATGCTGCACTCTTTATGCCCCAGAGAGTGTGAATTTGTTTGAACTAAAATGCCTTTTCTCTTTCTTCCAACAGGGCACACGTGGCCTAAGGTCAAACCATAAGGATTAGTAAATCCAATTCAAATCCACAGTTGAAATGGGAGGTTTGATGGTGTGACTTGAATGAAAACCAGATCCCCATTGCCTTCTCTCATTTACGCACACTGATGTCTGGATGAGAAAATGACTTTGATTTTCTCCACAGCATGCTCTGTGGCATTGGCGAAACTTTCCACTTGTCTCCTGAAACGACAGCGTTTGTGTCTTGTCTTTGATAGAATATGACTCGGAGGCATGTTGCTGAACAAATGTATTCAAAGTTAAAGACACAATTCAGACATATGAAACCTAAGTCTTTCTGGGAAAATATGATAGTTTATGTTGAGTGCTACAAGGTCATGTTGAAAGAAGTCACAGGTTAGCTCTAGTTTGCTACGTTTTCATGCTGATAAAGAATATAAAGCATGAAAGAATGTCTTTCTCTTAAATATTAATTCAACCATCAAAGAGAGCCTGGCATTCTGGAGGTCTCTCTTTGGCCCAGGTTGCTCTCATTGAAGGAAGGATTTCTTTTTTTCTTTTTCTATTTTTTTTAAACAGCTTTTATAGACCCAGCCAGTAACAGATTTTCCTTCTGTCAGGCTGATAGGGCACATTAGGCTGCTGATGTGAATACTCAGTACTGCTGTAATTACTTTATTTTATATTGTTGATGGCAAAGGTTTAATGGAAATTCTTGTACATTTTTAATTGGGGCTCAATTTGTGTGTGTTTGTGGCAAGCATAATATTTGTGACCTGGGCCAAACAGTACTAAGAATAATCCTTGGTGTTTGCTCTA
This sequence comes from Chaetodon trifasciatus, assembly GCA_037975065.1. Classification (NCBI taxonomy): domain Eukaryota; kingdom Metazoa; phylum Chordata; class Actinopteri; order Chaetodontiformes; family Chaetodontidae; genus Chaetodon; species Chaetodon trifasciatus. The sequence goes on along the minus strand of JBBMOE010000066.1, from coordinate 1,176,453 downwards.
ATCTGGCTGGTAGGAGGTTATTCTATAACCATTAGATAACAGTTTTACATGAACAAGTAAAAAAAAAAAAAAAAAAAAAAAAATGGCATGCCTGAATTGTGGTTCTGTCTTGTGGTTTGTGGTTCAGTTTCTCAAAGTGTGAGGTGCAGTTCAAATGGGACAAAAGTATCCATACAAAGATGGAGGAACAGTATATGAAAACTTCACTATGTGACAAACATTTTCTTATATTCAAATCCAGCTCCTCCTGACACAAATCTCACCCTGATATCCTATTTCATGTGGAAACATGTCAACCCGTCGAAAATAAACTATGATCTCGAATCCTTTTCAGGTTGGGATCTGTCCTCAAAATAACCCAAAGAAAGACGACATTTTTTTTATTTTTTTTTTTTAAAAAGAGGGAGAATTCTTCCTGCAGCCAAGTACACAGCAGTGCCTTGCTGTTGCATGCGCAACATGATTTGATGTCATCGTTTCTATATATTTGGAAATCTGAAGACAAACACTTGTCGATGGCAGATGAAGTCATTAGCCTCTGTCTCAATGACAGACGCTGAAGAGTCTCACATCAGGTTTTGTTTGGAGCGCCCTTCATGTTTTGTCAAACTAAGACAAGGGAGCAGGCGTCTGTCAGATACTGCCTAAGAATTGTAGAATATGAAAAACTTCAAAGTCAGACGTCGACTCACTCAGATTATGAATCGAGCTGCTATCAAGCACTGAGACGCCTTTTTCCAAAACTGCCTCATTAATCTTTATTTCCCTTAAAATCTGAGGCAGTGGGGAAGTGATAGCTCATGTGGGATGCTCTCTCAACATGGTGCACCGATTTACCATGCTGCCCATCACAGCCGTCATCTCCTATCTGTTCGCTGGGCCTGAGAGCTAAATGTCAGCTGGCATTAATGCAGACTCAGCGTACAATGGGCACACAGTGCCTGACCTGACAGGGAATGGCCGGTGAAGTCGCTGCTAAGGATTGCAGTTTCTAATATGACAGGTCTCCTGGGATAAGGGACAGACTATCACCATGGAAACCTTATCTCCTCCCTGATCCCCCCCACCACCCCCACCCGCATCTCAGTGAGCGAGGAGCTGGCAGAGGTGAAGTGGGAGTACTGAAGACTGAGCAGAGATGACAACTTTCACTTCAAAGTTGATGGGATAAAGTTATTTCCCTTTCATGTTGCAACTGGTGAGCGCTGGGGTGAAGTAAGTTTACTTTTTTAAGCGCCTTCAGTGAGGGTTAAGTCAGCAGGGATCGAGCTCTTATCCTAAGTAGAGCTTCCCATCTAAATTAATACATTTCAGAGACAGATTTTCTTGCTTGCTTGGCACTTTACACAAGCAGAGGCACTGATTTACAGTTTGCAGAAAAATAGAAAACACTGCCATATGCTATAATGAAATGCAATACAGCAACAATGAATAAAACGGTTGGGTTTTGTTGAGACTGTTTTTATTAAGCGAAGCAAAATGTGTATGCTGCCTCATTGTGGTGTTATTTTATTTGACTCCAGTGGATTGTGAGCAAAAATGTTAGAAGCTACTCTCGAAGTGATGCAATCCAATATAAAGAAAACAGAAACTACAGGTCCAAAGTGACAAGAGCTGGATGAAAAGTCTCTCTCTCTATGAGCCGACCTCATCAGACAGCACAAACAAATGATTCTGTGATGATTGGATGGAAATACAACTCACAAATATTGTGTGTAAATCTTTATGAGAGCATAAATTTACAGTGAAAAGTCAAATAGATTTCAGATTTCACCACCTGTTACAGACAGTGACTAATCAGTGCTTTTGGATGAACTAACAGCCTTAAAGGTGGGGTAGGCAGTGTTTTTTTGGGGCCATTGGACAAACATTTCATAATGGCCTTTCAGCCCATTCTGATTCAAGTAGTTGGAGAGAAAACTAGACTTCTGCACCTCATCTTGGCTCTGTTTTCAGGCTTTACAAAGTCTAGCCTAGGACAGGAGACTGGCCAATCACAGGTCACTTCAGAGGGATAGCATTCCTGATTCAGTGGCAAGAAATCCTGCAGAAAATCCTGCAGCTTGTAATAAATTTACCTTCTTTACCTGCAACAGCGTATACTTGTATTGACGAGCAGCAAAGGGGCCAGATGATGAACAGTGTGGAATAACTTTTAGAGTTCACAGTGGCGTGTACGTGTGGTGCACGAGCCTCTCATCCCATTTTTTTTTACAGCGTCGCAGCTACCTCTGAAGCCCGGGGTGCTCTGCCCTGGGGCCACGAAGTGCTGGAGGGAAGTCGCAACGAGAGGGACCAGGGTCTTAGCTAGGCTCACGTTGTGGAGAACATGCCCTATGAACTATGAGGTTTCACAGGGCAACCAACTCCTTCTGCTGCCGTTCAAACCTGCGGTTCTGGCTGGAGGGGCTTAGCGGAGTGTTACGATGCAGCAGGGAAAGGGTTGGAAGGTGTTGCATAGTGCAAATTTAAAGGTACAGGCACACAGAATCAGGTGAAGACATATCTGAAATCACTGCACCACTGAACATTCCTGCTGGTGGGTGGTGCACTGCAGGTTGGGTGGTGCTTGGATTTGGCTCGTCCATTTTCTACATATGCAAATTCAGATACGTCAACTTCCTGTTGACCATGGAGCTCTGCATCTCGACCAGCCCTTTGTTCACTCTCAGCAGACCTTACTGTGTTTTATCCTTCATGTGCTGCCCGGATCGATCCCCTGCTCTCCACAGTAAATGAATAGGATTCATTGACATTGGCATCCATCAACAGATCCAGTGTGTCTGTACCATAAGGGTCAAGTTAAGTACTGTTCAGTACTAGTTCAGTACAGTACATGTTTGACGACAGAGATCTTCCTTTCTTTCCTTTTACTTTCCTTTTTGTTCTTACTTACCATTGTGCTATTTCACCATTATGATGTGCAATGGATGCTGAATACTCAGAGCCACACTCACCCTGCGTAACACAGAGCCATGACTGATTGATCACTCAGCTAGTCACAGGGTTCAGAACACTGAGCATCTTTCCTGTGTTCTAACCATCCCTCCATGTCTCACCCCTCCATTCATGCCACCTGCTGCTGGCTACCTGCTCAGCAGCATGCCTGTGTCCTGTGAATCAGAGTCTGAGCAATCCCCGCACAGACAATGACAGCACACACCCATTTTACATATGGCCACATACAGTACATGTGATCCCATGCAGGGCGAGTGTGACCGACACAAATGACATGGAAGCACGTGCTAAATGTGAAATCTGTTAGTCAAACTTGATACTGTGACATGAGCTATCACACACTTGAGTCATGTTTTGAGCACTGGTGTATGCATGCACGCACACACAAACACACACACACACACACACAGCCATGTTTCCATCACATTACATTAACTTCCCGTCTTAACCTTACCTCAATCCAAGTTTTCACCCTGAAATTATAAATTTACATTATTGGGAATTGTGTCTTGTCCTCATAATGAAGGCAAGTCCCCACAATGTATAAACAGATTTATGTCCCCACCACATGAGTAATACATGTCCACACACAAACACACACACACTCATAAACTTTCTCCCTTTCCCAAATACACTGACGTGCAAATTGGGCAAAATAAATTAAAAAATGCTGTCATTCAATGTCCTCACACCTTAACTAAAATCCCCATCGTAACAGCATGCAGTGATGTTTCTTTTCAGGAATTAAGTCTTTGTTGCAGTGAAGGACATTGTGAATCAGAAGTGAAAAAAACATGTTTGTGTGTACAAAAGCTTTGAATGATAATAGAAGATGAAAACTGCAGTTCTTGACATTTCTCTTAGAATGTGTAGGTTGTTGTGCAGTACTGACAGAAGTGCTCTGAAATACAACATTACAAGGTTACATAGAATCCAGACAGTATCAAGAGGCATAAAGCATAACATAAAGGAAATCACATTTTTTCTTCCTATGGTTTCATTCACACTATAATTTCTTCCACTTGATAGTGTCTGCATGCCGTCTTACTTTCCATTTGTAATGTACTTCTAAGCACAGAACATTATGTGCACAGCATAGAGCATGCTGACGGTGTCCTTCGCTGCAACAAACACTTCATTACAATTCGAACATTAAAAGAATAAACATAAAGAAAGTGATAACTACATGGTGCTGCCACACTCACATGGGACTCTTCTTGCTGTAATATACAGTATATCCAGTGCACCCTTTGCAATAAAGCGGTCTATTTAAACAGTTGCAGCGCTTGTATGCACATTTCACTGTAGCATTTCATAAGCCAACTCTCCTGCCAACACTAATGTTGCTTCAGGATGGCTTTATAGGGGGGATAATCGTGTTTGCAACACACTCCCTGCTGCTGCTGCCACTATTCAGCGACTCCATCCGTTCCTCAAATCAGCTGTCGGCCTCCAACACCAATTCAAGCCAGAAGAATATCGTGAGCTGATGTCTTGCCTTTGTTCGATCGGTGTTTGCGTGCTTGCCAATATGCTGCTGGCTGCTTTATTGGTCTGCTGCAGATCTACTTGTAGGCGATGTCTTGGCATCTGCTGGCTGCTAATCTCTGCTCTTACACTACTGATGTCTATCCATGCATGTGTATTGCTATTAACTGTAAATTTATTACCCATAGTGCCTTTGCTTATTATTCCTACTGTTGTTATTGGTACTTCATGGTGTTTTTACTTTTGAGTGTTGTTCAATGAAGGGATTTTGCTGCATACTTTCTTCTTGGTTGCTTTAGAGGGTATACTCAGTGGGAAGCAACTGTACATTCACTCAAGTACTGTTATTGAGTTCATCCTTATCTTGCTGCAGAAAATAATTACTTGTGTGCATAATTCTTATTACCTGCACACAAAATAAAAAAATATTAACTTTGGGAACCTTCGATATATCCACAATTTAATGAGTACTCCTTTTAATCATATAAAATTTCTAATGGAGGACTTTTATTTCTTACACCACTGGCTGTACTTTAACAGCCAGGATGGGGCTGCTTGATTCAGTAGTAGTTTGATCTCATGTGGATATGGGTTTTGGTTTATCCAATGGATCTTCCAAATGATATGACAAAAACAATAAGTTACATATCATCACTGCAGGAATAAAACCATTTTTTTTGTTCCGATGATGCTTAAGTTTAGTTAGCTTTAATAACCACAGTAGAAATGGGAACTTTTCAGTGGTTGTGTCCAACGACCTAAACCATCACCATCTTTGAGTCATGATTCCCTTTGTCACTTGAACGTATGTCACTGTTGAGGTGTAGATGTCAGTCTAGAGATGTTTAGCAGAGGAAAGCTCACATGGCGATTTGTGCTGCTGACCCACACAGTGTAGACCCCACATAATGTCTGGCATCGGGCTCTGTGCCAAATGCAGTTTTGGGGAGAGTTTACTGTCATTACCCAATCTCCTTTAAAGCCATAGAACTTGTCTCAAGGTAAAAACTCAGTGAGTTGCTCTTATTGAAGAAAGGTTCTGTGACACCGACATGCGCCCAACTCATGATTACCCTTTTGAAATGAACTGGCGGGGGAGGATGCGGCATAGAAAACAAACACGGTAATCTTTAGCCCCTCCAATTGCGGTTGCTGCATGACACATCCAAGTGAAATTAGGTTAGAATTACTTCTCCACATGTACATCAGTATTGGCCTTTTATGCAGCTCTCATGCCGGATGTAGGACAGCTGCCTTCCAAAAAAAATAAAAAAGGTCTGATTGACTTTGTTCAGAAGCCTGCCAGTTCCTTTGATGTTGAGAGTGGCATTGAATCGAGGCAGTAATGAGAATCATCCAGTTCAAATTGAAAAGAACTTAATCTCTGTCTGTCTCTGGTATATTACCACACTCTTGAAGCGTTCACCTTTAAAGGAGCGAGTAGGAACATGGCAGAGAAGGGTTACAGGAAACATGTGGGCTTCTCTTGAACTTTCTCATGACTCGCTCGACATAACAAAAGAGAGTGTCATGACATGTTGTTTGAAGTGGCAGACAGCACTGAAACATTTCACTTGTTCGCTCAGAAGAATTGCATGTTGGCTTCAGATTTCTCCCAACCACTTGGCATTCAAACAGAGGTTTGCACGTCTCTGTGGTGTTTTGTTGATCCACCTATTATCAGGTAAACTATTACGAACACGCCTCAAGGTTTGCTGTCATTCTTGACTGATTCATTCTTTATATTCTAAGAGCTCACTCTTTGTTCAGAGCAATATGCTACATTGCTCTCAAGGCTGCGAGTATTGCATCATGCAGAAGGGCAATAAGGTCCAATTCGCAGTCTGTGGCCTACCACACAGCTCTTAATGACTTGTCCGTAAATAAAAACAAACTCACAGGTTGCCATTATGTAATTCACATGCTGCCATAGGGAATGACCGCCCACAACTCCACATGGTTCGCCATCAGCGCCTCGCCATGAGGCTGGGAGTGAGTCAGTGTTTATATGAGTGAGTGTGCGTTTTACCACATGTGTCTTCATGTGAGCATGTGTGTGTGTGCTTTACTGTCAAAGTTCTTAGAAATAAGCAGCTCTAACTTGCTGCAATTGAAATGCTCAGAATGCAGTTATTCCTCCCATAACCCTCCTCTCCATACCTCACTTGTTGAGAGTAATATAAAATAGCTCTTGCACACCGGGCCCTTAGCACAACAGTGATGGATATTATTAGCTGCTGAGAGAGTTTTATCGCATTTCATATTTGAATAACTGGCCACTGTTTGGAGGGTTGGATGAGGAGAGCGCCTGCACAGCCCTGAGAGACTCGCTGGCGTCATCTTTCAGCTTTGTGATCAGAAAACCAAACTCCCACTTTAAATTAAGCAATCGAAAATCAATTCAACTCAAAAGTAAGAGCAATCCGTCTCGAGGGTGTTTGAGATTTCTGTGCGGTGATGTCGTGTGCCTCATTTGGAAGGTGATGTGTGTGTTGTGTTGTTAATTACCTGACATGAATATGCTATCATCACACCATAATTGATTTACTGTATGAAGATTATTTATCGCAGAGGACTTATTCCTACACAAATCGTAGAGAAATGATGAGCAGTGGAGACAGCTGCCTCCTGGACAGCTTAGAAATACTCTTTAGGAAATGCTGAGCCTCAAAGGAACATAAATAGCGAGTGCAGACAGGGGACACAACAACATTGGCACCATGATGTGAATCACCACTGTTTCACCACTGTTGTTATTGTAGACTCAAACCAGAAGGCACATTAGCTGTGATTTGTTGTTGATGTTGACAGCATCTTTAGTGAGGGGCCTTCTTTTTATAGAGCTTGAATTATGGTCTGTAGGTGCTGACGATGGAAATCAGGCATGATGATTCTCACATTTTTCACAGCTCAGTTGGTCATGTTCTGTTGTGATCGCACAGCAAAGAAATATACCGTACCGTACTCTGATTATACAGTAACACGTGAGTAAAACTTGAAATACTCTGGACTTGTCTCTGGTGCCACTGACCACAGAAATGTTTAACTCATCAGGAATGTATTTCAGTAAAAGATATTACATGACCTGTCACAAACTCCAGTGGGTTGAAATGTGCGTCCTAAGGATTTGTAGGGCTGACTGACTCTAAAAGACACTTGTTAGCCTAGCAACAATAAGGCTACAAACAAGCCACAACACTGTTTCTATTAAAAAAGAGCATCTGATGTTATGAATAAGATGGAATTCTACAATTCTTGAATGTAATACAAACCTCAGCTTTTTCTCCTAATTTCTTACATTTGGGCAAATGCAGTATTTATTTCATACGCAAGCATGCTCAGAATCTTTAATACTTAAAGGAAAAAAGATGAAAGATTCATCAGGTAACTGTCTGATCAGTAATTGAGTCTATTACTCATACCCATGTTGTCCTTGCTCTTAGCTGTTATATCTGTTTCTGCATAAGTACATTTTAAGCCATGAAAAAAAAAACAGAAGCAAATTCCTTGTATGTGTGTGTACACATAATTAAAAAAAAAAATGATTCTGATTTTGATAATTTTATAATTTCTTTTAAAACTAAGTTGCTGTCGTTCAGTGTGGCTTAATGATGTTTCTGTGGTTGAAGAATGTTGATTAGACAGCTGGCAATCAAATGAGATGATTAATGTTCTGGGTAAGACGAATCATATCACATTAATTATCTGTTCTGATTTTCTAAGAAGCATGCTCCATAACATGTCCTTAATTACCTTTCATTTGCTATTCCTGAAGGAATCAAAGTAAAAGGGAAAAACAGGCTGTTACAACATGTCGGTAAAAACTATATTGTCCTTTTGGTATTCATGTATTTTTACACAGACAGTACATCTGACACATGTTGTACCACACATCACATAGATTTGTCAGTCGATGTAGTAATCAAAGTTACCTCTGATGTTTGTCTTTCAGCTTCATGGAAGTACGTGAGTGAATTTAATAAAGATGAGTCTTTTATGCATTATTAGGGAGTTCACTTCACAAGTGACTCTTTTTTGAGAAAGATATAAAGAAAGCATAGTGTAAGAAACCCTCAACATGGCTTCAGATTCAGTGTAATCCATGAGGAAATACAGGCAATAAAAGGGCAATAACCAGTGCAGCGAACATTTATTGACAAGTGGAAACAGACTTTTCCTGTTTAGAATTCTCAGCCGAGTTCTGGGATGCACCCCAAATAAGTGACCGCTCAGCGGGATCTCAAAAGGTCTGCTGCTGTCTCATAATATCATAACTGCAGGTGCTGTCTGCCAACTGTGGCTGTTTATGATTAGAAGCAGGCCACGGGAGACAGAGCGCGTCGGGGTCCAGCTGCAGCAGGTCACGACTGGGCTCGGGATTCGGAGAATCCTGGGGGCTGCGCTTGGGGGGTGGGTGGAAGCTACAGGCCTGGCAGCGTCCATACCCCGGGGGACACAGGAGATTGAGACAGAGCCTTCTGGATGTGCAAGGTTGCCAGATGTTGTCTGGACCAATTGTAAAGCCACCTGGCTGAGCAGCCACTAGCTGAGAAAAAGGCAGCAGCTGTGCCTTTATCATAGCATCCAGTGGGCTTCACTTGCTGGACTCTCAGCTGCCAGAGTTTATGAGGTTTGGGTTTGCTCTCCTCAGGGCAGAATACCTCTGGGCATGTTTGTTTCTCTATTTACAGCTTGAACATACAGAGTATCACCAGGCATACGTTGTACTGAACCAGTCTTCTGCTGCCTACGCTACCCAACAAGTACACAACAAGAGTATCTTAGACCAAAACAACTATGCCATACTTGTCTCACTTTGCTTGATGATAAATTATGCAAGTCTTGCCACACAGCTCTGGAGTCACAGGAGGCTGCGAGTGCCACGTCATGTCAAGCAGGCTGCCAGTCTGTGATCTTAGATCACAGTTCTCACATTCCAAATAAAAGGTCAAGTTCTTACCACAAAATATCATCATGCTGTTGTAGTAATGTTGTCAGAAAAGTTTGCAGAGTCCAGATTTACAGCTGTAGAGTTACCACAAAAAGGTTTTTTTCTCTATAAAATCATCATTCAGCAGCTGTTTTTTTACTGTAGTGAGAGCTAAATCCATGGAGGGATTATGTGTAACTTTGTCTGATGTGAGTACAATTCAGAGTCTTTGTATTTATCATTGTCTTTTAATCTGTCTTCTCCTCTTCCACATCCTCCTCTCAACATATCGCAAAGCCTACTTTCTGATTTTGTTTTATTTTTCATTGGTGAGTCTCTGAAAGTGTGCAGGTGCACCGCATGTGTAGTTTCATATTCAACCAAATGTCTGAATGGTAAAGATCAAAATCATTGGCCAATAAAGGGAAACAGTTCTCTAGTGCACTCTTGCAAGAACGGATGTTGCTCCTAATTAGTACCACATTACATTTCAACATAAGTACACATGGATGGTGATGTATGTTGTGTTCAATGAGAGCTGGTTATTTTTATGAGCTTAATTACACAACCCAAGACATTTAGTGTGAAAACACAGCTGCACTTAACATGCATGAGCCGTCTGTGATGATGCCTTCGAATAAAACCAGGTGGTCTCAGAGCATAAACAGGTTATACACAGCATATCAAATCAAATAATATAAAGTAGATTTTGAGTACTGCAGAGCTTCTACAGAGACAGAAATACAGCAATATTTTATTTTGTTGTGTCTACAGTGCATGTGATTGCAAATAGTGAGATGTGTTCAGTCACCCTTAACAAACTTTAAGTGTTAACTTCTTTTCATTGTAAGGAGATGTTAGGATGTAACAAAGATATAAACTGAAGATTTCAATTTGCCTAAACAACAGCAGATTTTGTTAAATGGAAATATTTGCCAACACACCACTGCATTGATTTGTTTTTCCTTATGCCTCAAGGATGCTGCTGTGGGTCAAACCACATGAGCATAAAGAACCACAAGCCCAATTTGAAACTGTGCACAGTTTAACTGGTCCATTGTGACTAAAACGTTTCCACAGGCCATTTATGAAAGCGCGCCAGTTTGTGTTGGATCTACTCATGCAGTATGTATGTGAGTGTACATGCATTTTTCCCTGCTTTACCACCTCCAGTATTTTCATCGCTCTGGGATGAGTCCACTGGTTCCAGCAGCCAATTGATTTTCCGAGAGTCATGTAAACAGCACCTGCAGGGGTCAGCAGAGGTCACCGATGGTCAGCAGAAAAGCGAAATTGAAGAAGATAGGTAGTTGCATAAGCTTGCAAGAGATTTTTGGATCAGTGCAGATTTGGCTCACTGTCAAGCTGTCTTGAGCCAAATACTGTATAGTCAGTTTGTTCAAATGGTTGCATGGGTGGTGCTAGAGTATGGATTACTGGAAGCTATAGCCACCCCTAAGCCAGCTCTTAAAACTCCATCACTCCTAAAGAAAGTGGCATTTACTGAAATATGAATGATGAATATATTTGAATAGCAATGCTTGATTTACATAAAAGCATAATACAATTTGAATAATAGCACTGGCAGAAAACAGCAAGCATAAAGTGTGGGTTACGATGCATCTTTAGGGGCATATACGCCAGTATATTTAATTGACTTCATTATTGAGTGATGAATACCATACCTGTGGAGGAATAAAAACCATAAGACAGGTGGAGTAAGTTACTGGAGATGGTACTGATGCTAATTAACCAACCCGTGCCACCTAGCTTAATTAGCACACCAGTGTGAGAGCTCCTTTGCCAAGTTGGAACTTGTGGCCAACTAGGAAGATGAATTTTTCTCAAGTGTAACTGCAATCAGATCTGTTCAATGGAATTTAATATTGCCAGGAAAAAGAGGACACACCTGCTTTAAGGTAAGACAGCTTGCTTTGTTAAGAGCAGTGAGTGCAAGTTTCTCTGGCTCTCCGTTAAAAGCTTTGCTCAGCAGTGGTGTGCATAGTATGGTGTAATTATAATTTGAGTGTGTGATGTGCAGGTTCCAGTTTGTGTAGCTGGTAATGTGAGCTCATAAGAGGTGGCAGACTGATGGGTTTGGATTGAAAAAGCAAAATATTGGGTATGATTTATCGGAGAAGCTCAGCAGCAGATGTGTGGTAATTCACCGGTGTGCATAGATCAAGTTGCTTTGCTTTAATTCCACTGATTAAATCCCGTGTGGACTCATAAAGGTGCTCATGGGTGAAACTTGTTTCTTTGCTGGCACAAGGCAGGAAAGCATAAATTTCATTGGACTGACATCATTGATGGCAAGGATGTTCTCCGCCTGCAGGCCTCTGTGTTCTTGGCAACCTCTGTGGTTGATGTTGTGGTTAATGACATCTCACCAAATATCCAACCCTGAGAGGCACTGGAGACATAGTGTGGGCACCAGAGAAGCTGGAGTTTGTGTGTGTGTGTGTGTGTGTACGCGTATTCTTCTGTAATGTACTGTATATTTGTGTGTGAAAGAAGATATCACAAGTTAATCTTGCTGCCAAAATGAATAATTCATATTTCTTGCCATAATGTTGCTACACATTGGTTTTTTTCTGTGGTTACACACTTGTTTACGATTCAAGGATGCATTAAAGATATTTATTTATTTAATTCATTGTGTTGCTTTCCAAGGCAGAGATAGCTTACAATGTATCTTATTAAGGAATGACTCTGAGTTGAATCAAATATTACTGTTATCAATGCAGATACTGAAATTCACTGATAATTTGTTGAAAAGAACTGAGCGACATTCATGTGCTCTCTGAAAGACTGTAGTCTAGTCGCATTAAATCGTTTACTAAATGATAAACAACGGTAAGTGCAAGCCAGTCACCCAGTCTTCAAGGAGCAGTTGTACTATATTAAAAAGATCACATTTATGTACTCAGACCTCCAAGTGACTTATTATAATTTTTGCTGCAGAGTGTTCCAGTTGCATTTAGCTGCTCTCTCTTTCTCCGTCTAGCCTCCCAGTGGCCACTGCAGCTCAAAAAATCCTGGAGCTGTCACTGACAGCAGGTGACAGCTCAGGTTTTGCGGTTTCAAACTCAGTTTTGAAGCGTGTCTGTTGCTGTTTTGACAAAATACCAACCTTTAATGACGCACTGCACAATAACGGAGCACTACTTCCACTCCTCTCCACCATAGGAATTCCCATATTGCCCCATTGCATCGCACTAAGTGGTTGTCATTAGTGTGATGTCCCACTGAAAGTTGTCAGGCTGCTTCTGTCCCCTGAAGGCCTCTTGCCACTTCTGTGTGTCCTCCACGCTGACTCAACCTCTTCCCTTCCTGTCGACCCACACACGCACACACACACACACGCTCTTCTCTTTTCATCCGTGAGCCACAGTCTGCTAGAGGATTTGGTAACAACCGGGATTTAAGACAGCTGTGCCATGTGAGACAAATGGAGCAGAATGAATGCCAGAAATGGGATGATAATGCTGTGCAGTGCAGATGTGCCTCCACTTGTTAATTTGTGTGAGCAGATACGTGCCAGAAGTAGTGCAGAGATAGTGACCAATTAGTTAAAGGCTACATGAAAATATCCAATGTCATGCGACATCGTGGTGGTGGAATCGTGGGGTTGATGTTTTTTTATTATCTTTCCTTTAGATGACAATGTCAAGAGGTTCTTTATAGCTAAAATTAGACATTGAAGTGGCTTTTGTGTCTTTGTTTCACTTGAAGGACGACCGGTCTCCTGATCTCCGCACAAATCAGCTTCAAGGAACTTTAAGCAATTTAAAGCCGTCCATTCCAAGTTATACAAACGATTTTCAAGGACCATTTGAAACTTGAAATCCATTCATGGACAAACTTTAATTTTCTCTTAAAATTTGTCCATCACGACTTTCACAATGGTGAATATCTAACTCTTTGTGTGAGAATTCTTTGATGTACTTTGGACCAAGTAACCATTCATTTAAACTCAGACACAAAGCGTTTGCCACATTCATGAACACAATTCAAGAATACCAATGACAAAGAGCAGCAGATCACAATGCCTCAGGCTGGCCGACTTTGTACCATTTTCCAAGGAGTTTAATTCTGAACATTAACTACAGTTCTATTTCAAAGCTGCTGTTCCTTTTCAAAGGCCTCAGGGAGACTTATTTAGACTCACTAGTTGCATTTTTGAATGAAAACATAATTTTTTAATCAGAATTTTCAATCTGAGCTATTTAGAAAAAACATACTGTAGCAACGTCCTGTTTGATAAGCAAGTGAAGAATGCAGGTCTGTCCACGAGAAACGCCTCCAAAATTAAACTTGACCTTTAGCCAACGTAGAGTCAGAGAGGCCTTTATCAGAAAGCAGTTGCCTGACAGAGAGACCCTAATTTCTGGGGTTCAATCCCGGGAAACACGATTCCTGGGACAGGAAAACAGGAAAAACATCTAGAACACATTAGAACATTTTTAGAAAATACGTAGACCTACAGTTGACTTACTTAAAACATACAACAGCTGTGTGCATGCACAGTTGAACACACTAAAAGGTTAATGTATTTAATGAGTGCAAAGAGCCTTGAATTCAAAGCACATACATTTCTAAGAGAAACCAGCACTACACTTGCAGAACAGAGACAGCACGCTTTCAGTAGTGCAGCACTTCCATCTAACACATTAATAATGCCATATTACAAGTAACAGCATTATCATGATTTTTACGAATAAAGCTGTTATATAAAGTTATCTTCCATTTAAGTATAAATTATCTGAGGTACACAAGGGCATTACCTTGACTTCCATGCAAAATGGTTATGTAAGTCCCCGCATGACTGGAGGAGGCTCCTCTATTGGTCACTGCTGGAGTGGTCAGTAGAGGAGCCTCCAACTTGACCACTAACTCGAGCACTAAGAGCCAAGTTCCACCAGTAAAATGTCCTCTTGGCACCTCTGCTGTAATTTCCTTTTGGCCCACCACATTCATCTTTTGTGGGTCGTACCATCTTATTTAGGCTAAAACAACACGACCGGCTTTGTTTGGAAAGCCTGTGAAGATTGGAGTTGAGTCCCTTTGTCAGTTGGGCTCTAGTCTCATCAAAGCAGATGGGATTTTTATGTTCTTGATGGATGAGCTGAATCAGCATGAGACTCCACTAAGCCGGGTGACGAGATGAGAGATGAGAGACGCACTTCAGAACAGATTCACTGAGCGGAGACAAGAACATAGTGTTTCTGCACAGGTAGGCTTTTTACTGAAGTTTGCATTATAATAATGATTAGAATATCTTTATTTGCCAGTGCTGATGAATATACCTAGTCGGCCATTTGTCCTCTGCATTTAACCCTCCATAAGTTCAAGCTATAGCTCTTTAAATAAGACTTTGACTGACAATACTATACAGATTGGAAACCAATCATCATATAAGAGGGGGAGTGAATGACTTCATTTCAGTGCTTTTTTCATCCTGTTCTCTCATGCTCCATCTGGATCCTGGTGTACTCATGCAGGCACTAACACCCAACGATATCTTACCATCAAGACAGATGCTGCTAATGACTGCAAAATGACTTGTCCAGTGTCTGTTTTCCAGCCACTGGGACGAAGGGGAGAGAGATCAACAAAAGAGTGCTGGTCTATCTTTAGCAGTGGGAGAAGGCACATCAAGTGGGCAACACGAAGAGGGCACATTGAGTGCATCCGGGGACCAAGTGACTCCAGATGGAGCTCCAACAAGTGAAAGGGAGTCCAACCTGGTGACAAACCTCCAGCAAGCCATCTCCATGACCACCAAACCAGTCCTAGAGGAGAGAAACTGACCTGATACCTGTCTCATGGCAGGTCAAAGCCTTTTTGCATAGGCATTTGTCTAATGTTTTACAGGCTATAAGGGAGCAAGCTCACTTGCATTTGGACATTAAACTTGCCATATAGGCTCCTGGGATTGTTCTCACTGTTTTGAAATACTGAAGAAAAAATAAAAAAACAATCTGTTAACCTTGAATGGTCATTGACTTTAATACATAAGATTGCTTAGCTATTACAGGAGGCTTGCATGCTCAGAGAGTTTGGAATATGTCTTATCTATCTGAGCTTGAGTCAAATATCACTTCCACAAGGCTGTTCTCAGCAGACAGATCACAGGCAATGAACTTTCACATTCCCTGCAGTTATAGTGACGTTTAAGCCACATGAGTTATTATACCATATATTATCTAATGTTGATGAGGATAAATGATGCTTGTCTGCCTTACTAATAGCACCAAATAACACACGAAGGCAGTCAGGTTGGGAACCCATAGGTTTGTGCATATTTCTCTTTGTTGCATGTGGTGTTGTTTGAAATATGAGCAATGCGTTTTGACTGTAGCTGTAGTTATACCTGAAAAACAAAGGCTGTTCCTGGGCTTCCCAGAATAGTGGGCTTCTGTTTCAGGGAAGAAAATGTCTGATTTTGTGAAAAATATCAATCCGTTCTAATTACACACATCCTAGTTTCACTTCACTGGTTACCTGTCTCTTTGGAAATTGATTCCAGCATTCAGCAAATTAATTTTAAAGCTGATCTAGGACTTGTGCCTACAACATTAATGACATTTTAATCCCACATGAGCCAGAACACAGCTTGAGATCTTGAGTAGAGCTTGTGTTTCTGAAAAAATGTTTAGTTTTGACGAGAATACGGACCCAAACGCTGCAACTCAGACACAGAGGTGGGAGAGGATGACAAGTTAAGAAGTTTAATGATATTTCCAATAATGCTAAGCAGTCAAATCTGAGAGGTCCAATCACAAGAGCAGACGGCCAGGCGGGAGAGAACAGGTCCGAGAGGGAATCCAGATCCAGAAACTCATGAGGCAGACAGACAGGACCCAGGCTGGAGCACCACGCAGTCACTTGAGCACAGAGAGCAAAAGACAGGGAGGCAGACAGAAATACCACAAAGCTTCTTGGTCAATCACAAGGTTACCACTGAAGTGAGCAGATGATCAGAAGAATAGTTAGTGGTTGGAAGGCCGGTGCTTATATACTGTGGCAGCAGGTGGGTCTTGATTGAATCATTGCAGTCAGGTGTGCTCAGGAGAGGAGGAGGCTGGACCGGACAGACAAGAGACAGAGGGGAGGGGACACACAGGAGCAACATTCGACAAAGGAAAAGGCGGGACACTGCAGATCCCAACAAAAGAATCATGACTTCAAACTCAACTGTTGCTACTTAAAAAGCATTGTAAAAGTTCCCTGTTGAGTTTTTGACCAGCCTTAATGCTACAGAGCAATGTTTTTATGTGCGGCCTCTCCTGTGTTTTTTTTTCATGCACAAGGACGCCCATGCATGCAGGAGACGCTACGCATATTCCAGCCAATGACTTTGCACTATTCCAGTGATCAACAGGTGGCGCTAACATGTCAAGAAACACAATAATGCATCAACAGGAAAAAAAAGGCTGCACACGAGTTAATGTGGGTGTAATCAGGACAAGTTTCAACGTTTTCAGAAATCTCAGGTTTGCAGATGTTTTATAAGGAAGGAAAAGTGAAAGCAGACCTCAGAGCGATGTGCTCTTGTTGAAATAGTTTTAAAAGTGTGTTGTCTGTCTCTTGTCTTTGTATGTATGCTCACAGTGCTTTGAGCCGGTGAACACCTTGTTTAAGAGGACAATTTTTTGTATTTATTTCTTACGTCCAAAAGCAAAGCCAGGAGCCATTAAAGAAGAGTGAGAATTATTTAGAATAAATTATGAATAAATAAATAATAATAACAAAAAACGTCCTGGCTGCAGAGCAGACTCTGCAACGAATTTTGCTTTATCAGTCATGGTATCATGGTTATTGTAGTCTTCTTGCTCTATCTCTCTGCCTGGCTCTTTCTCTCCTCCCCGGGTTGCAAGTGTGCCAGCACATCTGTATGTTTTGAATAGAGATTGTGGAGACTGTTAGCATAAAATAACACCCACTGGTTCTGAATGCCACAGTGATATAGCATTCTTTTTGTCCTCTCAGCCTCTCCCTCACTCTCTGCATCCACATCAGATATTCTTTTATAGCAGTCTCATGGGGAAACAGGGAGGGAGGCTGCACAGAGAGCTGACCCACACTGAAGGCAGACATTCTCCTCTCTACCCTGCTCTAATTCCTAATTTTACCCACAGTTGTACATGTACACACACATGCCGCTCAAAGCGTTCGCACACCCCGCCTGTCGCTGCTTTTTTTATTCACCACATAGCAAACACTGCTCATCTTTGTGTCTGTTTAAGCGTCACCTGTTTGAACTGAAGGAGCCGACTTCTTCCTCTGTGTGTCTGAGGCTGTGTGACACATTCACTGAGGCCGTTTTTGTATTTGCATCCTTTCCAGCAAGGAATGTATGATGTTGCACACATAGCTGCCAGTCTTTGACCACCTGCATTTTTCTCATCTATGAACTTTGACTTTCTCTCTTATGAATACAGGCCTTTTTCTGACTAGATAAGCCTCTAAATTTGTGCAAGGAGCTTCTCTGTTTTCCCTCTTTACTCTCTCCTACCTGCTTTAAGCTTTAAGTTAATTTAACACACCACACACCCCTGATTGAAGGCTATGTTATCAAGCACTAAAAGGACATACAGACTGCTGAGGGGTCTGCTCATTTAGTCATCAGTACGAAGTGGATTTTCTTATTTTATCCAGTGTTATTTTGCTAACTGTTGGAGTGGTGTTTTCATGCCTGTTCACTGACTCACTGATGGCGACTTTTGTGGAGTTCCTGAAAAAACACAGAAGAAGCCCGATCGAAATAATGAGGTCAGAGAAAACAGGGCATTTAAGGTTTATGTTTTCAATGCCTCACAGCAAGAAGACAGTGATTATTAGAGTCTGTTATTGTGTATAGCAGCTCATATTGCTCTCACAGCAACACCATCAATCTGCTTTGTTGGTTGAGGTTAGATGTGGGATCAACAGCATCATCTAACTAAGACATTTTGTGTTTTTGTTATGAATACTTATTATTTAAAGGTCAAGTGTGTAGGATTTATGGGGATCTATTGGCAGAAATGGAACTTAATCATAAGTATGTTTCATTAAACTAACCTGTAAGAATTATTTGTTTTCTTTAACAAGAATGAGCTCTAGATAAAGCTAAATGCTACACACTGGTCCTGAGATAATAGTTATTATTATCAATATCATTGTCATCTTTGAATGAATCATCTTTCATCTTTCATCTTTCATCTTTCATCTTTCAAGTGGCATGAGTCTGCAGCTGTGA
The DNA here is from genome assembly GCA_037975065.1 of Chaetodon trifasciatus. NCBI lineage: Eukaryota > Metazoa > Chordata > Actinopteri > Chaetodontiformes > Chaetodontidae > Chaetodon > Chaetodon trifasciatus. Next base: position 1,157,833 of record JBBMOE010000066.1, on the reverse strand, counting down.
CTGAATGAATGTTAGTAATAGTGAAAAAATCTATTGTTTTGTATCCATCACATCACTGTCGACACCCGATGTGCTTAATAAGGTCAATATCTGTGCACACACCGGTCCGATTAATCGAAATGGTGCATCCCTGCACTATTAACGTATGACATGACAGTTACAGAAGAGCCTTGAAACAAATTGATTTGTACACACACACACACACACACACACACACACACACACACACACACACACACACACACTCTTGTACCGTTTGGCTTAGTTTCAATGAATCAATGAATCATTGCTTTTTCAAAGCAGTTGCTCGTGGTGTGGGGTAATGAGGAGAATTTATTGCCGATCCAGTGTTTGGAAATGCTCTGTCAGCCATCTGATGCTAACATTTATAGGATGTCTCCTTCATACTGCTGTTAGATTTCAGAAAACATGTCTTGGAAAGATGGATTCCTTTTTGCTGTGTATGCCACAGATACCTCTGCACATCGTGATGTTAATCCTCATGCATTTCTTTTGTTCAGCATTCATTTAGAGGATTTTGCTTTGGTCTTTTGGGATAGAATTAGCCACCAATAGCAGTAAGTCTTCTGTTCAATTCTGAAAACTTGGATTCTTGTGAGGTTGGAGAACTTTTTTGGAAAACACCCTGCCGCTCTGGCTGTCTGTAACTCAGTATCTGTTTCCTCTCCGAGCTCTTTTTCTTCAGTGTTTGTTATTCCTGTATTTTTGACTGGGTGCAGTGGTGTGTATTTTGACGTGTGAACTTAAAGGGAGACCTTCTTCTGCAACCGAGCTCTGTGTGTTTGTGTTTGTGTGTTTGTGAAGTAAAATCTGCGACTTAACGCTGAGTCACTGTCTTTGTGTGTATTCAGTGTGTACGCGCACACATGTATGTTTGATGTTCCTTCTCTCTGCGAGGATGGATGGGGATCATTGTCTCCGACTGCTGCTGGAAAGGCTTCCGTGGCTCCCCATCCTCTGTGGGCTGACAGAAAGGACTGCTGTATGACAAGCCATTGATGTCTGGATGATCTAAGAGGACACTGTCGACTCTCTCCTCTCTCACTTCGTGTGAAAGAAAGCCAGTTTGAAAGAAGAGTTAGGGCTGATTGTGTTTTTGAGAGCAGCTGAGATTTGTGCTACAGTTATTGTATCTGAAATGTGCCTTACATTTCATCTGAGGAAGACGAGTGAATGACCACAACGATTCTTCCCAACTGCCCCTACAAAAGGGACACGCTTGTAAATTCGGTTACTTCCTCCTACTCATGTAAACAGATGCAGGTCCAACACAAAAGAACAGGTGTGCAAAGAGCTAAAAAAAACAAACAAACTTCAACTTACAGGAGCCCGACGTAGAGATAACCAAGTAGTTTAAACTTTCTCTACAGTTTAAAGTTTTTCTCAGAATTAAAAGTTAAAGTTGCGGTGAAATGGTATCTTTAGATTTGATGAAATTGCACTGTATCTGTACGAGTGATAGGAGAACAGTGATACTAAAACTGTGCACACGTGCTTCGACAGCAGACATTTTGACTTGTCATAGTAGGAAAAGCACAGGTGTAACTAATATTATTAACAATGGCTCTGGTGTGTTCAAGTGTCCCTATCAGCCAGCATTGGCTGAAGCAGCTAAATGGAATAAATCAGCGATATATTATAATCATGTTACATGCTTATTTGCTATTTTATCTGCATGTCAACAACAAAGGTCGTCAGAAAAAGGGACAACAGATGCGCCTTCATCTTTGCTGTTATTATCAGGTTTTATATCAACATTTATCTAAAGCAGTGATTAAATTGGGTAGTGTTTAGTTAATTTGTTAAATTAAGAAGGTTGCCAAAACACACAGAGCCAAGCAAGAATATTTGGCATTTGTTCAGTCAGCACTGCAAGAGCAGCAGAGCTGATACAAAGACTGCTGTTAAGTAGGTGATATGGTTACTGTGGCTGGTCAGTGTGACATGAAATGCAGTGACCGGATGGTACTTAGTAAAGAAATTAGACACAGCTAATGGCACAAGCCAGGAGAGAGAGCAGATTCTCTGCCCAGTTTTGCAAAACCACAGTTAGTAATTAGTGTGACAAAAAGAACTGAATTTCAAGTGAATATTGGAGATGTTATCAGCTTGAATAGCAAGATCCAAGTCTAGATGTCACCTTCAATGTTATAAAAAAAAAAAAAAACCCTTATTATGATGCCATGCGGTGTAATTTCCTCCCCCTCCCCCTTTTGGGGTAAATAATGGTTGTTCAGTTAAAGCTTGCAGCAAGTAAGGCTCTTCTTCCTCTTCTACTGCTTTTCAAATACATGTGCCATTAAAGCAAAAAAAAAAAAAATTCACCGTGAGACTGAAAGTTGCAGTTACAACAGGAAGAGCCCAAAGTTAATGGTGAGTTCAAGGTAAGTTGTCTTTGTAGTTGAATACTATTAACAGTAGCACATTATTACAAGATTGTGTCTAAGGGGGGCTTGTATCGCGGACGTCAATGCAAAAACAAACACTTTAAAATGAGCTCCAAAGAACCCGAGCTTTGTTGCATTATTAATGGTCCCACAGAGAACAGATAGGGGTACTGTAAAGGAAGATAGGTGGAGAAAATGCAAGAAAAAATAGCAAGAGAGGGAGTGAAAAAGACTGGCAAGAGGGAAAACAAGGCAGGAAACAGGGAAAAAAAAAGCTAGAAAAATGCTAATTTAGGAGAGGAAGCACAGTGGGGGAAAACGCTGGAATAGAAATAAAAGTAGAAGAGAGAAAGCAAGAAATATTGAGAATAGAAAAGAAACAGGACAGACAGATCACAGAATGAAATGACACAAGAGAAAGGCAGTGAGAAAGAAAAACATGGATGAATCTCATTTCAGCTTATTCCACCAATTAAACCAACTCCCAACTCTCTCTGTGCGTGCTTGTCTGTGCCCGATCAGCAAGCCTCACGGTCTGTGCCACCCATAGTACCTGAAGCAAGGAGCTATTTAAGCACCCAGTAAATTATTCAGAAACCTCAGCAGTGTGCTGAACAAACTCTAAAACTGATTGTACCTGAACTTTTTTATATCTGGTCCTATGTTTTTGCAGAAAATCTCTTTATTTCCCTTCCTGTCTGTGCACTTACTTATTCCATTATAAACAGATTGGAAACAAAGCTCACTGTAACGGGACCAAGTAAGATTAATGCATCGCGAATAGACTGGAGCTAGCTGTAGTAGACTGGAGAGTCATTCCTAGTAATCTTCAATCTAGATACTGTAAGCATTAGAATATCAGGCTTGAGGCGCAAGACTGAAAAATAGGGCACATGCTGAGATACAGCACAAGCTCTATTGATCCATTACAGCGAACAATGATTCATATAGTGGAAAATCATATGTGATGGCAACTGGATTGCTTCCTGGCTGTGAGTGAAATATCTCCACAGCTAGTGCTTCCATCCTAAATGGGGTTTTATTAATAAAAAAGATTTAGGCTATAGCTGGTGATGCCGGATCTTCAATATCTTACAACACTCACAACAGATGAGCCACATTTGCAACTTTCACAATACTTCACCACCTCCCATTCCTTTCTTCTCTGACCCAGTTTACTTCCCTCTCCATCCTCTCAACGTCACACCACCAGACCACCTTAGGGCCAGCGTCCCTCTGGCCCATAATCCTTTATCCACACAGGGCGCAAACAATAACTCTTGAAGCTAATTCCTCTTTATTTCCCAGGAGTGCAGTACTGAGTCTCATTTTTCACTAAAAAAAGATTGTTTCCTCTATCAAAAAGGATCTCTTGAACCTTTAAGCTATGTTCTTTCATTCTTACACCTCGTCATATTGTCGGTGTGATTGCTCGATGTTGGTCTGGAATGGATCGGGAGTTTTATTGCTGCTGTATTTCACATATCAGTATGAGGCTTTCTCCGATCCTGCGTGCATGTCTTTCAAAAGAATCGAAAATACCACTCAAATGTTCATGTAGTGGTGCAGTTCTAAAGCTGGATTTTACTCCGTGGATATCTCTATTGCTTGCTGTATGAGTCACAAGTAAGAGCATCATTTTCACCCACTTTTAAAAACAAAAGAAAACTTCTGTGACGTGATTTTCATCGAGACTTCGTCGAGTTTCATCTCCACCTCGCCGTACTGCTTCAGGCTGACAGCGAGCTCCAGCTGTCAGAGGGGTTCAGGGGAAATACTTTCACTCCACACATCACACACATCCATCCATCAGCTCATCCTCCCTCCACCCCCTGCCATCTAACCCCCCTCTCTCTCAGTGTCTGATTCGAGTACTGTCTAGAGGAGGGCTCGCAGCAGTGTGAGCAACCTGTAAGTCGACTTCGGCAAAGCCATAGAAAGTGAGCCTGTTTTTTGTTTTTGTGCTCTAGGGCAGGTTCACAAACCACCTTCTAAAAGCACCAAAACAGCTTCTTGTCTGTAGAACAAAGACAGCTGGTTCCAGAAGTCTGAGGAGGAGGGAATCTTAAACCTTAAAAGATGATGACAGAATGTGGTGCTCTAGTGTTTACTGGCAAAGGCTGCATCATCAAGCATGTTACATTTTAAAAGTGTTGGGGGGATAAGAGTGATGTGTTAAATGCCCATTAGAGGTGCATTAATGACTTCTATATGATCAGTCAGTTTGAAAAGTCTGAGTGAGCACTGTAGACTAAATCATGGATTACCTCTCTGATGTTTGATAATGATAACTGAGCTATCACTGACAATGACAGTTTGCAGGTGCGTGTGATTAATTAATGATAATACATTCACTACAAATAGCCACAGCCACGCATAGGTACACCTGCTTCCTCCCACAGTCCAAAGGCATGCATCATTCATTCATTCATTCATCTTCTATACCCCTGATTATCCCTTTCGGGGTCGGGGGGGCTGGAGCCTATCCCAGCTGTCAACGGGCGAGAGGCAGGGTACACCCTGAGCCAGTCGCCAGCCGACTGCAGGGCAACACACACACAACCATTCACTCTCACATTCACACCTAGGGACAATTTAGAGTCACCTAGTGAGCATGTTTTTGGTCTGTGGGAGGAAGCCGAAGTGCCCGGAGAGAACCCACGCATGCACGGGAAGAACATGCAAACTTCACACAGAAAGGCCCCCGCCTGACCCGGGGATCGAACCGGCAACCTTCTTGCTGTGAGGCACGCACACTACCTGCTGCACCACCGTGCCCCAAAGGCATGCAGGTAATGGTAATTGGCAACTCTAAGGCAGTCTTTGAAATTGCATATTATGCGCTACATCTATCGTTCAATATACTTTTGTGTAAATAAACAGTAGTGTCTATCTTTGCTCTGTCTGCTCATCGTTATCTCGTCACCTTCTGGAGCAGGCAGACATATAGATTAGCAAGCATGTTTAATAAAGGGTGTGTCGACATCCATTTATAGTCAATTTGTGGGAGGAAAATCAGTGTTAGACTGAAAACAGCCCTACTTTAAAACAATGCAAGGGGCTGCGTTGGTGGAGATGTGTTGCTTCAGGCACATATGAGACAATGAAATATAATCCAGGAAGCCCAGTTTAAGTGACACATCTGAGAGTTTGAAGACTTATCATACACCAAAATACTGCACAGTGGTTTGTAATATTCTGACATAGGATTTTACAACTCTGGAAATTTATCCCAGCCACAACTATTTCATCTTTTGATGCAATGATCATGAGGTAAACAATAGAAATGCTGTATTCACATTGCAAAGAAACTACCAGGAATGTGCCCTTGCATGCATTTGATTGGTCATTGCAGTTTTTGTTTTATGTTACCCTGCATAACAACAAAAGTAGAGTCTGATTTAACTTTTTTTTTATTGGAGCCCCCTGCTTGGGCACCCTACTCTGACCTTATTGAAATGAATGAGGTCACATTTCTTTTTACGCAGGGCTACTGTCAGTACACAGTGTTATCCATCTGGCCCCTGATGTTGAGTGTGGAACTGAGCCACCAATCACAGGGTGGAGCAACCCTCCAGCCAACTGTTCATGCAAGTGGATTAGCAAAAAGCACCAAGACTCATGCATGGCTGAGCCAAAATAAACCAAAAGCTGGTGATGGATAGTGTTTGGCATCCTTTAGCAAGCATATGTAATGTTGAGGTTCCAGCATAAGCGCATCACATTTGAGCATTAAGTAAGTTGTCATCAACATATACACGAACACAGCATACATTAGGTCCATATAATTGGGGTAAGAACTGGTAAAAATGGAGGGATAGACTTTATTGCCACAGTGATGGATATTGTTCAATCACATATCAACCTGCAGGCACTGACTTGTTGCCAAGCCATTATGTGGAAGGATCTAAAACTGCGAGCTCAGCCACCATGTGGAGAGAAAAACAATGATCTGTAAAGTCAGATGATATATTGGCCCTTTTCATGTAAAAATAATTATGCAGCAAAATCAATATGCTCTAGTTCTGTACTGCCTAGATTCAGTAGATTATGACCTATTTTTTATAAGTGAGTTGAGGCTGAATTGTACAAAGGAAGGAATAAGCTCTTTCTCCATGAATCCATGTGTGTGTCTAAATAAATGTGAATACTATCTGTTGTTTTGTTCTACTTTAATTGGACACCGGCTTCAGTTTCAGTAATGAAGAGGTGTTTTGTGAATTCTGCGTGAGTTCCAGGTTAGCATGAGGAAGAGTATGTGGGAGATGTCTGTAGAGGACTGTTGCAAGGAGTGAAGATAATTACTAAGTGCATAATAATTACTGTTTAACAGTTTGAGAAAAAAAAACAAATAAACTGAATGCTGCTTTGGAGTGGCGTGGCATGTTAATGTGCTGCTGTGCTTATGATGAGAAAGTACAGATTGTGGGTTTTTTAAATTCATTCAGGCACAAAATCATAATGAAACATCCCTTCAGGTGTGTGGAAGGAAATCTGACTGTTTTTAGTAGAACAGACGTGAAAAGGAGAGGATACAGTGTTAGTAAATGATAATATTAGCAGGGGTAGGCATCAGTGTATGCAGGTACGCATGTGCAACAAAAATCAAAAATTTCTTGTCAGCACATTTGACCAATGAAGTAACCTACTGTGAGAGATGTCCAAAAAACAGCAGGCATTAAGCTGCTACTTGGGGGTCCCACCATTGACAATGGAGAGTCAAGCAGAATCAGAGCAGAAGAAAAGACTTCTCTCTGACAAGAGGCTTCAAGCTGATGATGAACGCACCAAAATGTGATGCAAGATAGGTCATTCACAGCCACATTTAGCAGACAAAGCAGGTGTGTTTTATACAGGCTGGCATAATTTCAATCCATTATTTGACGTGAAGGACGTTTGGACATGAAGGAGACAACACATATTAACTATCAAAGTTTCTCTTTGATGGATCAGATGACTTAATAGAGACTTTGAGGGAATGGATGCACTTACAGCAAGCAGGCAAACACTTGGCAGCATCCTCTGCATATGACTTGGTCCAAATAGTAAATACAAGCAATCTAGACTGTTACTCCAAAATCAGCAAGGTGGTTAAATTGTCTGTTACACTGCCTTTGAGCAGTGCAATATTGTCTCTCAACCCTGATGCACATTCATCTGTCAAAGATGACCACAGAGACCTCTGATCCAAACCCAGCTGTTGACCTGTGGATGGAGGCAGCTAATCAGACTCTCAGCCAGGGACTGGGAGGTGCATTTTCAACATCTACCATGCAGGGAACTGAAGCAGATGACACTGAGGAAGGCGGTGAGGAAGACTGTGCTTATTATGACAATGCTATGCATGGGGGTGACTGCCAAAAACCATCTTCTGGTACTCAACTGGCACCTGACTGCACTCCAGAACATAACCAAACAAAACATGGTAGAAATGTCTTTTGCTCAAATATGGAGAGGGAGACTCATCACTTGCAAGTTTACATGCTTAGTATTAAAACATTGAATAGTGTTGTCAATATTTGAGCTCCCCTGCTGCGACTGCATCCTTGAACAGAGTGCACAGAGTGTGTTATGAACTCTTCGAGATGGTGATGCTGCAAATAAACAAACAGGATGCTGCCTGCACTGAATTCCCGAACACTCCAGCTTGAGTGTTCAATATAACAAGCATAACAAGCATGACATGGCAGACCTGGAATCTGTGAAATTGTAAGTAAATGTAATGTACAAAGAAATGATTAAACTGACGTTGAGTGTACTAAATGGTTTTCCTGATTTCATGAAACAGGGTAGCAAGGGAATCGTTGAGACTTGTTGTTGCATATTACAGAATCTACCGCAGCCCCACAAGGGATATACTGTGCATTACGCAACCTTATGTATTTATGTGTACATAAATCTGAGACCCAATTCATTCAGCATGTAAGATTTAATGATTCCCCGCTGCATGCGTGTTTTACATGAATGCGTCAGATCACTGCTGCAAGCTTCTAACCATTATATATAAATTTCTCAATATAGCCATATTTCCACAGCAAAGAGCAAGAAGCAAAAAGTAGTTGAAGTTGTTTTTAGGTTATCGCCATTCAGATGATGTTGCAAAGCAGTAAAATATGCCCAGAACATATCCATCGCCCACATCCTATACATGCCCCAAGGCTTTGAACAGGTTGGAGCTGAAGGCTAGTTTAATTCTGTATCAGCTGTTTGACACTTTGGCATCCAACATGCACATCCGTCTTTTCTATCAGTCGAATAAAGTAACGGGTCAAGAGATGTTAAAATTCATCAAACAGCATGACGGCTGTGCCATGTATAGATCAATGTAAAACACACTCGCCGAACCGGTTTGTGCTCCCTTGTGCCGTGTTCATTCTACAGAAATACAGGAAATCATTGATTTGCAAAGCCTTTGGCATCAAGGTCAGTTTGGTCAGACTAAAAATGCCATAAAGCTTGAAACATTTCAAACAAACCTCAGTCCACATTCCATCACATCACAATCTAGTCCCTCTGTGATTTACTTACGAGGCTATCTGAGAAAAAAAATTGGTAAAAACCATCTTCAAGGCCTCAGTGTCTCTTTTTCATGTGAAGGTCTGGATAGAGAGATGCCAGGATGTTACTAATGAACACAAGTAGCAATGCCTGGAGAGCTCGCCTTACATGGCTACTCAACAACCTGATTAGCCATTCCTTTTCTTCATTTGAAGCCAAAGTAGCTGACAGAGCTTAATCGCTTCATACATCCTTTCATTCAGCAAACTTTTTTTGTACGGTCTACGTATTTGTTTTCAGTTACGCTCAGAGTTACCTTCTTTTTCTTGGCGGCGGTAACTGAAAAACAGCTTTCTCACCACTGAAGAGCAGGGCGAGGACCTGCGAATAAACATATAGCTGTTCAGTCTCTTGATGTTTGGCACGTGCAGGGATAATAGCTCATTAGATACAGTCTGTGAATGATAGCTTACAGTGATCATGATAAGCCATCATTCGCTTTAATTAGAGAAATCACATTCATCTTCCGCTGTGTTCAGCTCACGCTGGAGTCTCCTTGGGGATTCTCCCACTCTCTGAATTCCTCTCACTTGCCTCTTCTGTCTGTCGTAAGACGATGTAAGAGAAGAGGTGCACATTGTAATACACTTCTTAGTATTAAAGGAGCCAAGTATTAGTGGAATGAGCATGGCATGGTAATTAAGAAGACCATCTTTTCCCCTGCAAGATAGTTTTGTGTCTCATGGCAGTGCCGTCCTGTTGAAGTGTCCTTGAGCAGGAAGTCACAGACATGTTGTTGACCTCGACCTCCCTGCTGATCAGTTCACTCAAGACACTTTCTAGAGTATCCCAAAAATCTGTTGTTGTTAAATAATGGCCATCTTAAATAGCTTCTACAAGTCATTAACCATTGGTCTCAGTGTCCCAGTGACTGTTAAATGGAGCTCAGCAGAAGCTTAATCATGACACCTATGTCATTCTTATCTTACCTCCACTGTGTCATTCATTACTCCCAGGCCTCGCTGCTTAGCATCCACTTGTCCTGTCAGCTTAAGGTCAGTTGAGCTACATGTGCACAAATCGATAATGTTATAATTCCAGTGGAAGTGTAATATGTCAGGTATTGCTAATGCTAATGCTGATGAACCACCTGACATAGGTGGACTAATTAGTGTCTTTCTGGTAATGGCTTTGGTTTTATGGCCTACAGCTTTGCCTGTTTTGCTTCAGTCTCACAGCTCTCATCATTTTTTGAACAAAAATGATCTGCCCAGCATCACACAGGAGACAACATAAAATTGAAATGCAAGCCTGGATTTTAGCACCATCAACAAACACAATTTCAACAAGTTACGGCCTGATGAATGACACGCAGCCGCTGGAGCTAATCGCAGCTATTCCAGACAAGTGATTCCACCAGATGCTCTGCAGGTTTCAGAATCCTCCTCGTGGCGGCTCTCCGCCCTGCTCTGCTGAAAATATGCGCCTAGACTGTTTCTTTCTTTTTTTTTTTTTTTTTTTAAACTGATGCCACATCAAGCTGTAAAGAGCAGATTGAATATAACAGGAATTTAGACACAGGAACAGCACAGAGTATCTGGTCAGAAACACATGCCAAGACCCCATTTTAAACCATTTAACTACAAAAATCAACAAAAATGACCAAGTCAACAAAACAGAGTGGGAGAAACCCTCCACTTCTTAAACGCTCCTGGTGGGGTATGATGTATCAAGTTGTGCAGCGGGTGGAACAAAACTGCATTGTAGACACAACGTCATAGAGCTGTGCCAGGTGGAATCAAGATGTCATCTCCAGATGTTTACTGTCATGACAAAGTGACCCATCTGGCTGCTCAGAAATCAAATCCAATTAAATTCTAGTCTCACTTTGTTTGAACAAATTTTGACTCCACAGACAAAAGAACCTCTCATTCTTTTGGAATCCCTCTAATTTTCCAGCTTCTCGATGATTGGCAACATTTTGACATTAAACAGTCATTTTCATCCAACACCCCTCCGTAGCTGGGAAGCCTGACACACTGCATGAGCACTGCGTTTGGACAGAATGTAAGACTCAGCCTACTCTTATTCAAAGGAAAATATCCCTTACTCATTCATTTTATGTTAGCACAAGGCTTGAAAAGTGTAGTGTTGTAATTACTAATGGGCCTATTCAAAGAACACTCCCACGTTGACATTTACACCAGAGCTGTACTGGCATGAGGTTAAAACCATGCTTTTTACAAGAAAGACTACTGAAAACACGCTGATTTAATGTAACACTACAAAGTTCTCCTTACAGTACTGAAAGAGATGGATTCAATTAATTTGGAAATGCTGTTAACAAATTGTATTTGCAAGGTAAATGAGCAGCATGTACTGTACAGAGTGAAAGAATCAAAGTAAATAATGTAATATAATAAATTATGTTTTCTAAATACTAGACAATATTCAGTTTATTTACCCAATGAAGTGGCCAGTGTGTAAAACAGGTCAGATTTCATTCTTATTTGTGCTTACAAAGACATGATGACATGGCAACAGATAACTGAGGTTTGCAACATGCTGAAACCTCCTCAACACTTTGAATAGTTTTCAGTTTTTTTGCTTACGAGAACAGACACTCTTTTCAGAGAAAGTCACTGTTTGTCTGTAATGCCTGTCAGATCCTTGCGCTGTGTACTGTGTAAACTTACATTTTATATTGCACCTGGTAACAGAAGTACTTCAGACTTCCTCACTTTTCATAGTCTGTATACATTTTATGAATGAGTTTAAAAGCAGCTCTTTCACAGTCACTCTTACGTAAATCATTTCTGATGACTCTGGATTCTGGTTGACTTACACACATTATGGGTATACTTACAATGTAACTAATTATGCAGTACAACAATACAAGATGGATTTACCTGCAAGAAAGTAAAAAAATCAGTGGTATTGATAAACCCAAAGACTCAGATGCAGATGTCTCCCACTTTGAAATCAGTTTCCTCAACAGACCTTGATCTTCAAGTGTCTCCTTGACTGAGCACAGTCGTCCTACAAAATGAAGTTGTGCCTTTTAGATGAAAGGGAAATTGAATTTACCAGAATGCCCTGCCTAGTGGGCAAGACAGAGAACCAGCTGAGCTGAGGGTTTGGTAAACATTTCAGTTTTCATCATGAAAACCCCTGAAAATGTGGTGTCTATGAAGATCCTCCTGGAGATCTGCAAGCACTTCCCTTTCATCTGCCATCACAACCAATGTTGGAAGCCCTAGGTTTGTCTGAGTTCAGCCACACTTTTCACTTTCTATACAGACGACTGCATATAAATACACCAAATCAATACATTTTAAAGTATCCTGATACTACAGCTGGGGCAACCCTGATCTGCACCAACACAGTGACGTCACTACTCGAAAGATTAACACAAAGACAACGGAAATAATATAGTTGACACACAACACTGAATTTGTCTGCAGCAAGACAAAACAAACACATAATTTTCTCCACCACTCTTTTAGTGCGAGTCGACATATTCTTCTTCATTTTTTTTACTTCTTTGATTACGAGTGTTCCACAGTATTGTAATACTAAGCGTTACAAGTGTTTTTTTTGCTACTTTAAAGTCAAAACTGTTCCACCAAATGAAAATCAATCCCTTGAGAAACTCTATGAATCAGCCATTCAACCACTGTAACATAATCAGGCTTGCCAACAACACTGTCTCTGACCTCAACCATGTCCTGAACAATGGATCCAAAACTTTCCATCATCATCATTGTCATGACCGCATTGATAAGTCAAAGGCAGCCAGACTTGCTGGATGCCAAAAAGCAGGCCAGAGTCTCCACTTGTGGATAAAGGGGTAGCTCAACCCTCCACACTGAGCAAACTGTGATATGCCAGTCATTCTGTGTCAAACAAAGCCTTTGTTTCACAGTTCTGCAAAGACCTGTTTCTACATGAAATTACTTGGGCTTGATGAATGCATACCCTGATGGCAGGAGAAAGAGAAAGAGAGGCAAATTCATAGGACTAGATTAGGATAAAGGCTCCTCTTTAAATCTAGCACTGTCACCATCATTACTAAAGTATGCTTGGATGTAGTACTGATGAGCCAGAACACTTTGTCTCCCCTCCAAGACACATAAAAGCTGAAGTGGATTAATCATTCATGCTAAAGGTGCGACAGCCTGAAGTACCATGCAGCAGTGGCAAGGTCTAATGTGCACGCCTGAAAACCTCGGGAGCTCTGCTGTTTGTTTGAAAGTCTCCCATCAGTATCACTCGTCTTTACACTGAGCTGAAATATTGATTAGCATTCCTGTCTGTATTCCCTTCACAATCATACCACTAACCAGTGAACTGCTTCTCAAAGCCCTCATAAAATTTCATCTTGCCTTCAAGATACTACAAATTAGTGTCCATATGGGCTCAATTTAATCTTTCCATGGGCTAGAGGTTCGCGCATTCATCTGATGACATTAATATACTGGCAAATAAAGGCGAGTACAAAGAAATAAGAGGAAGTAAAAGTTTTTAGAGATTATTTGGCCTGCTGCAGCTCGTTTTTTGTCTCAGTGCAAGGACACCAGATAAAGGAAAGCACATTTGTTGACAGTCTCATTTTAACCAATCGTCCATGGCCCGCTGAAAGAGACGGAAAGAAAGGAGAAAGTGGGGAAGGTTGTTGCTGTGCTGTGCTCTCCAGCTCTCAACAAATACCTTTTTAGAATGCATGATGTTTGCTTGGCCTCTTTGCATTTTTGTAGACACTCTATGTGTGCGCGTTTTGGTGTTTTGATTCTTGATTCTTACAGCTGACACAACACTGAGGCCTCATACTGATAAACTGTCACGACGCTTTGACCAATTTACCACTGACTGGACGCCCTCCCCGGCACGGAAAGTTTTGTATGTTGTGTCTGTTATGAAAAGATCCCAAGTGGTTGGGAGAAAAAAAAAGAGGGGGGGGTTTCTGAAAGATTCATAGAACCCTCGTTCAACAGGCGTTTCCATGGCAACACAACCGTCTCTGGCTAAAAGAACCGAAGGCCTCAATGCAGACGCAGCTCCACCGCCTCAAAGACCCTTTGATTTCTGTGTACATAGAGAAAACACAGACGCGCACACACAAACACACACAAACGCACGGCTCTCTTTTTGTGTCCATCGTGACACGATCATGAAAATGTCTGTGCTCATTTTGTTCCCCGTCTTGGAAATCAGTTAAATCTCACCGCAATAAACACTTCACTTGATTTTGAACAACTCGAAGGCAAACATTGTTTTCCTCATTCGAATTCGAATGAGTTTAAACAGATTTATGTGGCATTACACAACTGATTTGATGTAATTACTTACTGATATGGGATATTTGGGCGAACGTGGGCAAACCGAGTTTTAAATGATCATCCGCAAATTTGTCCTCCCTCACACACTGAAATTCAAATGTATTTTCCTCCATCATGTGGGTGATTTGTTAAAATGGAACCAGTGGGATTGTGTGGAGGCTAGCTGTTCTTTTGGATTATTTGAACTGAGGGACACATTTCATTCATTTTTCCTTATAAAGATCCCTTTTCATTTCTCCTCAAATTGCCCCTTGCCATCCATTGACTGAGACACTGAACCATCAGCCCATGGTAGAAGGTTCCCTCATTTCATAAATAAAGCATCCTGCTAAGTGAAACAATTTAGTGTGCAAGCAAGGCAAGGAGGAGGTATTATTATTGCAGCATCTCATAGCCTCCAGTTAAGATTTGGGTGATGCTTCTCCGCATCTCTCCTGAACACCCCAACACAAGGGGGTTACTCAGAGCAATATCTGCTCACACAGCGAGCATGCTGAATAATAAAATGCTAAATATGTCCATACCCTGTGAGATCAAGCAATGAAATACTTAATGAAGTACTAAGATGCTCTACATTATTCAAACATGCCGTGTCTGGGTGGAAATAAGTGAACTCTGAAATGGACATGGATGCTGCTCATCTACAGGTATTAAATGGCATTTATTACCAAGCAGAGTAATAAACCAAAATAGTTCAACACATTTAATTTAGGGCTAATTTTATGACTACTTTTGCAGCTATGTAGCAACATCTTAGTTGCCCTGAAGAAGCAATCATATAGGCATTTGCGATACTGAAAACTATGGAGATTTGAAAGGTGCATAGTGACTTTGTGAACATGGTCCCATGTGACTTCATTTGTCCTTCCACCAGGAGTCAGCAGAAGGCAGAAAAGACTACAGATAGCAAGGCCGTCAAGCAGTGAATAAAATACAGCATAAAGTGCAGTAGTTTGTAACAAGGTTTTCCCTCTTTGTTCAGTTTTACACTGCTTCATCTTTGTATGGCACAAGCTGCATTGTTGCACTGTGTGACTGGTTGCTTCAAACAGAAAGATCTGCCATGGACGGAACGTATTTTTTCACTCTTCCTTCACTTTGTTGGGTTTTGTCTGAAGACCTTTCATCCCCCAAAGGGCCTTTAGGCAAAGCCCAAAACACACAGGCGTGCACACACACACGCGCACACACACACCTGGGTTCAAACAGCTCTACTTTTTTGTCTGCACGACACAACCATCCTGATTCTCACTGGAGATTAAGAGATTACAGGACTCTCTCGCTCTGTGTGCGTGTGCATGTGTGTAAAATGATGGTGCGTGGGTGGGGCGACACGTGGTGAACCTGTCTGTCAGTAGAATCTTTTAATTCATTTTTCAGTTTGTGTGTGTGTGTGTGTGTGTGTGTGTGTGTGTGTGTGTGTGTGTGTGTGTAGTCCCACATGTGGATGTGTTCATGTGTAGATCTGTTTCTGCAGTGCTGTGTTTGTGGAGCCAAGACTCTCTGGTCTTTTCCTCCCAAGGCCAATTTGGAGACAATGCCTCTCTCATGTTGTGTTTCACAATACATATTTTAAAAAGGATCCCAAGGATGCCAAATTCACCAGCTGTATGTCCATTAATGCTGCTTTACTGCTTTAACTGACCATCCAGTTACGGATAAACACCCATGTAATGAAGACTGAAAGCATTTCTCATTTTGCTAATCTCTGACTTGTGCTGTGTGTCTGAGTCTGAACTATCCCACAGAACGGAGAAAATATCACAAAAGCTCAAGGATACAAGAAATGACAAAACTCTTCTGAAAGCTATTTGTATGAGATGTGATGATGAGTTTTTTAATACATGCGTGAAGGTGAAAAACACTGTACAGGAGAAAAGTTTGGCTTGCAGTGACCCCTGCTGGCGTTTGCCTAGAATTTCAGTTTTGTGTCCTTTGTGCAGTGGCTGGTGAAGTAACATACTGCAGGTCTACAGTATGTTGGTTTATACTATGTAGGTTCTTGCATGTTGCATTTTTGCTTTGCTGGGAGACTTAATGATGTTTGCTGTTATAAATATCACTCAAAGCTAACCACTACTTATTTGGCAGTTAATTACATAATTATTGAATCACTTCTCTTTGATGCAAGTCAGATGTCTGTCGTCTGAACAGTTCCTCTGTGTCTAGCACAGAGGCAGTGTCCCTGTCAATGGGAATGTTCAATCTGCCCATTTACTTCTGTTTTGTGTCAACAGTGAATGAGAAAAACTATAAACCTCATGGATGAAGACTGTTTACATGTGGATTCATTTCATCATGTATTGTTGCAAAATGCATATACATTACTGTCAGTTTAAGGCACGTGTTATTCTAATATACTCTATTGACAGTATAAAATAACCCTTTAAAAGCATACCAGGGCTAGCTTAAGCTAATGGCGTAGCTCAGTCGGTAGGTCAGTTGGTTGGCCAGTGGGTCCACCACTTTTGTGCCAGGTTGAAATATCAAACTCACTGAATGGATTGTCATGAAATATTGGACAGAATTACATGGTGCTGATGTTCCCTCATGTCTTCGGACTTTTCCTCTGGCACCACCATGAGGTTCTCATTTGTAGTTTTGAGTGAAATGAAATGGGATCAGTCTGATGAACTCCTGTCTAGCACCATCATCACAAAGACAATACATTTAAGGTTTTACCTCATCAGCTTCATTGATTTTTGTAAATATATACCTATTCTGACTTTGATGACAGCAACATGTTTCAAACAAGCTGGGACAGGAGCACAACAACTGAGTGGGAAAGCACATTATTAGGATATTACAGCATGGGCTCTGGAACACTTAGCCTGGTTATTAAGTTAGGGGTCACCTCCTGTCACCTCTTACTTGGTCACCTCCTTTCAGCACATAATAATAGAAGACTTTCTTGAATGGAACTCAGTGGGTAAGGAGTCACGCTGCCCCTCTTCCTCACCTCCTATCATCTCTGTCACCTCTTTTCTTTCAGCCACTCTCCATCCACCACTCCCTGCTCCCTTTTGTCCTCTCCCCTCCTTTACTTCCTCCCCACCTTTTCCCCCTTCCAGTCAGCCCTCTCTCTCCTCCGTGGCTGTGCAGTGGACACTCTGTCTTCTGAAGCCTGTCCCAAGCTGAGGGCCTCGCCAATTAAAGGCTGTCATGTTTGCTCTCTGGTGGAGCTGCTGTAAGTGGTGCAGACAATTTGTATTACAGAGGGTCTATCTCATGCATGGGTGAGCTGGGTGATGGGCCCTGCCTGAGCTAATAGGCTGTGGATGCAGAGGCCATAGACCCCCGACCACTCCACAACTGGAGGGCTTAAGTAGGTGCTAGTTAAATGCAGTATTCAGACTGGACAGAAACTACATGGTTGCACTAACTGGCAGTATATGCATGCAGAAACATGGCAGGTGATCCATACACACAAAAGGCAAGAACAAGCACACAGCTGCATGTGTGAATCTTTTCTAGTTTTGTCCTTCAGCTTCCTTCTGTCTTTCTCTTCTTTGCAGGCCCTCTGCTGCTTTATGCCATCCAGTTTACCGTAATTGGATGAAGCACTACAGATCATCCCTCATTACTTAAACTGACAGGCCCTGTCTCAGCTGCTTTCTGAGGAGACAAACAGCAAGACAAAGGAGAACATGGGTGGGAGCTCTGTGCTTGTGTGTGTGTGCTTGTGTGAGCCAGCATGAAAAGGTGTTCAAAGGAAACTAACTAATGTCAGCTTCAGCTAATTTTCAAGTTCTCCTTATTTACAGTCCAATCTACGCTGAAAAACAAAGTCTAATTGCCATAAATCCATAAATTATGATTTTTTGTACCATTGGTTGTGGCTGCATCGTTTTCAGAACTTCATGTGACATAAAATGGTTGGTGGTTGTGTTTTTTAACCAAAAGGAATCGTATGCGTCTGACAGTGCATGGAGGCGTACACGATGTTGGGCTTTTGCTACATAGACAATACTTGTTAGTAGGATGACTGTGTTTAAGTTGTTTTCATTGATAACAAATAAAAAGATGAATAAAATAATCGTTTCAAAACACTGAACTATAACTGCACCTGAATGGATGGAAAATAACAGTCCCAAAGGGGCTGTGATTTCCCACATATTTCCTCATTTAGTTGTTTACTGTTGTATTTCTGTCCATTTTCTGCATGTGGCTGCTTACACTCCTGCAGCAGGGGGTTGTGGGAAGGATCAGCCAATCTGCATAATTTCCTATTACTGATAATATGCGAAGTGATGGGATGTCTCAATGAATTATAGAGTATATTGCTATAACCTGTGTTTCTGCATCCAAAAAACAAATAAACACACAACACATGCCTATGTATGAGCTGTATGCTAAGATTTTTTGTTCATCTCATCACAGCATTATTCAGGACAGGTGATACAGATACAGGAATTGTGCTGTTGGTTAGAACAGTTCAGATTTCTGATGAACTAAGTGTCCAAACGTACAGCATTTTATACTCAAAGTAGCTCAAATGGTTCAATGCAGAGCGTTCCATGAGTACATGCAATATTATGGATGAGTTAAATGTGGTAAGTCAACATTTATTGCGTGTCCTGATAATAAACAGTTAATTAGCAGAAAAATTAACCATGGGAGGAATGGACCCCAAAAAACTAATTCCATCTTATTTATATAGAGCCAAATTACACCAGAAGTTGTCTCAAAACACTTTCCACATAGAGCAGGTCAGGCCTATACTCTTAATCTACAGCAACCCAACAATTCCCCCATGAGCAAGCACTTGTGACAGTGGCGAGGAAAAGCTGCCTTTTAAAAGCCATTTAAAATCTAATGTTGACAAGATAAATACCTGTCTGCTCTTCCTGGCATCTCTTTACGTGAGAAACAGGTTTTTGATGGTAATTAAAGCAACACCACCTTATTTTCATTCACCTGGTACTGCTATGGTTGTCAAAAACACTCCCCACAGATTAGCTACCAAACACATCACTCATCACTGCACGTAATGGTGAAGACACATAGACACAGTTGCTGACGTGATTGTCTTGCATCGACTGATGATCGCTGATTTGACTCCAGACTGAGGTGACCTATTGAACGAGATTAACTTAAACTGTCCTTCTCAGACGTGCTTTGGATGGTCCTAGCTTTAATCTAGTGTTGTAACAGGCTTCCTTCACTAACATTTAATTTCCAAGGTGACACCTGTTTTTGTCCTTTGTGAGAATATCTGCTCATATTAACAGCAACAGAGAAAAGCATCAGCACCAAATTATTATTAGTCCATAAGTCATGTGATTGTACTTTGAGGATGGTCTATAGGTCAACTGTATATGTGGGAAATTTTGAGGACAATTTAGGATTAAAGATTTAAAAAGAAAAGTAACATCACAAAAGAACGTATGGCATAAACACCAGTTTCATTTAGGCTCATTGTTCTGCACTGGCATTGACGCAAAATGCATTTCCCTCGAGGTGTTGCTTCAACTGTGCAGTCAGTCAGCAACATTAATTGGCTAATTTTTTGCACAGTAAAAGCCCAGATGGAAACTGAAATAATTACAGCACAGTCTTGGAAGATGTAGTTACGCTTGCTTTCTTCAGGGTCATTTGTCTCTTTGCTGCATTTCTATAACTAACTCCCTAACCTTTATAAGGCAGCACTGTCCTCATTTGTAACTGCATGCTTGTCTTTCAGCCGGAAGTAGCGGAAAAATTATGTATTCATTTCTACTACTGCTGCATCATATGCTCTGTTTTATACCTGCAATGGTTTATTTTAGAGATCGTCCTTTTACAGAGATTTTTTACACCTTGAAAGACACACCAAAAGGTTTGACATCAGCTCTTGTCTCCCCCTCCTCATCCTCCTCTCACCTGCATAGCAGGGCAAAATAAATTGGAAAGAGAAAAAGTGAGAGTGCTGGAAAATATGGTTGATATGGCCAGAATGTGTCATTTTTGAATGTAGGTGTAAAAAGGTCAGGCTGTATTATAGCTGGAGGAAATAATTTGCCCTCACAATTTGGATTTGGTGTGTGTGTGTGTGTGTGTGTGTGTGGGGGGGGGGTTAGCATGTGCTAATGGGACTGTCAAGGTGAGTCCATCAACACAGGAAAAAAAGAGGAAAAATTTTGAAGCAAATTATGAAACTGTGTTTGTGTGTGTGTGTGTGTGTGTGTGTGCGCGCGCATGTGTTGGTAATGTGCACGTATAGTGCAGGACCGTTTCATTAAATTGTGTTCATTAAGTGTGTTTGCTTATGTACAGGCGTGAGAGAATGAGACAAAACAACAGAGGAGATGAAAAGCAAAGATAGCTGCTGCATAACAGGGGAGTCATTTTCAGGCTGTCATGAGTGACGAGTGGCACCCACACATGTGTCACACTGAGTCATACTGGGAGCTGTGCTGCAGAAAGTCTTCCTATCAGTTTGCCGTGTACACATTGTGCACCTAATCAAAAAAGACTGCTTTTATAGTTGGTTTTAATGATTTTAATCGTTTCCTCCCACCAGCTCCCAATTAACATTCTGCTAAAATGGATATATGCTAGCAGAAAGGACCTTTTCCATCTAACCAGACTTTATTTGTTTAATTTTGTGTGTCTGTGGTTTGGACCTGTAGTAAGAAGAGGAGGGCTGTCCATGTGGTTGTGCACTGGAAGTGCAGCTCACACTACAGAAGAATAAGCTGCTTTCAGACATCGCTCACAAAACAATAATATGTTTGAACAAGCAAGTTGCACAGTAGATGACTGAGACCTGTAGTTGTTTTGCTTTATTGTCACCACCTTTCCTCATGATGGTTGTCTCATTATGATACTTCCCCCACTGTGTTTGGTAGCTGTTGCATTCCACATGTTCTAAAAAACAAGAGAGATATCTGGCAGGATGGCAGGTGTACATAAAATAACAGCTTCATCCATTAGATAAGAGCAATTAGTGCTATTACCCGCAGTGTGTGATCCTGTGGGTGGCATCTGCAATTCAGTTGTAATTCACCTTTTTCATATTTACAGAAGCAAGTGCATGTTTTAAGCACTAGAGGGTGCTCACAGTCCTCATCAAGGCAGCTTACTGAACAAGATTTCTTTGCTTCTGAAACATTAAAAAATACATACCCCTGTGCCCACACACACACACACACACACACACACACACACACACACACACACACACACACAAATATGCACGTGGTAACTTGCAAAGCGAGTTTTATTCTTTCCAGTGAAACAGCTGTCCGTTTTTTTGGTATTTAAGTATCTAAATTAGCTTAGAAAGAATTTATCATTTATAATGCATGCATGGAAATAAAATGCAGGAAGTGTGTAGTGGCATTAGCATTGCAAGTCATATTTTTCATTTCATCTCCATTGTCAGGAAGCTGAACCTCGCTCCCCTTTGTTTTCAGCAGCGCTTCCCTCCAGAGGTGCTTTTTGCTGACAGGACATCCCTCCAGCCCTGCTTAACATAGTAAATAACGCTGAGACGATTAACCCTTAATACAGGGTTGGAGTATTTTGCATTCTTCATGAGCGTGTGTGGAAAGCTGTTTCTGATAAAGCCAAAGACAGTCAGTCCTTTCTAATATGGAGCCACACACAGCTGTCCTCTGGGGCACGGCTTCGCTCTCCTCTCTCTGCTGGCACACTGCTTCCCACCCAAGAGGAGAGCTTTACTGAATATGGATGGAGACTCGGTGCTGCCAATGGCAACACCGCTGTGGTCCAACACCACCTGAGAGATGAGGGAGAGGCAGAGGGATACAGGATTCGGTAAACAAAAAGGATAATACTGTAAAACAGCAACTGTAATCTCAGCTGCAGGACACATTATTTGTAGTATGTTGACTCTGATCGATAGCTTTGAGGAGCTGTGAAAGAGTTAAGGTAGAAATGATGGTGTGCAGAGGAATTTAGACAGAAAGTCTGTGTCAATGATGTTTGCATGCACACTCATTTTACACTATTATTGCAAATTTGATGATGTAAACAGCATATTCCATTTGGATACTCCAAATTAGGCCTCATTCCAAATTCAGCATTTTCCAATTAACACATGTGGAATATGCTGATATTGATTTTTTTAGAAGCATTCTTTTGACGTGTATAGCGTATTTGGAGTATAGGTTTCATTTAGGTTCTTACCACAGTGTGCGACACACAACCTCTCACAAGAAACATGTCACTTATAGGCTAAATACAGGAATCACAGAAACTTTTAGCTACTTATCAACATGTGTTATCCACGACTGCGTGAAGAACGTACATTGGCCACTCTTTGCAGCTGCAGGAGTCCCTGTGGTGATGGTGGTCAAATATGTCAGAACAGGTGCACGGGTCCCTTCATGCAGTGATTTGTGGCACTGTTTCAAATCATTGTGCATGTCTCCTCCAGCGAGGGCAATGCTGGAAACCATGCCTTGGTTAGTGATGATATGACAGTTACCATAGCTACCTAACTTTACAGCGCTATTGCCACTCACATCGCCAGTCATCCAGATGCATGCACAGTGACATCTGGTGGACACATGGCTCTCTCCACCATTGATCACAACTTTAAGAAAAGACCTGCAGTACATGTGAAAGTTTTCTCTCCATTCTCCGTCACTAAACTGTCTGAGGGCTGCTTCTTCCCACCAATCCTTGCTGTTCACCGGCAGTAGCAGCATCAATAGTAACTCACTGATCACCTTAACTGAGCAGGCCACCTGCTGCACAAGTTGTGTGAGTCGGTTCTCGTACATAGCCATTAAAAGAAAAGCCTGAAGAACACAGCTTTGCAAAACTTAATTGACAAGGGTCCACCAGGGATGCAACATGACTGCAGTTTGAAATTCCTCTGTAGGACGTAGCCATTGGGTGTACGACATTACATTAATGGGAGGATACACGATTACAAGTAAACTGGAATATTCGTTTTCATTAGCCATGTGAACAGCCTGGTAGGAATATTGTCTTTTTTGTGTCATTTTGTGCATTTAAACATAGTCAATTGTCAGGTGAAAATGACTCAATCAGCACAGCTGAACCCATTGCTATGTCTGTGTTGTCTGTATCCAAGTATCACAGTGCTTTCTGATAAAACCACCGCACTATGTTCCTTCCAAGTCCCGCTCTCTGTTCGTTCTCCAGCTTCTACTTGGTATCCAGCAGTTAATCCCTTACCATAAGTGATCCCTTTTATCAGCCAACACCTGCCATTTGCTTTTCCCAGGCTGACATTTGATTAATTGACTAAATAATTTACTGGTAAATGCCATGTATCACACAGACTGGGTTGAAAAGAATGGAGTGTATTGGGATTTAATTGTCTGCATTTTTTTTCTCTCCAGCTAATCAGTACACAGTTATCAGTTATCCTGTTCCTCCATGTCTGATTGGTTGATTCTGATCATGACATAAATTAATATATAATTTGTCACCTTTTGCCGATTATACAACTGATGGCTGTGTGGGTAGTGGAAATGGCAACCCAGTCTGCACATATGTAATGAACATTGAATTACATGTAATATGTGTATTGATCACTGCTAATATAAAAAGAGTTACCTGCACCACACATGGACCTGCAGCAGTACGTTTTGGATTGGTCCATTTTGTCTTTAAGAAGAAAAGAGTTTCAATCGATGTCAAATCTGTCCATATTAGGCATATTACTGGTATTTAGCATAATTGCTTAAATCAGTTTTAAAGTGTTTTCCATTTCTAAGCTAATAAAAAAGTGGTTAATGTCCCCAAAAATGACTTTGAAAAAACAAAAAATACTGCACTACTGTGGCTGTGCAACCTCTCTGCCCCTATTGGTATATTGATATTAAGAGGTTCTAGTCTGCTAGACACAATGCAGGTCCTCTGAGTAGTACAAATACTACACCTGAGTGGGGAGAACTTCAGAGCTTGGTGCTATAGGAGAGCAAAAGAAGATGATCATTTATATCGACTGGGTCAAAGTGTGAGCGTGCTGGTCCAATGCCGGAGGGAAATGGTGGGGCAGCTTGACTCTTCAAAGCAGAGTAGAGAGCACTTTGTAAGTAAATTACTCTAATGATTCAGCCAGTGGAGCTGTAATTGCCAGCAGGCGGGGAGGCATGGCTGAGGAGGGTAACTTCTCTTTGTTACAGACTTGCTGGTCACTCGCTGAGCTGTGCCTCATGCACAGTAATGATATTACTGACATATCTTCTTCCGTCCTACGGGAACATTCTCTCTGCTCGCCTCCCCGCTGTTATCAGGGTCAGAGGGCAGAGAACAGGACAGAGCAGCACTTTCTGACCGGGTGCTCCTTTCACGGTAAGCTTATACTTACAGCTGCAAGACATAATGCATTGTAGTTACATGATATAATAAGGAAAATAACACTTTTTTTCTAGCATTTGGTGAAGCAAGCTTTTTCACTTTCTCGCCAAGACTTAGATGAGGGGACCAATACCACTTTCATGACTGTATGGTAAATATGAAGCTACCACCAGCAGCAGGCTCAGCACGAAGACTGGAAACAACTGGCCTGGCTCTGTCCAAAGCTCAAAATCTAACCAGTACCTCTATGAAGCTCACTAAGCTTTTTAGCATGAACAAGAATGCTTAATGGTTTTCAATGCCAGGCGTTTGAACTAGCAATCTTCCTATAGACCAATTTCTCTGGCGATTAAACAGAAGTTTAAGAGTTATATGAAAATGTTAATTACTTTCTTTTTTGCACTGTGCATCAGTGTTCATGTATCCCAGATTTCAGTGTCCTGGACAAATGGGAGAATTTCCATTAACTATTATCTGTGTTTATGGATCCTATTTTCCCATGTTTTTGCATCCAAGTGACTAATGGGAACAACAATTTTTGAAATTGGCCCAGTATTGAACGAGAGCTGCAGCCAGCAGCCGCGAAACAGGCTGCGACGTAATCCCTCTGAGCATTTGGGCACCGTCAAAGTACGTCCACTGAAAGTGTTTGTTTTTGTCACTGACAGGCTCAGTTTGCTATTATAAGTGTCTGACAACATTATGGAAAGGATCCCTACAGTGAAAAACCTTTTTGTTAAAGAGAAAGATCCTTTTTTTTTTACAGAAACAGCCATTATATCGCTCTCACCAAAGCCGCCAGACTCCATTCACAGAAACAGCAATTTTATCATCGTAAAACACACTTCATTCAAACTCTAAAGAAACAAAATAAAACTCACAAAAATGTCTTCAGACTGTTCCAACAATCACCACCAACTCTGGTTCGGTCGAAATAAACCTGTAATTCACCGAATCGGGAGAGACTGTCAGTGCTGGAAAACGGAAACCCAGCCATTCATTATTAACACGGCACATTATCCTACATTAATAATATATTAAGTTTAACCAACTAGTATTTCTGGTGCCAGCTGGTGACAGTAGCATTGTCTAATCGACTAGCCAACTAATGTTTTACATCCCTAGTTTGAACCCAGCTTTCATTACTGAGAGGCGACTGGTCTCTCTCTCCTACTGATGTTGTTCACCACATACTGTGTCAAAAAGCAAGGACACCTGACATGCCTACCATGCCTGAGGCTACAGGGAAGAATTCAATATGGCACAACTGCATGCACACATGAGAGCTGATGACAGCTGTGACATGCTATTGCAGCGAAAGCACCACCCTGCCTCGTCTGATTGATGAGGAAACTATTATGTCACAGTACAAGCTTGTAACACCATCCTTTGTGTCTACGCAACATAAATGGAGATGCTGTGCCCTCAGGCTGCCCACAGTGGGTCTTGTCACCAGAAAGAAAGAAGTGGAGCAACAGGAAGCAGCAGCAAGGAAAATAGAAAGGACAAGATGAAGTGGATGCAGGAAATGAAGTAGGAGGGAATGGGAGAAGAGGAAGTGAGTACTTTCTCTGCCAAGAGAGAGCTGATCCAGTCTAAGACTAATGTGCCGAATTGATCTCTGTCTCTTCCCTCTCTCTTTCTTTCTTTCATGCGACTCCATACTCTTCCCTCGCCACACTAATACACCGACACACACGAGCACACACTCCAGGCTGATATTGCTATTGGCTCCCTAAATTGCCTCTCAATTTTCATTTGGCCCTTCGATTAGTCCATGTGCCCGCTCCCCTTGTGCTCTCTCCCATACCACTAGAAGCATTGCTTGCAGGCAGATCAATGGCACACAGCCCCGGGAGGAGTGAGAGATGGACTGACTGTGGGTGTTCTGGCTCTCGCCTCCTTCTCCATCTGCTGGTTTTCTGCACTTCTTTATCAGGACAGAGATTAAACCTTCCCTAAAGTGCCCCCTTCTCCTAACTCTTCCTGAGCTCCCCTGACAGGTACTAGTTAATCTACAAATACTGAATATGATGCTAACAAGGTCATGTACTACATTGGCTCTATCCCTCATTATAAATGTGTTTTCCACAAGCACACAGTGTGTATCAGCTGCATTGTATCATATCTATCATATTTAATGTGTAGCAATAAAATCAATAAAACCTGGGTATAAACCATCTTGTTGGGTAGTTTGCTAAACTAGGCCATAAATTCAGCCTGATTCTAAGTCATAAATCAGGCGTATGTGGTGATCAGTGCTAATGAGCACATTGCCCTCACTTGTACTCCGACCACAGAGCAGTGAAAGGGTCTTTTCAAAAGCCAAGGACGCCTACAAAGGTGTTTTCAGGTACTTTAGTGAGCCATTTCCTCTTCCTCTCTATGCAGCTTTACGTTTTCTCACCTTTCTTTTGTGATGATACATACAGTACTCTATCAGGGGTATTTATTTCCCGAATAGACATACCTATAAATTTGGTATCCCCTTTATTTTCACTTCCCTCTTGTCGTCTCTGTTCCCAATTATCACCATCCTCGTCTTCTTGTTCACAATTAATTCTTGTTTCCTTGTCATTTTACACTCTTCACATTGCAAATAAAAAAAAAAAACTTGCCAGCAGTTCACTCACTGTCAGTTTTAATTGCAGACTTACCTGACAGTGTTTGTTTGTGAAGTGAAGGTTACACCTGAACCGTTGACTGACATCACCTTTAAGCAACTAATTAAATACAGTAGGTGTAACTGATCATGTTCATTCACAGTTGAGAGTGGGAGGATTTTTGGTTTTGATGGATGCTCATTTCTCTTCTGCTGCATGCAAGAACTTGTGTTTTTGCAGCATCTGCTGGGCTGCCTGCTGACATTGCTCTCATTATAGTCTGTCATTCAGCATGTATGTTTTCACTGTGTTTATGCTTTTCATATGTGCTCCTCTTTGACTGTCATGACCAAAACTAAGAAAAAGTGGTTATGTATGGGTGTCATTCTTCAGGTCTGGTCGAAACTTGGGCAGCTTTTAAACAATGTGATCAGTAAAGTGTTGCTTACTTAAATACATCTAGTTGCATAACGAGTCGATGAGAAACAGC
This sequence comes from Chaetodon trifasciatus, assembly GCA_037975065.1. NCBI lineage: Eukaryota > Metazoa > Chordata > Actinopteri > Chaetodontiformes > Chaetodontidae > Chaetodon > Chaetodon trifasciatus. The sequence goes on along the minus strand of JBBMOE010000066.1, from coordinate 1,130,211 downwards.
TCACAGGCGCACAGGTGATTAGTAAATAGGAACCGGCCTTGCAGGAGCTGCAGTCAGTTTACCTGCACATCAATGATGAGTTTTCTCCTGTTTTCCATTTTTTGAGCTTAAAAGTACAAGTTAAAACATGGCCAGAATTTGAGTTTAAAACATTTAAAAATGAAGCAACATTATCAACAGAATGTGAAGTGATAGTTCTGACATTATTTCAAAGACGTCCATATCTACCTCAAGAGGCGAACTCACCAAAACCACTGAGTTAGATGCAAAAATATTCGGGCTCTTGCTGTGCTTTTCCATGCTTCCTCTCTCTGCTCTCCAGTTTCATGCCTCTCCTGTCCCGGCTTCCTGTGTCTTCATCATCATCTGCATATCACCTCTGCAACATTTTCCCCATCGTCAAAGTGGTCTCCTTTGGTCTTAGAGGTCCTGATTCACTGGGGGGCTGCTGAGCTTGTTCTCAGTGGGATTGGCAGTGGTAACCCTCTTTTGGGAACTCATTAGATTCAATGTTAATTTCAGACTGTATTCCTTAGTTGAGCTTTAGCTATCCTCACCTACCTGCTCCCCACTTTCTCCTCCTGCACTCTCTCTTTGGCAGAAGTCGGCCGTAGTGCAGCCAGAGGCATTTGGACAAAGACCTAATCACTTCACACCACACTCCCCCCATTTTCCCATCCTGGGGTCCAACCCACACTTTCACAAGGACACTGTGCCTGTCGCCTGGGGACACCGCTAGTTAATTTGAAGAAGTCAAGTTCAACCACACACAATATTTGACATGAAGAGAAAGGAGTTTCCTTCTGTCCTTGGAGGCCATATTCTCTCCTCATGTAAGAGAAGGTTGTTTAGATGCCACAGTTGGAAAAAGGCGCATATGATTTAAGGCTGTAGCGAGCTTGGACGAAGTGACTCATTTATCACATCTGGAGCTGTATGAGGGAAAAAAGCACGGAAAAGGAGTGACACAAAAGGAATATGAAGCAGAGAGAAAAGAGGTAATTTCTTGAGGTGGTTTACACTCATCAACCCCTTTCCCCTCATCACCTGAGCCCCACCCGAGGCTCTGTCCCAGCAGAGCCAGCCAATTACACAAGGGCACTGATGTATGTGTGCGTGTGTCTACCTCAGAGTGTTTGTGTTGTGAGTGTACAGCTGTGTGTGTTTGTGGGTATAACACCTGAGAGGCACAAAAGATTGATGCACTGTCATGAATCAACAGCCAGCGTTGTAAGGGATCGTGTGCCTCAAAGCTGTGATGAAGCTCTGTGTGTGTGTGTGTGTGTGTGTGTGTGTGTGTGTGTGTGTGTGTGCATAGGTTTGTGTTGATCCAAGGTTGTGACAGCTGTTTGCCGGATTGCTGTAAAAGATCTCTATGGGTAAACTTTTCACAAATTATTTTGGTCATAAATGTTTGTGTGTGTGTGTGTGTGTGTGTGTGTGTGTGTGTGTGTGTGTGTGTGTGTGTGTGTGTTTGTCCATGCCAGTGTGTCCATGAGGTATGCAGCTTGGAGGTAATGTCAGACAACTGAGCCCAATCAATACAAGTTTAAGTACAAGTCGTGCAATCAATGCCTTAATTTGTCTGTAAGTAAAGTGTTGGGGGCATATATGAGGAAGTTGAACCATCCCTTTAATTGGTAGCTATTTCATTTCTTTTTGTTCGTCGGTACTGTGGCCTCTCATTCATGATACCCAGTGTCTTATTCTGGTGGGACTTTGAAGTAGCTCTTCCCAGTGAGTCCCGTTGGTCCCGAAGGCCTCAGGTTCCCACGGCAATGGTGGGTAATGTAGTCATTATCACTGCTTTTAAATAGCTCCTGTGTATGTTCTCCAGAGGATAATGTGTGTATGTTTGTCAGAGTGTGTGTTCATCAGTGTGTATTCTTATGGGGATTGTTGTTTGCTAGATGTGACCTTACAGTACATGTATGCATGTCTAGTGCAAAACAGTGGATTTTTAAAGGGCGATATAAAGACTGTTAAGAACAGAAAAAGCCCCAAGACGACTAATGGAACAATTTGATTAAGAACTACATAATATAGTGCACCTTGCCCGCATAGTGTGAGTGATGGTTAAGATTGCCAGTGTGACCTAACAGTAAGGTGATATCTCACTGTTGTTATTGTTCAGTTGTCCTACTGATGAAGTGGAAGTGGACATCAAACTGGACCAAGTGACACAGATGACGCACATGCTTTTGCGTTACCCGTGGCCTGAAAGTAGTTTTAACTCAGTGACAAGTTTATAGTTAATGCTGAGAGTAACAGTATTACACTGGAGGGGGCTGTTTGTTTTTAGCTTTTTTCAGGCATTTATGAGCTAACTGCATTCTCCTCCTCGTGTCCTCAGATTGCTGCTTGAACTTGAACTTGAAACGCTAAAAGTTGTTTACATGTTACTCTGGATAATACAGCCTCAAAGTGGACGTGCCTGGCTCACCAACGCTAAGACTGTTAAGCTGCTAATGCCCATTCTGAACTTTCAGTGCACTCTTAAAAAATGTGTTTATAGTGACCTCTGTGTGACTGGTTCTGCCAATAACAGTAGTCTGTAATGTCCTATCGGCTCTGATTAATTAGTCGACCTCCAGTCTGAGGTGAATGCAGTGAATGCATGCTTCTAATGGTAATAGGGTTTACAGATGCTTAGCTACTGGCTCTCTGCTTTGCTTACATTCTATTACTGATATCCTTGTTTTTTCTGCCAAAGTGGCATCCAAGTGGATCCTGGATATTAATAAATCAGTGGGACTTAAAGACACAGAGGGCTGTATTTTCTATCACTTTTATTACTTCTTCAGTACTGTGTGAGTGTGACTTCCAAACAGCACAAACCTTTTTGCTCTGTTTGTGACTGGAAATCTGTGCACTGCACCGAGTGTGACTGACCGAGAATGGCAGAGCTTGAAAAGGAGATTAAAATGCTGCATCAAAACTGTGAGAGTGAGTACTTCATTGACTCTGTACTAGCTGCTGTATAAGTTGCTGAAACCAGACAGACTTTTATACACAGGATTACATCAGCTGTAGAGCAGCCTGTCACAAACTTGGCGGACACGCTGCCCTACATGCATCCTAACACCACTGGATCAGCTGGCAAGGCTCCCAGGTCACACTACACAGGTATAGACGCCTGATTATTGTTCATGATCAGCCATGACACTGGTAATTCATCAGTCACGACAACATCATCTCAAAATTGGCCTAGACTCAAGTAGTCTGATCCTGGCATTACTGGAGCATCCACTCAACAGGTATGGCCAACTGACTGAGCAACAAAAGGTGTGATAATACTAACTATGCTGAGGTCAGGGAAACTAATCACAACACTAGCACCAAGGCTGACTTAAATGTAAGAAACAGCCACCAAACCACTGTGAGGCTGAAGGCCAGAAGAAGTATTGCAAACTCACAGCACAACATGAATTCAGATCATTCCCTACTCCAACCTTGGGGAAAGGAATCAAATCTTTCTGCAGACTCCCTGCCCTGAATACATGGCTGACATCAGCATGCCTCACCCATGGGACAAAGTTTATTCACAATTTCCATATCTTTTGGAACTGGAAAGACAGCTTTAAGCCTGATGGAGTACATCCAAACATCACTGTTTGCAGACTGCTTTGTGCCAACCTGCGTCATGCTCTTGGCATGCTGTACCCAAACAAGAATGCACAGATCAGTGCAAAAGCCACGACACACAGGTAGAGAGACTTCTTCTCCGACCCTCTGCTGTCTCGGTCCCAATCATGGATCCAACGCCCCTCTTCCTCCTTGTCATCACATTCTCTTGAATCCAACGTCTTCCCTCCTCCCTCTACCACTATCATCAATCAAGGAGTTAGTTCAGCTGCCACACTGAAGCTCAGTCAAATTGGTGAACTATTAAGCAACAATAACCACAGATGTCATCACTCAGGCATTTCTCAGAAATGAGACAGATACCATGCCTTCCTTAAACATATGATGATCTTAAAATGCCGGTGGCATGGTCAAGCACATCATAGCAATCACAGATCATCCGTTACCCCTCAGTAATCTTAAATTTGTCAATGTTTAGCCACAGTCAGTCTCCTTTCTTGTTGCATCCCTACAGCTGTAATGAGCTCTTTTTACTGTCAGATAATTGGCTAACAAATCATTTTTGGTTAATGATCTGATAAGTGAGAATAATTTGCATTTTATGTTTTTAATTGAGACCTGGCTAAACAGCATGAATGGTGTGGCAACACTAATAGAAGCTTGTCCTCCAAATTATGAATGTTATTGTCAGACAGACAAAACAGGAAAGGAGTGGGCGCTGGAGCCATTTTTTTCTAAACAGTTGTAATGACGTTGGTCTGCGTGAATTTACACCATCATCATCTTTGAACTTACACTACATATAAATGAAGCCACTCATCAGTGTGGTGACAATCTGGACTTGGTCATAAGAACGGGGTTAAACACTGACAATGTTTCATTATTAGAATTATCTATTTCTGTTCATCACTGTTTTTTGATGCCTACTTAATCTTAACAAAGACTAAACTTTTTGATTCATAGATGGCAAGGCTGAAGCAAAGTTCTGTAATACTATGATGTTATATAATGTAATATCATTTGAGTCACACAGCTATGACTGTCTCAAAATACCTTGTCATCTGCTTTAAATACTGTACTACTTCTTACTAAAGGTTAAGAAGAGGTTGAGTGACAGAATCTCTCCATGGAAAACAGCAGTGTTAATGAAATTAAGAGAATACGTTGAGCTATTGAAAGAAAATTGAGGAAAAATGGGCTCAGAGTTGACTGTAATATATACAAAGAAGCCATGACTGTCTGTAACAAAGCAATACGTGTGTAAAATAACATTCTGGATGAATTTCAGTCAGGTTTTAGAACAAACCACAGGACCGAAAATGAAACTGCTTTGACTAAAATCATCAGACTAAATTCTGATTTGATCAAAGGTCTCCGTTCTTGTTAGACCTCAGTGCAGCATTTGGTACAATTGGCCATGATAACTTAATAATTCTTCTTGAAAAGTTTGTTGTTTTTTCTGACTGTGTTAGATATCCGACAGCCTTGGAAATCATGTGTCTGAGAAACGTGACGTCTGTTTTGAGTTTGCACAGCGGAGCTGCCTTGGTCCATTTTTATTCTCACTCTTCATGCTGCCACTTGACACCACCTGACATCATCAGAGAGCAGAATGTATGTTTCCATAGTTACGCAGATGACACATAACTGTACATCTCTGCTGAACCAAGTGACGCTTAACCTACAGACTTCATTGCTGTCTTTTGGCAATAAAATAAATGGATGAGCAATAATTTCCTGAGGTTAAACAAGCACAAAAACAAAAAGAGAAATAATGTACAGTGTTGACGTTGTCCTTGATTCAGATCTTTGCTTCAAGCCCCACATCAAGAAGAAGAAGAAGAAGAAGAAGAAGAAGAAGAAGAAGAAGGGTGGCACGGTGGCAACACTGTCGCCTCACAGCAAGAAGGTCCCCGGTTCGAATCCCACTGTGGGCACTGGTGGCGTGTCCTCCACCATGCCTTCAGTGCCTTCTGCTCGAGGAAAAAAAAAAGGGGCCTTTCTGTGTGGAGTTTGCATGTTCTCCCTGTGTTCACCCGGGGCTTCCTCCTTAAATAACCCCCACTAAAAACATGCAAAGAAGATCACCACCTGACCAATGGTGACGACAAGGATGGCCCTGGGCGCCGCTGTCGGCTGGCAGCCCTCCGCTCCTGGTCTGCCGCGGAGGATCGACAGACCGAGGATGGGTCAAATGCGGAGAATTAATTTCACAAAAAGCATGGCATGTGCATGTTTGTGTGGTGCATGCATATGTAATGTAATGTGATAATAAAAAGTACGTTCTTCTTCTTCTTCTTCTTCTATAGCTAAAACTACTTGTGGTTTTTCTCTCAGATCACTCAGTAGTAAGAGCTTCTTTGTCTCGGTGTGCCTGTGCACAAAAACTCATGCAAAAAGACAGACATGAAACCCGTATCAGCACAGATGTTTCACAACAGTTACAATGAAAATACACTGTGGTCCTTTACAATAATAGCTCTGCTGTTTGCAGTGTGTTTCACTGCTTTGTGACAGCTCAGATTACTAAATCTTTAGCATTTGAAGGTTCTCACATAACTACAAAAATGCATCAATTCAGGCACTAATTTGCTCCAAGATGTGGCTCTATGCTGTGTTTAGACAAACATAATGAGCACATTGGTGGATAGGCTGCTCTAACCTCCATGGATTTTCCTGATTGTTGCTTTCATAAGGCTTCCATGTTCTGAGGCGTTCCTAAGTGTCTTCAGAAGTTTGGTGAAACATTATTCGATACACAGTACACGCAATGTCAATATATTTGTTACTGAGCCTTGAGTCGTACTTTTTTAGAATTTTTTTCTATAGGTGGGCTCTTTATCTTTCATATGCCACTGTTACATGTTTCAGTGGGATGTTTCAGTTTAAGTAGTGCTGAAGTAGTGAATGTGTGCATAATATTAATTGTAATTATGTAAGTCTCTTTGATGGGCAGGTGCTTGTAGGTGCCCGTTCCGAGTTTTGTTGGTTTTATTTATACGTGGACATGAAGTACATGTTTGTATGCAATTCTTGATATTTCATACTTTCTGTGAAGTTTAACCTTCCCCTTTGCTGTCAAATTAAGAATCTGTGAGCTATTCTGTAACAGGAGAGGCTAATGTAGATGTCCTGCTTCCTCAAAAAGTCATTACCTTTACATGAAAATAGGTTACTGGGAGAAATAAGGTTAAGGCAGGAAATTCCCAATTGGGTTTAGATGCATAGCAGTGGTTTGGTTAATGTAAAACATGTTTTCAAGCAGCTGGCCAAAAAAAAACCTGACTTCCTGTTCTGCCACAATCATTTTTGAACACAGACTGGCATACTTCAGTAAATAGCTGTATCTCTATGGCGCTTTTTGCAATTTGCCTATCATTCTCTCACACACATCACACACACACACACACACACACACACACACACACACACACACACACACACACACACACACAGCACCATGAAAGGTGCTGACCTGACCATCAGGAGCAATTTGGTGTTCAGTTTCTTGACCAAGGACACTTCAACATGTGGGCGGGAGGAGCTGAGGATTGAACCATGATGAGTGGACAACCCGCTCTATCTCCTGAGCCATGGTCTCCCCTGTTAAGAGTTTCTGTGCATTTGGACTGACGGAGCAGCGAGATGACAGGCTCTGTAGTGACAGAGCACATGCACATTGCCTTCTTGAATGGAGGAGATGATTGCAACAGCAGGTGAAATGGGCCTATTGAACTACAAAGCCCAAAGCAGAAGACACGTACAGATACACAAAAGATGCTCTCGCACATTCATCTCCCTGTACGTGTCAGGGTTGTGATTTCATAACTGTCCAATTCTTTGCCCTCACAAGTTTTTTTTTTTTTTTTTTTTCATTCACACACACTAGCTCTGGTGTGAAAGGGTCATCATCTTCAGTAACATCTCACAGCCTCTTTGAGCCTATAAAACTTCCCTTTGATACAGCCTCATGTCGGGCTCCTTAACATCAGTGTAGGCACCACGGACCATCTGGCAAACTATGCTGCTGCTTAATGTATGCGTTGTGTCACACACAGCATGCCAGTAAATAATTATTCTTATTAATGAATTCCTTCAAATCCTGTGAGTGAAACTGTAAGATCATTTATTTAAACGTCAAGTTAAGAAGAATCCAGAATCCAGCTTGCATTAATTCAGGACTTATACATTAAAAGTTGGTGATAAATGACACACATGCCATCTAAGAATGACAAAAGACAGGACATTTTTATGTTGCCTGCAAATATCCCAACGCATTTTTATATTAACCATACATTTATCTACTACCTATCAGTGGGCGGTTACATAAATCTGAGCTAATGACTGAGAGAAATGGAGAGAAGGAAGCATGGAGCGCCACACCACACCATCTCCTTGTCCTTGTGCAGCTTTTTAATAGAGTCATAAATACATGGAGATGTCAAGAACTCCATGATGTGGCAGTGCACAGCTTCAGGGCTGTCATACATCCATGCCACATAGATACAATGGACAGGCCAGGTGGACTGGAGCAGGTGGCTATTAGGGAGCAGGACAGGGCCACAGTATCTCAGCAGGAATGATGGCCACTACATCAATGTGATGTACGTGAGGACTTGCAAAGCCATACATATGCTCCCTGAACACAGTTTAAAACTATAACTTTTCATGTCAGGTGACGCATGCGTAAACATGCAGTCGAATGTCCTGCAGAAGTCTTATAGAGCAGGGTTGTGCAGTTGGATGAATATAATAGCTATCAGCGAGTACATAGATAGTTGTTTATTTTTTGTGTGCTTATTTTTGTCATTTCATTTTTCTAATTTGATAGTATGCCAAAGAACGAGTGAGAGCAGCAGGGAAAACTGCATGTAAAGCCACAATATTTTCACATATAACTCAGTGAATTAAGGGTTAATTTTGACAAAACTGGAGTTGGTGATTGGTGGGAAAGTGGAAAGACTACCCAGGTGAGTTTTTCTGTTGTTTTTGTTGAGTTTGAATGAAGTGTGTTTTACAACATGGCAATTAAGCTCTTTGTTAAGTGAAAGAGAGAAATGTTAATTTAGAAGGTTTATTTTTTTTTGTTTGTTTAATAAGGACGATGGATGCACACAGACAGGTGCAAATATATTGCTAATCGCAGGTTGCTGACTACGGCTGGTTGGAAAATTTTAACAAACTGCCCATCCACCTAAACAAGAACAGGTTAAGTTCTGTTTCCCTAACCTTAGGAGTTTTTTTTTTTTAAGTTGTTGGAAAGTATAAAATACACAGATTCCAACAGAAAATATAATCGATGATAATCATGATGATAAGAATAGTCTGACCTGAGAAGATTCATACCACTCAAAGACATGAAAGCAGTATTGACCCTCTTATCTAACTCCCTAAATATCAAATTATTCCTTTGAGGTTTTATCTCATGACTCATTCACTGTCTCTGTTTGACACTGATTTTCCTAATATGAACACAGTCTCGGTGCGCCGCAGAGCTCAACCCATTGCAAAGAGTGTGTCACTGATCAGCGGAGAGCCCCTCTTCTGCTCGCCCACAAAGCGAGAGAAAGACAGAAGGGGCACGAGCGAGAACACACTGGGCCCACCCACACACAACAACTAACGAGACTGATCGCTCATGCAAATTGCATTCTGCACAGCCATCTGAAATTAATGGTTTGACATCAAAGGAAATAGAGAATGGAAAATGAAAATGATGGCAAGGTAATTTTCAGGCATGAATGCACATTAAGGCAAACCTGCAACATGATACCAAACATACAATAACATCTATTGAACATAATTAAGCCATCACCAAAACGCAGTTTGGGAAAAAGACGAGCTAAAGGTCAGATAAGAGCCTGCAAATGGTGCTGTGCTAAGACACAAATATAGCCTTAAATTGCTTTTCCAATTAAACAAAGTTCAAAGTTTTAATGATATAACTGGAAAAAGGTTGCTGCCAGTGCAGACCTGTGCGTGTGTTAGCTTTGCTTTTTTACTTTCAGAAACTCAAATAAAGCAGGAAGGTCACCTTTCTCCGGCTCACATGCATTGTTCCCCTTTCTGTTCACCATTAATGAAAACATTTCTCCCCTTTATCCCACATCAGTCATATCCTCATACGCTCATTGTCAGTGTGTGACGCCATCAGTGACTGACTAGCTTAGCATCACCTCCCACACATAGACTCATGAAATCAATAAAAGAATCAATACATGGCATGGGTGGATGCTGATAATCAGCATGAAAACACTTCAATGCTGGAATTTAAGGACATTTCCTCAAGTTCTGTACTTAGTTTTTAAATACTTTTACTTTATTTGAGTATCCCCATCTCCTGTCACTGTACATTTCAGAGGAAAATAATTTTAACATATTTACAAACACAACATGTCAGTATCTTAAGAAAATAGATCCTTATAAAGAACCCAATAGTTGTTAAAATGTTATTTTTTGATTCTATATAATATATAATAATAATAGAAGTATAACAAGTAAACACTCACAGTTGCTTTTTTCTAAATAATAGGGACATTTCTGTACCAATACTTCTGTAAGTTTACTCAAGTGAAAGTATAAATACAGGACTTGTAACATAGTATATTAAAATTGCAGTGTTGCTGCTTTCACTTATTCAAAAGATGTGAATGCTTCTTCCACTGCTGGTCGCTGTACAGCGCTGGTCAGGATCTGACTGCTTAGGTTGACAGATGGGCTCTGTCCCTCCATCTTTACTTCTCTTTGATCTTTGCTGTCTGTGACTGTCAGTCTGCTCCCCCTCCAGCTGTTGCAGGCAGGGTGAACGCCAGACGATGCAAGACAGTTGCGGAGATGCCAGCTGCCAGGATGCCCTCAAACTGGCATTTCAGAAACTCCTGAGGGGCTAAGGTGTGGCTCTGTACTGTTGCACTCTGGATCAAGGAGGTCACACTGACGGGTTCAGTGTGTCCTTTCAAATTGTGAATTTCTTTTATTCATTTGTCTGTGGTGGAAATTGGTTGTCTCAACTTAAACTTCTCCATCCGTGCAGTCGCATGGATGGAGAGGAGAAAATATATGTTTAGTGGTGCACACAGAAATTTGCTCACCACGTTACAATGATTTGGTAGTGAGCTGTGTATCAGCAGTCTTATGTCACAGAGGAAGGACTATAATCACACAGCATAGGAAAAATCTGCCAGTGACATTTCACAGCTCAATCATTTTTTTCCGTCAATTGTCTGTCTTTTGAATTAGAATTGAATCAAGTTGACGGAAGAGGCTAATTTTAGAGAAAATAAGCTGATTGCACACTAAGGCAAACAGAAATCAAATCAAAAGAAAATCAGACTGTCTGACAGAACGCTGTGACAGTTTTTCCTAACATGGCTTCACTAACTGGCTGACAGACATTAAAAAAGGCAGCAGGGTTGGATGATGAACAGGGTCATGTATTGAACCAATACATACTATTTATATGTTCGACAGTATAAAGTGCTGCAGGACAGAACATTAAACCTACAGCTGATGCATTTGATCTGCTTCATTATGAAACACAATCTGTCCTGGTGTCACTTTGTGCGTGAAGCTCAAAGTAACTGAAAGCACCATGGAGAGTCAGCAGGAAAAAAGAAGACGCCGTCATTGTTGGCCACAGAGAGAGAGAGAGAGAGAGAGAGAGAGAGAGAGAGAGAGAGAACAAGAAGGATGGGATTTCTCAGCTTTTGGCTAAGGAGAAAAGAGAAACGAGCGTTGCTGTGATGATGAACACAGGATGAAAATAGAAAAGCGGACAAACAAACACGACTCAGTGTGAGAGTCTGGTATTTCAGAGACACAAGGTTCCTGCCAGGTCTGGAGCCACCGCTGCTCTGGCCTCCCCCTCATCTCTCTGGGCGTCTGATCCCAGCTCAGACGCTCACTCTGTGCTGCAGTTTGTCTCCAGCGAGTATAAAAATTCCACACATGCACTCACAAATCTGAGTACAAGCGAGAGGACTGTGTCTTTCATTCGGCTTGTTGGCTAGTTTGTTTCTCTATCATGTTCATGTTTTTCGGTTTGGTTCCCTTTTTTTCTGTCTTTTTTGTCTCTCTTCATTATCTCTGCTTCCCTCTTTCTTTCTGTCGTCAGCCCTTTTCTCTTTCCTAATCCTCATATACCTTTGAGACTGTACTCCCCGCCTCGCTCATTTCAGGCTTCAGGCTGTTTTAATGCACCAATTAGTCTGTTGTCTTGACTCTTTTTACAAAGTGAAAAGAGTAGAGGGGGAAAAGTAGATTCTTGGGGACAAAATAAATTCATCATAACCTTTTATGGAGAGAACAAACGACTGACTGGATAGAACACTAACAAGCAAATACAAAACAGTTAAATGGGCTTTTTGTGTGGGTTTAATAACGACTCACTGCCCTCAGTGTGTGGGACCAGATATCGACACCAACCCACGAACACACATACACAAACAGAACCTTTGACCCTAGTCTTGGCCAAGTGGAATTGATTTGATTGGCCTTTGGCCCCCAGAAATGTCCCACCTGCTGGGGTCAATGGAGCGTTGACCTCTGGCACAACATGGAGGCTCTGACAATTTGGGCTCTCCAAAGAAATCTCTGGTGGGCTGCCATTTAACAGAATCCTCAGTGAGGTAAGTACGCTCAAAGCCATGACCTGCCCCTCCGACATCCCAGTGGATACCTTATGCTGTTATGAATATGGTCATGAATATTCAACGCTCACTTTCTTCCTTTCTGATGGAGTCTAGAGAGGAAATGTTCCACCGGCTGTTCTTTTCCACAGACTTAAAGAGGTGCCATATGCTTTAAAATGTCACTCTTCAGTGTAAAACAAACCAGGTTGTTCAACAAATTCTGCTCGTTTAAAGATTTAGAAAAGCTTCATGCAGGAATTTAGTGTTCTTGTCCTAAACCTCTTTTACTTTACTACTTACACAAGTCAGTCCAAGTCAGATTCACCAAACTGTCTGAACTGGACAAGCTAAACTGCTTGTTTCAGGCTGATGAATGTCACCTGCCAGGAGAAGGTGCACGTTGGTGAGATTTGATCATTAGCATGATTGACACCCCTAATATTTCCATATAAGTACCTTTTCTACTCCGTTTGTTGGCAAGTTTTGTTCAGAAAAATGTTGCCAAAGAGGAAAAAGACTTTAACACACCAGAGCTTTAAGTTGACAAGTCTGTCAGTAGTCGTATTAGATTACACAAAACAATTAGAAAATGTTAATAGTACGGGTGCCAATGATTTATCAACAGAGCAGTACTATTCTGTGACAGACATAAAGAAAAATTGGCCTGAAATGAAGTTGGAAGCTTAATGCACTAAGTTTGTTTTAGCTACAGATTTTATTTTACTTAATTTCAGAACATTTTAGGGTGTATTTGCACATAGCCTGTTCAGACCCAGGTTTGGTTCACTTGGGCATATGTGATCACAGCAGTTGCACTCGGATGTGGGGCAAAAGAGGCGGGCCGAGATCGCCTAGAGAGGAGTCTTGGCTCACCTCCACTCCATCACTGGAGGGGTTTGTTTGCAGTCAGAACGCCATTGACCTTTCGCTCAAAACAACAGCAAACAATTCTCATGAGAGTGTTTGGTGGTTACTACATAATGAAGGAGGGAAAAAAAGTGAGAGGAGGAGGCGTTGTACAATACTAAAGACAAACTTGTACATACAAGAAAATGATGCAGCTGAATGCCAAAAAATCTGTTAAATCACTTTTAAGTGCCACTGAAGAACAAATCTGTTCATGAGTGGTTCTAGCATGAAGCCTAATAGAAGGTCGGTAATGTTCGTAAATTTAAGCATTTTCTATATTTTCCCTCTTATCTCTCCCAGCCCACTTTGATCAGAGAGGGCAGGTGTTTCTGGAGCTCTGACTTCATTAGCTTTCATAGGCTGTGGTTGCCAAGATAACCTTCAAGTTCAAGGAGCCATGGCATGAAATTCTTCCCATTTTCACTTCAGGCATTGCATATGAATTGTATTACCACACAGAAAAAAGATCTTCCCTTTTAAGATGATCTACTGGAGACGCTCCGTTCCTTGAAAAGTATGTAACAAGAAAAGTAGCTCAAGCAATTATCACATGAAAGAGCACCAGAAAAGAACATCTCGCTGATACATGTGTTACCAAGTCATTAAAATGATTTAGCATGTACCATATATAATTTACATAGAAATTGTTTCAAAATAAATGTGAAAGTATTCTTTCTCCTCTCTGGTTGTCAAAAGCCTGACTGCCATCGTGCAGTCATTCCCCTAACAGTCCCATTTTTTTAGATCACAGTAACTAATGATTCATAGGTTGGTCAGTCAACTCTCGGATCTGCTGAATTTAAAGTTATTTGAAGGGAATAGCAGTGATGAAACATATCACATTTCCTTCCTCGGTCCATATTCTGAGCATTGTAAAAGCACTCTGTATGGACATTTGCATGGTGACCAGTGTATAATAAGATTCCACCTCAATTACAATACAAATTTACAATGTTTAACAATCTTCTGTCGCTGTTTCGCAGCTGCACCAGCAACACCGTCCATCCCATGCTTATGAATTTGATATCTCAGGAGGGAGGGAATGTCTCCAAATTTGGCACAAATGTTCACTCGGACTCAAGTATGAACTGATTAGATTTTGGGGGTCAATAGTCAAAGGTCAAGGTCGTTGTTACCATGCAGCTCATTTTTAGTAATAACTCAAGAATTCATACACGATAATTGACCAAATTTGACAGAAATGTCTCACAGGATAAAATGAAGCCATGATAACACTTCTGTGATCTTATATGCTGCTGAGATGTGTGTGAAGCATCCACGTTTAACAATTTGTAGCTTCTTTGCAGCAACATCCATATTTGAAGTAGTAGTCCACCACAAGGTCATTGGTCTGCTGATATTGAGCTTCAGGTGATTGTCGTTGCACCATGTGATGAAGCTCTCTGTCAGTCCTCTGTACTCTTTAAAAATACATCAATCATATGTGTCAATGTAATGATAACTTCCATTTCACCAAAACACACACTTAATACCTTTTATTTTGAAAGACATTGAAATACATGCAAACTTCTGCTGATATTTGTATTAAACCCATTTCCAGTTAAACTCTTTGCCTCACTGCACGACTCTAGGCAGATCCAGGTGCTCAGACTCTGAGGTCATCTTCCATTACTGTTGCCTGATTTTGTAACCAGGATACAGGTGTTACCATTGGGATGTTGGTGAAGAGGGAATTGAAGGAGAAAAATGTGGTTGTAGAAAAAATCAGATGTTAATTTGGACAATTGTCGAGATTGGTGCAAAAAATATTTCTCACTGACACAATTAAGACCGAATTTCACAAAGCGCCTCTATTCCTGTATCCATTTGTTCCTTAATCTGATTTGTAATAACTTCATAAAAACTAGATATCATTTTCCACTCATTAACTGTGGAATAACAAAAGTGCTCTGTGGATCTCAAACAATGACGTGTCAATTTAATTTTGAAATCATTTCATTCAGAGTGCAAACGCTTGAGATTGAGACACTTGGACTGATTTAACTGAGAGGTGAATAGTGTCACAAACCAAAGCAAATTCACAGCACATCACCTTTTTATCTTTCCCCTTTTCACAGTGTGTGCGCGTACAGTTTATCTGCATTTGTGTGTGTGTGTAAAAGCATTTTTTCCCCTCATCACAGTGCATTTTGACACAAGACAAGCTTGCAGTCTGTCACATCGAAACTCCTGCAGGCCAGGTCAGACATCAGGCAACAGAGGTGTCGAGGAAGATGATGAAAGACAAGGAAAATGGAAGCAAAATAAACACAGGGAAAGTGCTCAGAGACCCGTCAGACCCCCGGTGTGCGTTGATATATTGGCCTAACCTCCATGGCCAGATTTCACACACTCTGTCTTTCTACTGTGCCCTCATTATGGCTTGGACTGGTGTCTGTACTGGGCGTGTTCTAGATTGTAATACTGTAGGCTTTCTTGAGTCCCGAATAATAAGTCCTAAAGGTTAAATCTGGTAAAAACCAGGTACCCTGGGTGAGTTGAGTGGGCCCCTGGTGCCAGGATCTGCCACTCAGTATGGAATACACAAATTATAGGTAGGTAATTTATGTTCAACTGACTATTAACTATTCCTAAAATGACAATATTCTGAATCCTTCATTAAGGATAGACAAAGATAAGCAACAGTGTTGAATGGAACAGAAATCACTGTCTTTAATGTTGGACTCCAATTCTCTGCTGCTATTCTAAGAAATTAATCAATAAAATGTACATTAACTGTAACTCCCTCACATTGTCAATTTAGTTTCTATTTTTCTGCCTTCCTATTTTTGGTTCCTACCTATAATATCATATTCCTAAAGGTGTGACTAATGACTGCTGATCTAGAGTTCTGCAAATCGCTATTAATCAATACCTTGCAAACGACACTTGCAAAACTGACATTCCCATCAGGTTCAGCTGTACTTTCTGTGTACTGATAATTACCGAAGGTTAGCATGCTAATGAACTAAGATGATGAACACGGTAAACATTATACCTGCTTAACATCAGCATATTAGCATTTTCATTGTGAACATCATGCAAACATTTAGCTCAAAGCACTGCCGCCTCGCAGAGCTGCTGGCATGGCAGCAGAATTTAGTCTCGTTCAGTCTTTACAGTTTGATTGTTGTTTGGTGTATCTATGTTTCAAAGCCACCTCCTGGAGGCTTGATACACAAATACAAACTTTTACACACATTCACACAGAGACATGTTAAATAAGATATTCAGTGATTCCTATTGAGCGATTACTCCAGGAAGTGTCTCACTCTTGTGGAGAGGAAGTGGAAAATTTATTGCTCAGCTTTTAATTAACAAAAAGCTGATAAGGTGTTCTCGGATGGCTGAAGTGTGTGCGTGCGTGCGTGCGTGCGTGCGTGCGTGCGTGCGTGCGTGCGTGCTTATGATGTCAGTGTTTGTACTGTATGTGCTGCACACAAAAAGGATTGCTATTCATCCTGACCTATAAATGTCACCTCTGGTATTTCCTGTCTTTAAGGTTTAAACATAAATACAGTTTTCTTCTGATGTATTTATACACATTATGCATTTGCGTATCTTTTAGTCTCCTTTCTAATAATGTTTGAGTATCAAGCCAATGCATATAGGTTATCACTAACTTTTTTATACTGTAATTTCATACTAGCTCTGACAAAGTTCTGTGGTGGAAATTTAATTTTCATATAGGAAATAGAAAAAGTCCACATTATTACAGCTTGTGTGAGCATGTGTGAGTATGTTATCTGACTCTCCAGATGGTTTGTTTCACAGAACCACCTGAGAAGTTATCCTAGGAAAGAACATTGATTGAATGAACCCTCTGTCTACCTCCCATCTATGGCAGGCTAATTTCAACCAATCAGATCAACGAATTATGTAGTAGGCGAGCTGAAGCCAGATGGGTGAGGAGTGAAAACATCATTTCCATCGAAAAAATCCTTCAGTGCTCTTCTTTCAATGAGGAAATAGTAATCTGATATAACTGATGCTACAGCAGCATCTACACTAACCTCTTTAGGAACTGCCATTGTTATTTTCAACTGAAGTCGCACTGTCATCACACCTGAACCACTCCCCACTCATAGTTGCCAGTAAACATACGATGCTGATTTGTCGGAATGACTGTGTTTCAGCCACAAGTGTGTAACTTAAAGCCTGGCAAGATGGATTCTAGTGTCACATGTGCCTTGATTTTTGTGATTTTTGAAGGGGGGGGTCTATATTTAGTATCTCATTGTAAGAAACACTTAAAAAGCCTGAGACAAAAACTGCTGAAGCTCAGTGAAGAGAAAGAGATGAAAACATAAAGGAGTATAGTGTTACAAATGTAATCCCTAAGTAAACATGTAGAGAATCTGATGCTACACATCCACTATTCCCCCAGTACTGGTGATGCATCTCTCCCTTCCTTACTAATGAACACCGAATGAGTCATGTACTCCCTGTTTGTGTGTGTATGCGTGCATGTGTGTGTTTTCATAAAGGCCCCTCTGGAGATGTAATAATACAGCATTGGACATTAAGAGTGTATATGTTTGCGTGTGTGTGTGTGTTTGAAGTCATTTTCAGGTTTCTTTTTCAGGCTGAACTGAAGAGGAAATATCCACAGTTGTTATGCATGTGTTAATGCAGAAATGTACCCGAACATTGCAACATATACACAGGAGATCAGTGAGTCAGTGATTCCAGTGTCTGATTAAGCCTCATATTCCTCTGAGAAAGCGTGTACTTGTCTTCGCATACAAATGCGCAAAAAAAAGGGATGATTAAGCTGTAAGCCTTAAGATAATTGCAAGTGAAGACCAAATTCTTTCTCCACAAACCATCCTTCTTAGTAGGGCAGATTATTTCCATGTTTTCTATTTTTCATTTTGAACTGGGATTACAACCTGCTTTGTGGCTGTGTGTAATAAAGGTCCTTTAAATGATATGATTACAGTGAATTGAATTTTGGATCAAAGAGTATCCACAGAGAGTATTATTAAATGCTGATGGCGCAGGCAGATAAAAAGCCTACACGGCTTCTGATGTCGGACAAGGCTCAATGAAATTATATCTTTTACAACATATATTGAACACATTCAAAAAAATGTGAAAAGTTTTCACCCATAAAAGTTTCAAAACGACTGGCATTCGCTATCGCTCCCACAGTGATGGACAAGGGGAATTCCACTGATTTTACATATTTACAGGCGTCATGGAGTACACTTCATATAAACAAAAGTTGTATTAAGCCTTTTGTGGCTCCAGAGGGAGCTGCATGAGGTCTGATAAATTGCCTCAAATGAGCGTCAGTTGATCTGAAGACTGCAAGTTTGAAAATTGAAATAAAATATTGAGGTGTGGAGTTAGAAAGAGGTGAGCCCACCAGACCTCTCACCTCTGCTTGAGGCTAGTGGCTCAAGGCTACATTAGCCGCTACAAGCATAACACAGCTGAATGTGTGACCTAATGCAGGCTTTAGAAGAGGACTGTGTGTAATAAAAAACACAATATTGCTGGTGGTGCTGCATCAATTTTGATCTTTTTTTGGTTAAAAACAATGTCTGTCAACAATGTTTTATAAGTGCAATGCTGAATGGGTAGATTACTCTTAATATACAGACATTAATCCTAATCCACAGCAAAATCCAAATTAAAAATGGTTTATTATAAAGGACGAGTAAAAAACATATTTCTATTCATGATGACCTGACAAGCACACAAAGGGCCTAATTCAAGTCATATTTTTTAATTTGGTGAAAACACCATGCCTTGATTCATATAGTCAGAAACTTCCTGATTTGGCCTTTAAATGCTTTTTTATGGGTTTGACTTTGAAACTTAAGAATAGCTGTAGGCGTGTGGACCCTGATGCCTCCTCTGGTTCTGTTAATAAGTTTCGTAGCAATGTTAAATGAACTGAGTAACTATGAAACAGTAACTGTTTAAGCTCACACTGCTTACTTGAGTAATAACTGTAGGGCCTCAGCAGGTGCAGATTTTGCAATAAAGTTTCTTCTGGTTTCACTGGATGTGGAATTTAGGGTGTGTTTGTTTCCACTTGACATGTAAAGTGGGAGAGGAACACTGTGGTGCTGCAGCTTTGTACACATGTTCCTCAGTGTTATTCTATGAATACATTAATAAAAGAAAGAACATTGTATATGCATTTTTTTTGACAATATTGGATATCTTCTTGAATATATAAAATTCAAAGGTCACACCACCCACTTCCATCTTTCAATCTGCCCATATGGCTGTGAAAGAACTTTAAGAGTTCACTTTTTTACCTTTTGAAATGTGAGGGCTGATTATCGTGAGGCACAAAAACACATTTTCAAAGCAGAACTGTATGTACAGAGTGTTGTCAGAAAGAAAACTATACTGTCGGAGATAATGAGATAAATATTGCTCGTGGTCCCACAGTGCAGTTGTTCTCCTAAAAACATTTCTTCCACTCTGCACTTGATGTTTGGAGAATTTAATGGGCATTTTAAGCTGTATGGGTTTCTAAGAAGTGAAAAGATTGTACGACTAAATTCAGGAGCTTGTGCACAGGCTGAAACAGTTGATGGTAGTCCTTTAAACTTGCAACTAAGTAAATAATGGGTCAGGTTTCATTTTTAGCACAACCGTTCCCTTAAGCACATTAAGACACATCAAGTGTTGAGGAAGTTGTCTGCGGATTTGTCTCAGGAGGTAGGCGAGGATGCCCGAGGGACAGAAAGAGTCTGTGTGAAGTCTGGTGCCTACATCTGGACAGGGCTTGGACAAGTCCCAGATCTCTGACTGGGTGACAGGCTTGTCTGCTGGCCAACCTTGGCCAGCTGAGATGGGGGTTGTGGTGGTGGTGGGGGGGTTCAGGAGAGCGGGGATTAGGGAGGTGTCGGGCTTTGACAAGGGCAGACAGGACAGCCAAGTGTCAGAAAGTGAGCCCATCTCTGCTGCTCTGCCTAATTCTCTCTCTCTCTCTCTCTCTCTCTCTCTCTTTGTCTTTGTCTCCTCGTGCCTCCATATTTCACCTCAGTTTATTACCAACAAGAACACAAAGACAGGTCAGCCACGCTTTCAGGAATATAAGGAGCAAATTCATGGTTTGTTCTGATGGGGTTTTATTTCTCCATTTTTTTCCAGATATTCTGTGAAAATCCATCAAAGTATTAACAGCCCATTTCTTAACACTGATTCTGATTTTATTTACAACTTTAGCCACCGCAAAGTCACATTTTCACTCAGATCCCAATCGCTCTCAAACTCTGCTGCTCTTCAAAGTGCCAAGTCAGTACGCTCGGAGGAGAAATCCAATGCTTAACGACATTCTTAACACAAAAGCTCTGTCATACAAGCTGCAGCAATGTGCAGAAATTAAATGAGAGGAGAAACCCTGACGCCATCAGTCATATTGTTCAGCTTACTCTTCCAAGGGTTTTTTTTTTTTGTCAGCATGTGTGCAGCTGAGAGCCATGCAGTTGAGTGTGTGTGTTTCCACATGCGTGTATCAGCTATCTGTGTTTGTGTCTAATCTCTTTTCTTACTGAGAGACACAAAGGCAGGGGCTCCCCGTAAAGTCCAATAAAAGTGATTAAAAAAGACAGGGGTGGTGCAGAGGCACCGTGGAGCAGCTGCAAACCTCCCAAAAAGCTGTAATTACTTTTCCCTTCATCTTTCCCTTTCTCACCGTCTCCCACAGTCTGATTACTTACCTAGGAGAAAATCTAATTGACACAGCAAATTGGCAAACACACTCTGAGAACTTCAGCACCAAGCCAGTCGATCCTGACTAGATAATTGAGAGAAATATAGCTTCGCACCTTCCCAGGTCTTTGTGGGAGGGCTTAAAAAGGGGATGTGGTATCTGTCTTTGCAGACTGGTGATTAGAATCAAATAGAGTCAGTAATTACAGATTGGAACACCAGTGGGAAGGCTAAAGACCTAGAAAGAAATAGGGTGAAGACTTTCTCCACTTTGCCTGTGTTGGAGCCAGTTTTTAAAGTTGTTTTTGTTGGCCTTTGTGTGCCAGCGTGTCCTTTTGTCCCTATTTGTCCCCTGGAACTGGTACTGGAGGCAGTGACAAGTGGGAGGTTTTCTTTCCGGTGCCAGGCGAGGTCCATCAGTCGAACTTCTCAAGTTTGTCCAAGTGGTAGAGTTGTTGAGGCAGTGATTGTGTGTTTGCTTTATGGCCCATATTTTTATGTCTGGTGATTAACTCTGGAAGAGTCTGCTTATGCCTTGACCTTGAGTTGCTGTCAACTGTTTTTGATCCAAAAGATGCATGAGCACATCTCTGGAAGCCTACTCTTCCTGTTTGACTGCTGTAAAATCCTCACTAATATCACAAGGGTGAGCTATTGTTCACTCAAATGTTTGGCTTTAAGCTTTCTAAATGCTGAAAGCCTGTCGGGAACATTGTTTCTCTCAACTCTTTGACCTATTTCTCTCACTTCATGAAAGGTACTCGATTCTCTTTACGTTAAGCAGGTTCCCTATTTAAAAAGTCAAGGCTCCTCTTCAAGGCTAGTGGGCAATGTCCTCTGCCCTAAAACAGATCACGTGGCATAAGAAGTGGTTTAGAATTGGACTGGATAGCTCTTACTCTAAATATGAAGTGCACTCCATATGACGCAGCCAATATGTAAGAGAGGAGGTTGGGAGGGTGGATGGAGCAGCAGCAAGCAATGTCGGTAAGAGCAAATCAGTAATACTGAGGTGTCAGGTTATAAAGGGCGCCGTATACACCTACATGAGCATGATTGAGTTTGACTAGTCAGCTGGTAGCCAAGCAGCTGATATGATGGTGGAGCATGAATGAAGCTGCTGATGCCAATCAGCTGATGTAAGCAGGGCTTCAGTGCTCTGCCTGAGCTAATGCAATGCTTCATTACTGCAGTGTGCAATATATCACATGATGATAATCTGCAAACACTGCAATGTCTGTGTCACTGATAAAGGAAACTATACCTCTCATAGTGCAAAAACCTTTTGCAGAACAGAAACCTGTATTATGAAGAGCTTTTATTTTGAAGAGTTTGATTGGCAGCTGTGATGAAATAATTTGTCCACAATTTTGGAGCCTTTTTAACACACTCACAGTACCATGAACAAATGTAGGTTCACGTCAATGTCTAAATAGCCATAAACTGGCAAAACCTTTGCAAAACATAGCTAAAATTTGCTGATATGTTGTGATATTGATCGACCCTCATCACGTTCTGACTGCCACATAGGCCTCTTCCTTCAGACAAGCTGCAGCATCTTTTAATGAGTCTGAGCAGCTCTTAAACATCAACACCGGCCATGAAATTTTGATATTTAATTTGGAGAACTTGTTAGCCTCAATACATCAGATGCTCCTCCCTCCATGGAGACTATGTCTTGTAATGCTCTTGAAAAAACATAACAATCTTCGCGCCAACAAAAATAAACTGTAATTTAAAATTCATAAGGAGGCCACTTATCTCCGTGCCACAGAGAGTACTCAGAGCATTGCACAGAATGTACGCGGGACAATTTGTCTCCCATTCCCACCCCTTAGTTCTCGATACTGTTGTCAGTCAGTTGACTTAGAGTAGGGGGCCAGCAGAGCCATCCCCCTAGTAAAAAACTGAACTCAGCACAAAGAAAGATGAAAACTAAATCAATTTTCCTACTACATAGCTGTCACCCTGCAACATGGCTACATTGTAAGTTCTCCTGGAGCATTTGACCTTTGGTTGCTCCCTCTGTCCTTCTGACTGCACAGTGAAGCCTAAGGGGGGGTCAGCTTGGTTGGTGCAGAGGTCTTGCACCCCCCCCTTCCCGCCTCCCAACATTTAAGAGCCATGGCAGGCGGGTTCCTCGGGGCAGTCTGCCCAGCACAGTGACCCCACCGACCGAGATCGAGGGAGAGAGAAAAATAAGAGCAGGAATATGTGTGAGGGAGGGAGGCAGAGTGACAGAGTGCTTGTATGTGAGAAAAAGAGAAGGTAACAGATGGAGAGAAAAAGCGAGTCGAGCAAGAGGGGACAGAAAGTGAAAATGAGACGGAGATGGAGTGAGATGAGTGCAGAGTACAGGAAGAAAAAAAACACACAAAGAAAAAGTGACAGAGGGAGAAAGGTGTGACAACTGGAGACTAAATCTTGAGAGACAAAAGGACCAGAGAAAGAGGGAGAGAGGAGCCGAGCAGAGACGGACAGTCGCTGTGACTGCTGCTGCACTGAACAGCCCTACAGGCCATCACGGACCAGTCCTCCAAATGTCAGCCCAGTCAGGACCACCCTGGGAAGCCAGCAAGACCCCCTGGGACCTCCAGGAAAGCAGATAACAACTGACATGAGAGGGCTGAGCTGCCACGTGCACACACACACACATACACACACGCAGCACTTCCTCCTCTCGTACTCCGTGTTTCAGGAGCAAACATGTCTGAGCTAGTTGTGCTGCCATGCCTGAATTGGCTCCCTCATCTACATGGGTCACAGCCTGTTTTCAGACTCCGCTGCAGCCGACATGGGCACGAGCCTCCTTCGAAAACTAATTCCCTGGGACTTTGTTTCTCCGCAGACTTAGACAGGCAACAACATGGATGATAGAGGGGGATAGTAAAATGGCCTCATTCTTTCAGTCTCGTACTAATGCAGCGATGAAGAACGAAATGAAAACTGTCCGGCCGAGGGAGCCGTCAGAGAGCATGTGAAAGAAAGAGAGGGAGGAAGGAGATGGTGAGGAAAAGGAGAAGCACAGACAGAGACAGAGAAGCAGAAAACAAAAGTGATAGACAGAGAGTGAGAACAAAGCGCCCTCTCCCTGCTCAGGGGTTGGAGACAAAGGGAGAAATTAGTGCCAAGGGGAGAGGGAGGGGAAAAAAAGGAGGCGAGCGGGAAAGAGCAGTCTGATTAATTGAGACAGAGTCAACTGACCGCAAGTCATTAAGCTGCCACTGGGCTGAGCGCCAGTCACTATTCATTCTCCTCACTACCACTCTCTGCTCTTCTGCTTTGAGCCCTGTATCATCCCTGCGTCACCTCCATGCTTCCTTCACACACTCACTAACACATGGGTGTAATTCCTTCCAGACAGGAGGCCACTCTCAAAAAAGAGCTTTTGTCTTCATTTGGCATCCACTTGGAGGGATGTCATTTGGGGTGGCTGCTCTTGAGTGTGGGATGACAAATGATGATTGTTTCGCTGCACCGAGACCAAAAACAGTGCGTTTCACCAGATATTTTGGGGAGGTGGATGACATAACGTAAGCTCTTTTCACACTTGGAAAATGGAACATTGCTGGTTGTTTGGAGACATTTGTATAAGGCATGTGGTTTTTTAGGATTCATGCTCATTTCTCCTCCACACATCTCCATATTGACTGTTTCTGTGACCTGAATTAAGTTGTGTGATTTGGAAAATATTGACACAATAGAAAAAGAGTGCTCTGATTTCTCTAACCCACTGCCTGAATGATATATTTCAAAACTTACTTTACTGCTTTTGTTGTCTCATCATTATGTAGTGTAATCATAGTCTATGACTAAACCAGTAGCACGTATACGACCCATATTTACAATTATTGTTAGGCTTTGACCTCTTGTGGAGTAATTATGATGATGCAGTATAAAAAGCAAAAAAGTCCATGCTTGAAGCAGGTGGGGTTGATGGATAGGACTAACCCCAACCCTCAACCAGAAGCCCGCAGTTCATGTCCCAAGTGAAACCAAAAGTCAGTGTTGCCTTCTTTTTACTTAAGAACTTAACAGTGACACTTTAGCCGAAAACATGATCTTTTCCTCAACTTAACCAAGTAGCTTTGGTGCCTAAACCTGAGCAACTGTTTCACAATGTTAATCACATCTCATCTCATGATCAGACAGAGTTATAAACAGCATCCTGTTGTTACGGAAAGCTCACATAACAGCCAAGTTCAATTCACTTTCTGCTGCGGAGCTGAGTCTGAACATGAAATTAGTGAGACAGGATGGTGTGCAGACAGTGTTGGGGCGCTGGCCTATGTGCTCTCAATTTAGTCCATTTAGATAGCTTTCAATCAGTGACTGCTGATGAGGCTAAACAGAGAGCGTGATGGGGAGATGTGCTACATGGAAATGAACTGCTATTAGGAAAAGTTTTAGTTTTACTTTGATTAAAGTGCACTCTGGGTCAGGTCGAGTTCACGGGTCTCCTTCATAGATCTTTATTCTGTTTGTGGACTTTTAATCAAATGCTCACAAAAACCTCTGCAGTTCATTTAGTCGATTTCATTTAGTTGATTGATGAGCTCATTCTCTATCATCGCCACACTGCTTGAACTCAACACTTTAACAAGGTGACAGGATTAAGGCTTCCTCGCAAACTTCTTTTTCTCACACACTTCGAACTGATCGAGTATTGAATTCCTCACTACTCTTTCTTGGCTACTCTGTAAAAACGACACCGTTTGTGAGTCTCTTTATCCAAAAAGAGGTATCCCTCCACTGTTGCCACTTCTCTTACCCCTTTTATCAAATCAAAGGTCTAATGATAGAGGACGTTCTATGTTGTACAGATTGTCATGCCCTCAGAAACAAACTTGTGATTTTGGGGTACGCGCTGTGTGTTTGCAGCTGTCACCACAATGACACACCACTGTTAGTCACCTCAAACTCAGCTATGTTCCTCTCCTTTTTTCCCTGTATAACATCTCTGTTCTCATATCTCCTTACGCAGCTCTCCTTCATCCTCGCTGCCTCCTCCTACTGCGTGTTCAGACAGAACACGAAATGAATTTTACTGTAGACGGGACGCAGTTGCACACAAAGTCAGTGAAAAGATGCAATTAATTAATAAGACATTATTTTACATGGGATGGTACAAATTGATGTGAAGACACTTTATTTCATTTTTAAAATGTTTTAACAGGAGCAACAAAATATGCACGTATCCCGAGGCTTTATGAAACTGTCTCATAAACTGAAAAAAGTGAAGTTTCTGAGCTGCCTCACAAACACACATAAACACACTGCGACACAGTACATCCGTTGCTAGCTAGCTTAAAGCTAATGTCTGTACATTTGGTATGTTAACTATTTGGATTTGTCAAATCTGCACAGATGACCGTGGGGGAAATTTGATTTTCTTTCAGTCTAAACACACTGTTAGTCACAACATCACAGTGCCTCAGCAATGACATGTAATTAAAGCCATTAAACTCTTGCCACTTTGGAATAACACACACATGCACATATAAACTATTAATAAGTCAGAAGTATTCCAATCTGCTTCACATTGAAACTTTCATGCACTCTCACTCACTTTCTTTTCTCCTCCTCACTCACGCACTCACAGATGGCATCGCTTTACCCGCTAACTCAACACCAGGCTCGTATGACAGTCCCGTCTCCCAATTGCTTCTACACACCTCCTGACACTCACACATCCTGCCTGTACACACACACAACCAGAGAGAGTGGGAGGTGGAGATCCGCTCAAGCTTACGGAAATACCAAATGGTATGGAAACATTGCCCTGAAGCTTAGTCAGTCAAAGGGTTCTTCTGACTGACTGTCTATTTCTATTTCCTGTCTTGTGTGATCTGGCACTATTAACTTTTCCATCTCCTGCTGTGACAGGATTGGTTCTATAGATCAAATCCAGCACTGAGGATGTCATCTGACTCAATACTCTTCAGCCACTGAACCGCACTGTCATTTCTCGACTTGCATGACCTTTGATGAACAGTCTACTACAGTAAATGCAGGAGGGTCAGAGTCCCTGTGGTGCATGTGCAGCTAATAGACCATTGGGCTCGTTTCTTAATACAGCTTTGATGTTAGCCCTTCACCATTGCTCTGTACTGTGGTAGGTTGACATCTGTAAGTCTCATGAAACAATGGAGGAAAGAGCACCAAGAGAGTGGTTAGAGATGCAACAGCATAATGATTTATACCTTGATTTTGCAGGGTGGCAGGAATTGATATCCGCTGGCCTTTGTGTTAAGTGCTAATTATTGGATGTTACCATGCTAGCTTGCTAAGATAAAATGGTGAACATGAACATTATACCTGCTTAAAATCAGCATGTTAGCATCGCCATTGTGAGCATGCTGATATTAGCATTTAGCTCAAAGCACAACTCTGCAGCCTCACAGAGCCACTCGCACGGCTGAAGACCATTAATCTTCTTCCTTACAGTTTGTTTTTTCTTTGGTGTACAATTTGTACTACTTCCACATCAATGCTAATCAAAAGTCATGTATTCTCTTCAAATCAAAAAGCCCAAGCAGAATTCATCCCTCGTGTTCAGTGCAGGATCACTGAAAATGTCAGGGACCTACTTGTTCAGGTGAGCTAAGCCATGCCTGAATTGCAGCACAGAAGATCACAGAATTTGACATTTAGATGCTCTGTTCTGAACTGATTAAATTTCAGTTGTGTGTGTGTGTGTGTGTGTGTGTGTGTGTGTGTGTGTGTGTGTCTTTGTGTGTAAATGCTTGTGCGCTCTGTGTTCATGTGAAATTCTATAAAGCCATTTCTCTGTGTGTTACACTCCTCCCTGTGTGTGTATTGCACTGCTGCAGATGTATTTCGGCCTGTCTCTCCGTGTGTCAGTTCTGGCTGGAGGTGTCTCATTACGCTGTAGTGGCTTGTTCTCCCATCTCCCATCCACCACCTCAGGAGTGGATCTAGTTACTGGCTAATGGCCCTCACCCACCCCAGTTCTCCACTGGGGACAACCTGACCCAGCTCTGCAGTGCTGCCTGTGAGTCATACTGGCCACACCAGTCCAACTGGGGCCGTCTAGATGGCTCATTGTGAGGTGTGGGTGATATTGTATTGTGTTTCATATTTTTTAGTTTTTATTTCAGCTCACATTGGTTAAATATTGTTGCAAAGTGCAGCACACATGTGTCTTTTTTTGCATTCACATCTTTTTTTGATTGCATGTAACGATGTGTTTATGTGATGCCTTCATATGGCTGCTGTTTGCCCTAGATCAGTCACCAAAACAGACACAGGCTGGATGCTGTTTTGTTATGAATACTTTACACTCCTCCTTGTATCACACTTCCCACCCACTGTTTCAGGATGTTTAGCCCTCATTCGGCAGCACTTGGGGAGACACTGACGCAGGCATTTTAGACAACCAAAGCCTCAGCAGTTTAAATGTATCAGTCATCAAGAGCTGTCTATCAGATACGCTATCCCTGCTGTCTGTGTGACTGCTGCTTTTATTGCTGTTCGGAGTGTTTACATAGCTTATTCAGACACTGACAAAGCAGAGTAGCAACCATACTGATGAGTATCATTAGAATCCACAACAACAACATATTATTACACAATGAAAAAAAAAGACATATGGAAAATATATCATTATCTTTGTAATTAAGGTAGAGCAATTATAAGCAGCTGAGCTAGACTTTTTCAAGACAAAAACATTATTGAAATGGAACATGCTGACTTAATGGAGTAATGTGTTTTTCTCATATGGCCATAGATACATTTCCACTCCACAAATAAGATTAAGAAAAACTTTATTTGGTGCTCTTGCAGCTGACCCATTTAAATCTGTCGCACTTAAGAACACTTAGCAAAATGTCACCAAGCACCTTTGGTCCAGGCTGATTAATTGCAGGGGAGCATTTTACAATGCAGAAATGCATTCAAACTTAATAATGCTTCATTGAAATAGCCTGTTATATAATGTGCAATTTGCAATGCAAAATCTGTGGAAGAAAAAGAAGCTTTTCTTCCTCAACATTTCATGCTTGCTCTCATAATGCTCTCTGAAAAGTCCATTTCTGATGCATTCAGTTTAGATGTCCATTCTCAATCACTCCACTCAGCACACCCATTGTAACAGTGCCCCAAGTTCTTGCCTGCATTACAATTCACCAACATGTATAACTGGAAAGACCCATGTAATTATTTTTTTCCCCCACCAACTTTTCAGGTTACGCAGACTGTCATGCACTCAAGCATTTTTTCTCTGACATCTGTGGATTTTGAAGCCTCACAGTGAGTGTGTGGGTGTTTATTTGACAGGATTATTGTATGTGAAAAAGATGTTTGTACATCCTATGTTTTTTTATTCGCTAAAGCAACGTCATCCCATTTTCCACCCAGTTTCTACTGTCACTCAGCTACTGACTTCATCATCTAAGTGTCGACACACCTGAGTGCGCACACAGCCTGACCACAGAACTAGAAATCCTCTGAATACCAGGTGAATTTAGTTTAATCCTAAATATTTCAGTCCTTTTTGATTTGGCAACACCCGTGGTTGCAGACTTGGCAACAGCAAGTGCAGTTTAATACTACAGCTAACATTCCTTGAGCAACTACTTTGTCAGAAATACAGAAGAGCACCTGATGTGTCTCTGTACAGGGCAGCCAAACAGATATGTATTTTTAATAAAGTTACTCAAAAATACTAATGATTTCATGTCACGCTGCAAAATGCTGAGACAACCATACTTCCTGGGACTGCTTCATACTTAAAGCAACCCTGCGTTTCACCAGTTTTAATGTGAAGCAGTAGCTTAATAAAGCTCTGACACACTGTAAGTGAACAGTAATCAGTGAGGCTATATGAGTAAAAACTGAGATGCATGCATTGATACCCTGGAATCCCTTGTGCTTATGTAGGCAACTACTACACGACTACTACACCAAACATGAGTGGCTACTGCAGGCCAGACTTTGGTTTCATGAAAATCTTGAAGATTATAACTTCAAGTTTCCTGTACACCTTTTATTGTAGACAGCAGCTCACTGCAAACTTGTCAATGTGAGTGTCTTTTACGTATGAAACACCTCAATGCATTAGCTGGAAGAAACACAGCATTAATTTACATATAGTGCAAATACAACCAGTGTGTAAATCGTGTCAGCTGTGAGGCAGAGCTGAGGGCCTTGCTGATTTTTAATAACCCAGACTGTCTCACTGTTGACAGTCAAGATATTCCCAGAGCAGCCTCCTAGTTTCTCAGCATACGTACATCCATAGCAGACACAGGTGTTATATCTTCACAATCGGGCCCAAACTATATGAAGGAAAAATTAGAGCTGACTCGAGGTAAAGCGTACAGTGTTTTTTCTTTTTTTTCTTTTTTTTATTATCTACAATATGGAAACAGTATTGGAAAATGAATGGGAAGTTATGTTCAGTTGTGAGTAGGACTGAGGTCTCTCTCGTATTTGTATCATGTTGCCTGGTGATGACGGCCTCCTTGCCATGTAAAATATGCACCTCAACCAGCTCTTATTTCACATTCCTTCCACTTCTTACTTTAGATTCCTCCCTTCTCTGTGAAACCTCAACAGTGGTCGCAAGTTGGATCTTCAAAACCAAACCACAATGTTTTGTTTTTCCATCTCCACAGCTTTCCTTTTAATATCGACACAGGTGATATTTCCGAACACATCCAGAGGTGATAATTGAAATGCTACAACGCTCTTACACATCTTTTCTCCAGTTCTCTCATTAAAGCAGTATAATAATTTCTCACAGAAGCTAATGGCAACTCATTCCATTATCTGCCCTGTGCCGATGTACATCCACAGCACAGCCAAAAGGGATAACCAGCACAGGCTTCTTTATTTTCTTTGAATCCTTGGATCAAGTGGTAAGACTTTTGTGCTTAAGGCTCCGACGAGTAGTCGGGACTCCTGGGTAGGACTCCTAGTCAGTTGTCTTCTCGTGGTAAAGCTCTTTGAAATGAGAGCGAATCCTCCCTGCTAAGTAAGTAGCTAACTAATAAGGACTGAGGAGGAAGGAGCAGAGCAAAGATATGTCAGGATAAGTCAGTGGCAGAATTAAGTTTAAACAGCACATGATGTACTTTCTGCCTGTTTCATTGTCTTTGTGTCTTTGATGTTTTTTCCTCCATCCTCTATCTTTCCCTTGGCTACTCAGTATTTCCCTCATGAAGCCATTTACAGTGTTTTGGTGTAACCAAATAGTAAATTGGAAGAGATTTTATCAGGTACCACTGCCAACCAGGGCTATGTGCCAAGTAGGCATTTTCTCACAGGAGTGTTGGGGATAATCAGCTACTGGAATCGCTGACTCGCTGATCTTCTGTGTGTGTGTGCGTGTGCATTGGTGAGCTACACAAGGCAAAGCCAGACAGTAGATAATGTTTGTTGGAGCTTAATTTGAGCTGGACAGAGATCAAAATTCCTGAGCTATACACAAGTGTGCAGTTCAGAGGACAAGCATTGGTGAGGTCCAGGTCCAGATGCTGCCTGCATCTGTTTTTTTTCCTGTCCTTCTGTCTGAGGACTAGAGTAATACTATTTGATTGCTCCACAGGTGTCTTGTTCAGTTGATACCTGACTTGGTGATTGAAAAATGGTTAACTCTGGTTTGCTCCTGTCTTGTTGGTGTTTCCTCTCACAGTGCTGCTATTTTTGTTGAAGGAAAGTTTGACATTTTGGGAGATCCGCTAATTTGCTTTCTCATATCTGCCTGTTGAAAATAAGACTACAGCCAGCAGTCATTTAGCTTAGCACAAAAAGTGGAAACATAAGGTGAGGGCTTGCATGGATCTGTTTAAAGACAACAAACCATAAACTCACTGATTAACATGTTATAACTCCCTTAATTAATCCATTCAGACGTTTTTAATAAAAGGAGACATTACTTACTGAACTGAGAGGTGCTGGTAGGTGGAGTCTGTGTCTTTTTCTTTCATTCATCCCACCTTCTTCCTCTCTATCACAGTCTCTCATCCCCCTCCATCACTTTGGAAGGTATTTTAGGATAATTTAGATAGAGATTTCTCCCCCCTGCGTAAATCAGGCAATGTTAATGCCCCTCTTTAACTGTGGTAGTGATTTGAAGGTCATAGGTGGCTTGTTGAGAAATGAATGGCTTTTAATTAAAGGTGTAAATTTTCACCAGGCGGGCCATTAGGGCTGGGTGCCGAGAGACAACAGATTGATTATTGAGATAATAAAGCATGTTCAGGATGGCCCAGGTCTTGATTTGATTCATATGCAGGACTGTCACTGAACAAGTGGACGAGTCACTAATGCAGACTTCTGCATAAAGAGAAAAATGCTGTTTTTCTTAATAACACGAGGAAACATCAGTAAATATACTGTATACGATAACATATGATATGAGAGCACATACTGCAGGGCCAATGTGAACATTACAGTGTGACAGTGGTTTGTTTTCCACTGTTACAAACTATCTTCTCCATGTTGTTGAATCACTGTCTCCGCTTGGGGCTTGCATGTGTGATCGATCCACTCGTTCAACCCATGCATATTTTATCTTTTGTTTTTGCACTCGGCCTCATTCACATTTCTTCCAGCAAACTTTTGCCACACAAAAGAATTGTAAGTTGACATTTTACCATGGAAGGTAATTAGAATAAATAGCTGCAGGGAAAGAAGTTGAGCCAATTTTCACTCTGAAGTTACTTCACTTCAAGGTCGTTTGACAGTATGTATGACATTTGCAGCAATGTTAAAGCTGTGTGGTGAAGCCGTCTTTGAGGACATACAGCAGACACAGCCACGCACACATGCTCACATCTGCTGGGTTCTCACAGTCAGTTCTCTTGGCAAAAGGAGTGGAGTTTGGCTAGAAATCCTGGTAAATACAGGGATCTCAATTCTTAGGCTTTCAACTTACAGTAGTAATCATATGAGATCCAAGGAACTCCAAAACCCCAAAAAAGACTTCAATTTGGTGAGTAAAATGTGCTCTAACATAGCGTACTTTTTCCAGCCTTACAAGAAATGTGGTGATGGTGTGAGCTTGGTTTTGACGGGACACATCCACAGCAGTGTTTGTCTCTCACCACCTGCACTGATTGCCGAGCCATGCGTGGCGTCAGATACTGGGCACCTGCTCTCTGGGGTTGTCAGGTATTGAAATACAGCCACAATAACATGTTTCAGATGTGTAATCCATGTTAGGGCTGCAGGAAAACATGATCCCTTTTTGAATCAAGGGAGCGGTGTCCCACTTTATGACCACTAAATGTGTGTATGTCCATGTAGCATGTGAAGAATACAATTAGATGAGGCTCTAGTGCATAAACCTAAACCTCAAAGGAGACAAAACCAAAGGAGTAAAAAACAAAATCTTCAACCCATTGTTACTTTCTTGGAAGGGGTGATACGTATTTCTCATGTTAAGCCAGCTTTAAGTGGTAGAGAATACGGGCAGAGCTCTGCCAAGACACTCTGCATTTATGAAGACATAGATATATTCTTCTCATCTCACATAATCTGCTATCCCATTCTGTGCAATGAATTCATAAGACCTTTGGTAGGTTGAATGTAAAAAAAAAAAAAAAAAGCCTTATTATAATCCCTAGCAGAGGCATTCATGAAAGGTGGCATTTGTATTCAAAGTCAAAGTGCATTCACCATCAAAGAGGAGTGCAGAGGAAATCCAGTCGTCTCTACTTCATTTAGGTAATAGAAAGATAGGGAGGAGAGGAGATTAAGGGAAGGGAATACAGAGAGAGGAAGAAATGCGAGATAAAAAGTAACCTCTGGGGATTAGCACTTTCCTATAGTAGTGTTTGCCCGCAGTAAGTTAAGCATTCATATATTTACTTTAACTGTCTTGTGCAGATGCATGTGTGCATGGACTCATGTAAACACACCACAGGCCTTTGATACAGGCACACTGAGCTGCCGCACCTATTAGCATTTTGGAAAAAACAAGTGCCGATGAAGTTACAGCTGCCAACATTTCTGCGCTGTAATGGAGTTTGGTGTGAACACACACACATTAAGATAGAGGAGGAGTCCTTTTCTAAGGCACAGCATTGCTCCCAGGATGCTTTAAGACATAGAGGGACAGTTATTCCATCTGACACCTAAAGGTCACCATCAAACTCACCTGCTGATTGGAAACACATTGCTGGACCCCATTTAAGCTAACGGGGTGAACCAGAGTGATACTAGTCAACATTCACAAATATGCCCAAGCACAAACGCTCCATAGCTTTACAATAATCTGCTTTACATAAAACAAAATAGAGCTGCAATGATTAGTCGATTAATCAATGGAGAGAATATTAATCGTCAGCTATTTTGACAATCTATTAGTCATTTTACTAATTTTTCCGGCTAAAATGTCAAACATGCTGGGTCCAGCTTCCTAACTGTAAGGATTTGTTAATTTTTTTTGTTTTCTTTTTGTTTTTTAGTTTTCTTTACGTCTTAAAGACTAAAGAATTAATTGATTACACATGAAAATGATTGCAGATTAATCAATAATGAAAATAATTGTTAATTGCAGCCCTATAACAAACTTTGCATTCCTTTGATTGAACTACTAATTTAGCAAATACTCAGAATGGGCCCGTGTCTTTGAGGACCCACGATGTTGACTTCAGCTTTGTAAATTCTTATCAAAGACTTCAGCAGTTTTTCCAAACTAAATGAAAGACGGACTGTTCTACAGAAGTTCTGCTCTCCTGCTTCTTGAAGGCAGAATGAAAAGACAGAATTTTAGCTGCGCCTTTTTTTTAACTTTTGAGGATTGCTCCAGAACAAGATTAAAAAAAAATGAAGAGAGACTGAAGTGCATATAAGAGAGAAAACAACATCCGCACCCAGTGAAAAACTATGAAAGTCCCACACAATGTACAGTATTTTAAATGCGGTCTGCACATTTAATCTTTTTCTCATGCTTCCTTCCTTCCTCTTTCTATTCTCTCTACTCATGCTTATAATTCAGTAAACATTTATAAACTTTAGCAGAATAAGTTAAGGAAAATATCTAATTACCGCCTTGTGCTTGTATGCCTCCCCCATTTCTGTCCAGAATCATATGCAGAGAAGACTTTGAATAATTGTCCTCACTTAGAGGCTCTTTTTATAGAGCAGTACAGAAGACTGACGGAGAGCTTCATCACATGGTGAAACGACAATCACCTGAAGCTCAATATCAGCAAAACTACAATGCTTCAAATATGGATGCTACTGCGAAGTGTTTTTGCAGAATATCAAAACAATATCAATATCTGACTTCACAGCGACGTTGAATTTAATTTTATTATGTGAGACATTTGTGTGAAATTGTGTCATAATTAGTGAATGAATTCTTGAGTTATAGTGTAGCCGCAGTGACCTCTGAACACCAAAATCTAATTAGTTCATCCTCAAGTCCAGGCCAACATTTGTGCCAAATTTGAAGAAATTCCCTCAAGACGTTCCTGAGACATCACATTCATGAGAACGGGTTATACGTACGTGCTCCAGCCACGGCAGCATGGAGGCATAAAAACCAACAACACATTTTTCATCAGTCTTAAACTGAAATGTTTGGAAGGAGCGAGTGGGAGGATAAAAAGACTGAATTGTTTGACACCATTTTGAATGTCAATGTTGACTCGGTTTTCATGTCCACACAAGAGGCAAGGGACCAAAAATCTGATGCGTTCAAATATTGAATCCTTCTAAAATGGACTTGGACACAATCTGAATACGTATAACATATAACAGCACCCTCTTCCTCTGCAGCTGTCAATCTATAAATCTGAGCATGAATATTTGCAGACACAAACCAGACTGCTTGTTTCTGCAGTTTTAGCACTTTGAACAACCTGTTATTGCTAAACACACACACACACACACACACACACACACACACACATAGCTTTCTGATGAGCTCTTCCGATCTGCATGAATCGAATCTGTCACATAAATTCCCCTTCTGATTGGCTTAAAAAAATCAACACCCACGTGTCCCTTGTGCTCGATCTCCGCTATGAGGTAATATTGATGTTTTGCTCAACCTGGGATCAATGGCGTGTCACACCTCATTAGACAAGGTAGCAATGCTGTTTACTTTGCACTTTGTCATAGGGTTGTGTAAAGTCTGCACCCATACAGCGTCTCTGGGATGCATGCTAACAATGCAGGTCTCATGGGTGCTTTGTAGCTGCCTCAAGGTCAGAGGGATATCACCCGGGTCTTGGATTAACTGCCCTCTGGAGGTTTTTCATCTGTGTGAAACAAAGAATATATACTTGGCTGTTTGACCTTAGAGGGGGTTGTTTTCTGCCCCTCAGGATCTGACAACATAATTTCAAAGCTGTGGTCAGTGGCTCCGTGTCCAAGGTGAATGTTCAGGAAATGACCTGGCAAAGTGAGACAAATTCACCAGTTTTTCTTTTCCATTTCAAACTTCTCTAGAGGAGCCCCTAAGAGACGGCGCAAGGCTTGTATGTGTCTTACAACTTACACACACTCTCATATGAATCTATTGATTGCTTTGCTTTAAAAATATGAGCTGGGAATTGTGGCACGCCATTCTTTGTTCGGAGCCAGAGAGCTGCTGGAGTGTAATATGACGAAGGCAAATAGTATGACTCACCAGACGTTCTGTAATGGATCAATTGTTCTTAAAGAATCAAGTGTTTGTCAAACACAAAAGAGTTTGAAGGCAAAATTTCACAAAGACACTCTGACTTTTCTTCTCTTGTGTTTCTTTTGTGGTTTTTAGTTTTTGACATCTTTTCATTTACTTTAAATAATAAAGAGCCCACAGACTGTTTGAGCTAATATGTCTTAAGGATTTCAACATGGGCTCCAGCAGGGAAGATTTCTTTATTGATGTGCGTATTGATGTCTTACAGCAACATTTTTCTTTGATCAACTTAAAAGAAAATCTTGGAGCGCCATGAGCTGATATGCTTGCAGACACAAGACAAGCTATTTAATTATTTCTTTCTACTTTGTTTTCAATGGAAACATCTTCCCAACAACTTTCTCTCATTTCGCTCTGAATAATTTCTCCCTTTATTTAGTTTTTTTACACTTTACCAAAGCGTCTTAATCACAAATTAATAAACAGTGTCTTTAAAGTGCCAGCAGCCACCGCGCTGATTAACACAAAAGTCACCACAAAAAACAAACAATCCCCCCCCCCCCACATAAAACCATTATAGACCTATTCAAGTCACGCTGGATGAGGTTTCAGTAAAGAGCCTTTGCCAGATGGTTTTCTGGGAAAGGATTTTCAGTTAATACTACACTATAATGTGTCTCCTCCTTCCACTCTGTGTTTCCCCCCATTGTTCCACTCACTCCACAGCCTCTGTGCTCTCCTTCTGTATGTGTCTAATTGCCATGACGCCTTGATAAGGCTGTCTGCATACTGTGCTTTATTACACTGAACTTGATAGCATCACTATGCATTGCATATAGCTGGACATTCCCTTCTCTGCCTCTGTGCTGCAGCACTGATGGAAGTGCACCTGTGCCTGTCATGTCTATACCTCTTCACAGTGTATCTAATACCTGCCTGCTGCTAAATGACTGCACACACACACACACACACACACACACACACACACACACACACACACACACCTATGAGGACCCAGTGGGACTCTCAACCTACAAATGAATAGCCACCGGGTTTGTTTGATGAAACTAAACTAGTAGTTCAACTGAATATATTTCTTGGCTATTACAGACCGTCATCAATAAAATAAACAAATTCTTGAGCGTGGAAGTTTATTCTTTACATTGGAGATGGTACACATGACAATTTCACTGGTCTTCGACACCTTCCTAGATTAACCTTTTTCTAGTAAAACAACAAAATTGTCCTCACAAAATTAGTCTAACGTTGTCTAGGTTGAATCTAAATTTTCTTTGTTTCTTGAGAAGCTTCTCTTTTCAGCACCCTATCCAGAAGTTAGACTGAAGTAAATAGAAACAGTTGTATTGTAAAGAAATAGTTGCAAAAAAAAATCCTAAACTGATCCCAAATCTGTTTTCAGTCTGTCCAGTGTTACGATGGGCCAAATGTGGTAACAATCTCTTGAAAGTCGTGAAGAAAGCACACAACCAGATGATGCAGGGTCATTTCTTAGTCTTCAGCCTCATTGCTGTGGGAAAGTTCTGCAACCGAAACAGAAACTGTGTTTGCAACAAGACGTGCAGGGGATTCAGTTTCTTTGCTTCGTCTCTCAGCATCTGTATGGAAATGACCGACATTTCACGTCAGTGATAAACCATGTTTTCCAGTTTATCCTTATGATAAATTCATTACACATTATTGAACTGGATTCTGTGAGTTTGTAGAAGTATACAGACAGGCATGCAGGCAGGAGAGCCTGCACTAGCCCTATCTACAGGATTACCTCTCCAAGGTCAGAGTAGTTATCTCTCCCAGCTTCCTGCCCTTCTTATCCTCCACCTTTCTCATTCTCTACCTCCGAGCTACGAAAAGGACAGTCCCAGCTGGGAGGAGAAAGAAGTAGATGAAATGGTTATTTAATATGGCGTCTGATTGATCTCTATCGTATGATAAGAATCAGATGTTTTATCATCTTGTAAAGATGCCACGTTATTTATAATTGGATACAGGAAGACACTCCATTTGTTACTGACATTGTCAGGCAATGGAATGGACAGCCCCAAAGTATTTTGTTATCTAGCTGATATATGAGGCAGCGAATGAAGGTCCCCAGGTAGTTTGGCTGAGATGCAGAGATGGGATATGCCACCAGCATATGTGTGTGTGTGTGTGTGTGTGTGTGTGTGTGTGTGTGTGTGTGTGTGTGTGTGTGTGTGTGTATGCGTGTGTGTGACAGTGAAATTGGTTACTAGAGGCTGGTATCAGATTCTATATATCACAGATTGGTTGTGATGAGTGTCAGCCTAATGTTTGGTCTCTGCTGAGCGGCAGACTGATGCATTTTTAACAGCAGACAGCAGCATATGTTGGATTTGCTCCTGACAGCCATGTGTGATCACAGTTTGCATGGTGGAAAATTATAATGAGAAAGAATTCTGATGAACATAAGGAGGTATTACAACTGATTTATCCCCACACTGGGTAATGCCATTTGTCTTTTTACCACTGTCCTCAACTCTCTTGTAGTGGCACAATAATGGAGGCTGAAAATGGATAAAACATTTTTTCTTTTACCCATATTCTTGTTCAGCTGTTCATCAGCCTCAATACATCTCCAACAAGCTGGGAGAATAGAGGTGGTTGAGATAAGAACAAAGTCAATCTTGACCAAACTGTACTCTAATACAGAGGGAAGAGATTGTGATGTGAGTTATAACATATCCGTGAGGCAGACATAGAAAATCAGATAAACTAATCTATTTACTGTGGCTAAACTTGAGATTTTATTGTTGCTTATAAATCTGATTTTACATATGTGTGCGTATGTATGGGCAGGGTTTTGTGATCTCATAATTTTTGTAGCACCAGCCTACAGTATTTCCCTGTCTGTCGTCCAAGCATAAGTGAAATACACAAGGTTGAGCCCAACAGTGTCCATCAAACCAGGAAACAGAACTCTGTGCTTGTGTATCAACAAAAATTAGCAACATGGACGTCTTCCTGAGACTTGCTAAACCCCCTGCAGGAACATTGGCATGAATTAACCGCGTAATAGAATTTAGTGCACATTTATGTCACATTCACTGATGAATAGTCAGCCCTGCTCTCCTTAATACCCTGTTTCTACAGGCAGTAAGTTGACTGTTGCTCATAATAAAGGAGTATCATCAAAGCCTCTCTCCCTGCAGCTTGTGAGTGAAGCCTCCTGGGCACCGGCTGGTCCCTGAGGTCCTGGCAGGTTGACAGCCCAGTGATTCCTGCAGGCTTCTTCCCAAGGCCAAGGCATTTAACTAGACTTCTCGTCTCAGCCATTAGAGCCTGCATCTGTCTTTCTCACACACAGAGACTAGCACAATGTCAGTATGTACTGAGACACACAAACACAGCCACACATACACAAAACTCTGGGAAAAAGTTTATACTGTAGTAGAAAGGAAGTGAGATCATAACACAGGTTGCGCAGGTTTATTGTTCTATATATCTAACACACAAAGGAATACTTTGTTTTTTTCTTTCATCGTTGTCTGATCCAGACCCACAAGCTCTGCCTTCGCACACATTGTTCACTGCCTGATTCCCCAGGCTACGAGCTGATTATAATATGCCCTGCTTGGGAGAGGAAGAACGTGATACATATCGCACAAACACACACACTTTTCCTTTCATGTTTCACTCAAACCTTGTTTCTTCCCCTCTCTTAATATCATGCATAGCCTCTCGCAATTTGTTGCCATGAGCGTCATCCATAATGCCGAGAAATTTACTTGAAATACCAGTTAGTATGCTCCTTTCTTTCCTAAACAGAGCTGGAGATGACAGCTGTGGCCTGCAGCAAATCCAGCAGTGACCTGTGTTTGTCTTTATCCGTTGCCTTGTCAAGAACACAAGAGATGGTTATCTGAAAAATATCATCCAAGTGAGTTATTGAGAGCAGGGGTTGGCAACAGTTCATAATCACTCAAGAGAGGATTTTTCCTAATTTGCAAACTGAAATGTATTTTGTAAACACCCTGTAGAGGCCTCCAGACTAACTTCTCCACTGGTAACACTGGTCATACCAGCACATGATTCTGGATGCAGATATGCAAGTTCCAGCCCCACCACACCACAACATAAATGACTTTACCTAGAGTCAACTGGAAGTCATTTCATATGTCTTTGCCGATGTACCCAAAGCTAATGTCAGAGCCAACTAAGCCAAATAATTGTGTTATTTCTGGAATGTTTACTTATGTCGGCTGACAAGGGCAAATTTGCAGCAATGACCCAAAAACATTTCCATTCAGAAAAAGAAAGAAAGACATCCTTTATTTGTCACACCACACAGTACATGCACACACACGCCATGCATGGTGAAATTCTTTCTCCGCTTTTGACCCATCATTGGTAAGTCCTTCCTCCGCGGCAGACCAGGAGCAGTGGGCTGCCAGCCGACCGGCGCCCGGGGACCCAGTTTCTCTATCGTCACCATTGGTCAGGTGGTGATCTTCTTGCATGTTTTTAGTGGGGGTATAATTTATGGAGGATACCCCAGTTGAACACAGGGAGAACATGCAAACTTCACACAGAACGGTCCCTTCCCTCGAGCAGCAGGCACCAAAGGCATGGTGGAAGACACGCCCCCAGCGCCCACAGCGCCCCAGGTGGGAATCGAACCCGGGACCTTCTAGCTGTGAGGCGACAGTGTTCCACCGTTCCACCAGAAACGGTGCCAATTCAAAAATACATACAAAAATCCAAGACAAATACAACGGAAACATGCTTCAAATGAGAAAAAAAAAATGTGCTGCAGAATGCCAAAACAAATACGTTAACAGCAAACATGCTGCAAATCGAGACGCTATATGTTTGTTTTTGATGCAGGAAGAAAGACCTTCTGTTGCTTTCTTCTTGTTTTCAAGGTTTGTGTTTCAGACTTTGCATCATTTCTGTATTTGCAGCATGCTTGCTGTTAACCTATTTGTTTTGGCATCCTGCAGCATGTTTTTTTTTTCATTTGCGGCACATTTCCTTCGCTGTATTTGTTTTGAATTTTAATGTGTGTCTTTGAATTGCCATCATTTCTGAAGCTGCACCACGCTTCTCCCAATGGACGTTTTGCAGCATGTATCTCTTGTCGACCACTGAACACGATCACGCAATACATCATATAAAATTCCACATTGCAGATCATTAAGCAGGCATATTATTAATCATTCACCATAAATACTTGGAACAACTAACCAGTTATCATCGTGGCATATAAGCCATTTCTACTGGCATAGACATCTGGGACTTTTCTCATTATGTTCTATCTTAGTCTGAAATGACAATATGTATTTATTACACCT
The DNA here is from genome assembly GCA_037975065.1 of Chaetodon trifasciatus. NCBI lineage: Eukaryota > Metazoa > Chordata > Actinopteri > Chaetodontiformes > Chaetodontidae > Chaetodon > Chaetodon trifasciatus. The sequence goes on along the minus strand of JBBMOE010000066.1, from coordinate 1,088,473 downwards.
GATATAGTTTTACTGTAAATTGCCATGAGCCATTTTCATCTGTCATTTAAACTTGTGCATGCATACACGGAAAACATTGGGTCTGGAATTGCTGTGTCTGGACCTGCAGTGGCTGTCCAGCTCTGCAGGGCGATGTTTCTCTCATATTGGGCCATGAATGCACCACGTAACATTTTAGCTCATACTCTGGTTATATTGGTCGTGGTCTGGGGTTGTGCTGGATTAAGCAATAATAGTACTGAAAGGGATAACCAGTGATATGTAATGTTTGATGTAACAATAAGTAATAATGATAAAAATAATTAAAAAGTGTTGATTTCATGAATTGCTGTGCAGAACTGCAAGAAACTTTGCTGCTGATTTAGCCAGGAGGTGGAAGATTTTGGATGGTGAGCTCTAAAGGTTACAGGTCCACTGTCATCCCAAGGTTGTGTAGGTGGCTAAATGCTGATTCACAGCAAATCATGGTTGCTTTCATCTGATGTGAAGTGCTGCCAGGGCTTATGCCATAAGACGGGCTATCTCACAGCATTGATCAACACTTTGTGCTGAACACGCACAAGTGGATAAAAAGTTTTTTTGTGGGGATTAACTAATTTGATCTCTCCTTTTTCTTGCGAGGGGAGGTGAGAGAACAGATTGTGTGAGTATGCTGTTATCCATCACAAATATGCGTAACACCGGGGGGTCCAGTTAGTGAGTGTTTTTACTGTCTTTTGTTCAAGGCGTCAGCATAATGCAATGACAGACCCTCCTCGGGGTCCATTGCTCGTATCTCATAAATGATGCACAGGCAGGATTCTTTTGAAGGATAGTAAACCTGGGCTACAGTCAGGTACAATAGCAATATTCTAAACAAACAATATCAGTTGCTCATTCCTACACTCTGCAGCTCGTGTGTCGTTATTTTATGTGTGTATCAGCATGTCTGTTGGTCTGTTTAGCTGTATATTTGTTTGTGTGTGTCTCTTATTTTCTTGTACATACACACATTGTACACACAAGGGCGCATACCACATTTCCTCTCTCACACACAAACCTATTAGATTGCAAATATCACACTGTTACAGCAAACTCTCCATAGCTTGCTGCAGGATATTGTGAATTAGCCTCAGCTGTAGTAAATAACCATATGTGTACTTTGGCATGATTCTCTGAAACAATGAAATGTCTTTTGAAACAATGACATAGTGTCATGTAAATTCTATTTACTGATAATATGGAGTGACAGACAAGATCATCTGAGAGCCAAGAAAAAGCTATTAAGCAGCTGTTAAAATTTGTGGTTTATGCGGCTACTGATGCCATATGGTGTTACAGCCATTCAGAATGAGCCTGATACAGACATGCAACTCAAGTATGTGATCAATGTGGTTATGAATCAGTCAAGATATTCAGTTATAATTAGGGAGTACAAGCCATGTTAGTGGCATGGCTGTAGAGATGTTGGTCCTTCTTACACTTAGGTCCAGACTAGAATATCTCAAATGCAAGTCTTGTTTTTTCTGTCCGTACTTGTGTAGGAGGTTGTGCTTTTTTTTTTTTTTTTTTTTTGCAAAACAGCTGAGTGCAAACCTATTTGCATAACTGCTGGAGCTAAAAAAAAAAGAGAAATAGCTTCAGTAACTTGATTTCCTGATGTTTGCATGCCTGTATTTATGTGTTAATTTCAGAACAGCTTTGCTTCTTTCAGACAAAGTTGTAAAATTACATGGTATGATTTAGAAAACTTTAATATTATATCAAACACATTGTTTAATTTTCCCATAGTTCTCAAATGAAAGGGTTGTGAATGCCTACGATCTCCAAGAAATAATCTCTGAAGAGATGTTACAACAAGCCGAGAATTTGAGATAAAACAAGATGTCTGTGAAGATTATCAGACATCCACATCATGGTTATCCAAGGAAGGCTGAATCTTGGCCAGCTGGACTTTGTTGTGGTTACTTGAAAATGCTTCGCTCCTCATCGAAGGGGTTTTTCAGTCCCCGGTATTTAACCTCTGTGGGGTCTGAAGAACTGAAGCTGCCCTTTGGATGAGAGGCAAAACTTTTCAAAGTATCTACAGCCCAATCCAGTTGCCTGAGATTCAACCCTCCGTGGATGATATAAAGCAAGATTCTGTCACAAACACGCACTTTTTCTTCTACTTGCGTGCATATTTATGTTACTCTAATTTTCACAGAGAATCAAAAGTTGATCTCTAATTACCGCACTTGTCTTGAGGAGTTCTCATTTTGCCTTTTTTTGTTGTTTCTTTGGGACCAGAATCTTTTCTGTCTTGTCCTCATTTGTACACGATGTAGTTTTAAACAACTTTAAGTGTAAATTACCCTGAAGGCTTCGGAATATGCTTCCAGTTTCTTCCATGGCAAATGAAAAAGAATTCATCAACAAATGCAGAAGGGCAGACTTTGCTGTGCAGCATAATACACTTTAAACATCCAATAACTGTATCCTAACTGCAGCTGTTGTTGCTGGATGTCACGTTTTAAGCTGGTGAAGGAGCTTCTCTGTTGCTATTCTGACTTTCTGTTCCTTTATCTATTAGTCTGATGAATCTGAGTTGTTCATAATCCTCTAAAAGCCGATGAGATGGAATAGACAGAGTGCAGCTGTGCATACAGATGTGTCTGTGTTTGACCGAAAGGCTACCAGATGTGTACTTAAAATTGATTATTTTGGCATTTTAAATGTTATGGACACAATAATCAGAACCCAAATGCCTGTTGTCTCTTGAGCCAACTCCTGCAGTAACTATGATGAGATTTAGGGGGCAGAAAGTTTCATTACACCATCCTACCAAAGTCTTTCACCTCAGCATTTGCTCCCCCACCCACTTCTTCACCAACACGCCTAATCATTCACGGTATGAGTAGACCCAGCTGAGTGCAATGGGTAACAGCGCTTATTGAATTCCAAGTTCATCCACAGGTTGTAAAAAGCTCTGAATAACATGATGAATCCTTAATGATCCCAGCATGGGGTTAACATTAAGGCATGACGAGTGAATAATAGTGGTGTCTATGATTTCCCACTGTGCCATGGATGAAATTAATATCCTCTGGTGTGAACTAATTGGCTCAGAGCCTGAGGGTTGAAAGATGAGCCGGATGAGGAGCAAGGCATGTGTGTTAGGTGTTCATGTGCAGACACTTTAAATGTTTCCATTAAGTATAACAGCTGTATATTGGACTGGTGCTGCAGTGGTACATCTCTGCCTGCAAATAGCCCAAACAACATTTGTCTTGTACAACCTCAACTCAATTTTCATTTTTCTTTCAAATTTGCGGCTGCGAAATTGCTTATCCTTTCAAAGAGAAATCCATCAGTGCCTTGGAGAGCGAGAACGTGAAAAGTATCGGCGAAAGATGGAGCAGACACGTCTCAGATTTTCATCCACGACATCAGTGATCCTCTCTGAATTCCTCTATGCAGCATAATCCTCAGCCAGTGGGGAAATGTGAGAAACTTCACAAAGTAATTTACACTCTAATGTCTATTTTCCCCAAGAACAGCAATGGGACACAATTTAAGGATACCACAGTCACATTTTCCTTATTTTCTAAGATAATACGAAGAGGCGTCCATTGAGTTCTATCAACTTATTATTATTTTTTCTATGAATGAGTGGCATGCTCAGAATAGACAAGTAATGTCAGACCAAATAGATGGTTTCCTACTTTCAAAACAGGCACTGCAGACTAATTTAAAGCTGTGCAAGCAATCAAAAGTTTGAAGCACACTTAGAGGAGTACTGGGTTATCAGTTATAAATATTTACAGATGCCACTTTTTGTGCTTATAATGTAATTAGTTGAGTCAGTACGTCTGTGTGATGGTATTCTCTAGGGGTGTGCAGTATGGCCCTGAAGTAATATCACAATATTTCAGGATATTTCTGCAATAATCATATTCTTCAAGATATGACAAAATACAGAGTACAACTTGCCAAAGATTCAACGATTTTCTGCCCATTTTTCAGTGTTACCTTCACTTTCAGCCATTCTTGTTGCTGCTTTGCGTAATGACGTCAGTACCCCACAAGTTTGATTACTGTTTTTCTGTTCTTTTTTTTTTTTCTAATCACATTAAAAATTCACAGACATCATTGGCAGTATGATATGTCACAACCCTTGTGGTCACTTTCATTACAATTTATCCAAGTAATCTGAATAGCAAAGTTTTGACCCTTCTAGAGCCTGAGAGGCCTTCTCATTTGCATAAGAGGAGAATTGCTGAAAACGAATCACCTCCATCTCATCAGAAAGTAAAAGCAGGTACTTGACAATACAAGGTGCTGATTGCTGTCAAAATCCAGATTTTGTCGCAATGCATGGGTGGTAGACGAGCACAAGCCTACTTTATATTAGGCATGTACACTAAGTTGCCATCTTTTCCTTGACTTTCACTCCTCATCTCTTAGCCTCTCTCTTCTTTTCTCATTTCTCTTCTCGTGTCTTCTCCTCTCTCATTTATCTCTTCCTCTTTCTCACAGACTGTTCTTCTCCTCTCTTATCTCTCTCCTCTCCTCAGGCAATCCCTACCTCTCGTCTCCCTCCCTTTATCCTCCTCTCAGCCTGTGTGGCTCTCTGTGCTCCATTGCCCTTTATGACCTGTAATCCATGCTTATTAAACAAGGTGCCTGTGCCATTAAGAGTGGAAAATGAGCCCTAATGGCAACGCCGCTGGCAGCGCCCGCTGCCTCAATGCCATTTCGCACTTATGGGCAACGCTACATTAGCACCCTAATTCGAGTTGCCTTGCATCGCTGCCTCTGAAAATATTTTCATAATTTTCCTCTCCATCTACTAGCCTTCCACTGTCTCCAGATTGGTGTTGAAAGCTGTGCTGGATTGTCACAAGCGTATGGCCTGAGGTGGAAAGAAAATGGTTAAACCAAGGTAAAGCTAATTTATCAAGATAAGTCTATCAAGGTGACACAGTACACCTCTTTTGTTTTTAACCTCCCATGCCCTTTAGTGGAATGACCTCAGTAAGTCATGTGGAAGAGTGGTGGTGGTGGGAGTCTGATGGAGGGAGTTGAAGGGGCACAGAGAGTTGAAGGCTCCCTATGATGGCAAATTGATTTATCTTGTAGTCACTTATGCTTTGGAGGGCAAACCAGTGAGGACAATAGAACAACTGTAGGTACGTGGACTGTATCATTATAGGAATCTTCCTGTAACTAATGAGGACAATCTCTCTTAATCTTGGAGGCACTGCAGGATCTGTCTCAGGTGGGTGCCACTGGGTTATTGAAACTCAACGTGAATCTCAAACAGCTTTTCACAGGATTACATTTTTTCTTAGACAACTTTAGATACTTTCAGACAACTGCGTCTCTCTTAGTGGTCTAAAGGTGGATAGACTGTCCTCCAAAGAAAACTGAGCACATCCATAGTTTCAGCAAACGGCCAAAATCTTCACATCTTTTATGTTCAAGTAACAAGCTGTAGGAATTTGAACTGTTGTCTGCAAAGGAGGGAGTAATGTACAGTGCTATAGAGGCACAAAATCTGTTTGGGAGGAGGTCAGGTGTATGGTTGGGTCCAAAACAGATAATGATGTTTCTTTCTGACAGTTAACATACTGAAGTTTTCTTTCAACCATGACCATGATCGCTGCTCAGTCTTAATCTCATGGTTAACATTTTAAGTTAATCATGACGCCGCAGGCCCCCTGACCTTAACAAAGAAAGTTATTTTAATCCAAACCATGATCTTGCCCTAACAAAGACGTTTTTGTGCCTAAACCTTAGCCAACCTTAATCATACTGTAGTGTTGTCAGATAATATATTTTATTTTTAGAACAGCTGTGGATGACAGTGATAGATGTTGTCCTGCCAACAGCGGGGTCAGATCAGAAACGTATTCTCGGGCTATCTTTAAATTTGAAGGACTTTTGGTACCCATCCTGTCATATCACACACATCCATTGCTGGATGAGATGCAATGACTATCCAGGCCTCAGCTATATGCTGGTAACTGGGAGCAAACTGGTATGTATGTGGAATTGTTCAGTTAAAGGGGTTTGATGTTTGCCTGGCACTGTTGTATACAGGTAGCCTGGTCAGGCTATTTAAATGAAGGTTTGTACCCTGTTGTTTTGTGCACTCCATGTACTTTGATCTCATTTTGCTGCATTCATGCAGAGCATGAAGAGACTGTCGGCTCATGGTGAACAGCCCCTACAGCTTGATTGAAGTGTGTTGCTTAATTTTGTTTACAATGTATTAGATGAGTATATCACTGCTGGCAGGTAAAGTGCTGTGGCACATTAATTAAAGTTAATAGGCAGCTAAGGGAGAGGTATGTGGAGGCTCTGTCAAACAAAGATGGTGTTGAGGCTGTGTGAAAAATGCTGAACGCAAACAGTATTTCTCTGCCTTTCTGCTTCATGTACATACAGACACACACTGAGACACTGGCCCAGAGTCACAGAGCATGAGGTTGAAAGTGGGCAGAAGTTGAGAAATGAGTCACGTCGTGCCAAAGGCTGTTTGTGCATGTGTATATGTTCAGTATGTGTGAGCATTTTGCATCGCTGAGCGTGGGAGTGTAAGTTTGTGGAGCTGTTTTTGAAATCACTGTCTGTAAAATATGTGAATTAATGTTTTGTTTTCACTTTTGCTTTCATGTTCTCTGTATGTGTGTACAAGTATGTGGGCTGTTGCATAAGTTTAAATAGAAGACACAGTGGACTTCAGATGTTCAAGGATTATACCAGTGGTGTCTGATAGTCACGATGAGCCCCAGCGAAAGGTTGGAAGGAACACATATCTGCTGTTGCGTGGTTTTTAATGGGGGTGTCAGTGAGTGTATATTTCTCTCTCGCAGTGTTGTGTACACCACACACATCATCCCTTCACCATACAGTACCCCAAATTACACATTCTTGAAGTACAAGTAATAGTAACATCTACAATTGGTGATATATGCATGACTGATCAGCATTTTTATAGAATGGAAGACAAAGAATTGTTAAAATTAGACTAATTTCAGCTGACCCTACCGTTCAAACAGCCTCCAGAGATTCCACACAGTTTAACAGGGTTAAACAACAAAAAGCAAGATATAGTCCCTTTACAGCCTGAGCAGAGGAGCTGCTCCGTAGTCTGGTGTTACTGCAGTGGATACTTCTGTATTGCTTGCCAGACATCAGCTGTTGCTGGGTTTAGGACTGTCTTTTTGTGCCCTTTGGGTTCTGCACAGGCACCTCACCTCACCACATCACTGATACTTGGTCAGTGCTTGCCAGTGATGTTCTGGATGGCTGCAGAACCCTCCTGCCCTAGGCCGTGTGCATCTCATGCCAGTGTGTGATGTTTCCAGTGAGAATGCCGTCTGTTGCTCCCCAGTAAGAATTAACAAGAACTTGGCCCAGGGGTGTGTGTCTTTGCCTCCTTTTATCTGAAATCAACAATCAACCCCATTGATTTGATGATGTCAAACAGTAGGTAGTTCTCTGTCCACCATCCTACAAGATTGTTGATTTCCTCTCAAGTTTAAGTCTCATCATCGTTTGAAATCTGGCGGATGGTGGTGTCATTCGAAAACAGCAGAGGTCTCTTCATGTCGGAGGTTGCAGTCGTGGGTGTGCGGCGTGAACAGGAGGGGGCTGAGCACACAGCCCTAGGGGGCTCCTATGTTCAACACTACAGTGGAGGAGGTGTGACCGCCAATCTGAACCGTCTGTGGTCTGTTGATTGAATGATTCTTTCAGCACATTATAGAATGACTGTGAGACATGAAATATAAAACGTTTCATTTTTCAAGGACATTGTGTTTTTCAGCGAGGATGTATATACACATCCTGATGAATTTCTAAAGGCAGATTTTTTTTTCAGCATGTAGCACCATACATGCTGTATGCATATACAGTGTACATTAGTGTGACGACAGTGTGGATTCACGGTTCACAGTGTCTAGAAATGCTCATGTTCTCAGCAATATTTACAAAGCATCTTGCAGCCAGAGAATTGCATTAACACATTCCCTTCATTTTCCTCTACCTCCACATCTCTAATGAACAACTCTCTGCATAGAGCGCTCTCTCCTTCATTCTGACACTCACTGACCTTTGGTGCTCTACAACATGCAGCCACTCTCTTGTATGCTGTGAAATATTAATAGGGCTGCCACAGGCCACAGCGTGTAGTGTATTTGAGCTGCTAATTGTTCTTTGGGTGGACCTCAGGGTACTGTCATCTTCTCTGCCTGGACACAAACAAGCACCCTTGATACCATGGAAGCATACACCATCACCTCATCATTTGATACAAGGTTGTATTTTTTGTTGCTCATTTATTACTTTTTTTTTTTAAATTTTATTCAGTACAACTGTACCCTCAGAGATGAGGGTATCCACCGCACATTGCCAGGGCTTTGTTTTCTTCAATATACTCAAGCAGTTTCAACAGCTTGCCCGACAGGTTTTTTGAGGCTGATGACATTACTGATATTTAGGAATTAAAGGAATATATTTCATAAGTATCATATACATTTGGAGAGAGGATGGTGGACTGATGGAGGCATCAGTCTACACTCATCAGTCAACACAAGGACAGACAGATAATTTGATCCTGGTCCATGGTGGAAAGCCCGAGGTCTGGGGTAGCTTTTGAAGAGGTGAAATACCTCCAGTATGTACAGTCATTAGCAAACAGGATGGATGAGCAAAGCTGAAGCAATTAATGATGGGGGACTAGGAACATATCTGCGTGCATGACTGGACTTCCACCAAATGTACGGATATTAGACAAGGGTTCATTTGAAAAAACAGATATCTTGGATTTATTTTCCCAAATCCTTTTTTATGTTGTTGTTTATTGGTTTATTAATTTTATGGACTTTTTATTTTCTGTTTTTGCAGATGAACTCTCCTTTGAATTACCTATTTTTTTAACTATTTTTTTCTTTGTCATGTGTTCAAATCATTTTAATGCTTGCTGAGATTTCATCAATTTCATGTGTGCTCTGGCACATGCATATTGAGAGAGACTGGTGGCATGCAGTTGATGTGTTTTCCCTCTTGACTGCCTCAATCAATTCTTTATTATCCTCAGCAATTAGGGTACCTCACAGTGATCAATGATTCCAATAAACCTCTCTGTGGGCTTAGTGAGATGGTTGGTCTTCTCTCTGTTTCACATGGCTAAAGCACACATATGACACCTGCATATGGTTAAATACTGCTGCACTAATCCCTATAAACAGATGTCTGCATATGAATGCAGGATCTGTAGGCACTGAGCATTCTGATTTCCATTTGTAGGCTGTTCAAAGTCCAAGTAGTGTTTACAGCGTGGAGAGCGAAAGAGGCTGAATGCATTGGTTTAAATGCAATCTTGGAACCCATCGGTTATCATCTGATGACAATTTATCTTTTCATTAGCTTTGTTTTAATTGATCTGCGTTCATATGCAGATCTTTTGATAGAGATTAGCCATCTCTCAACTCCAACTCAGTTTTCATGACTCAAATTCCTAATCAGACTGTTGAAAATGAAGGAAGGAAGAGGAAGTCTGGATATCTGCTGGCTACATCAGAAGCCCTGAAACATTGGGTGTTGCCTCCAGAGGCTAACTCGTCATCAGATGAGAGCCAGTGAGTTCTAAGATTGCCTCCTCGCATCATAACACAGGGGTAAATGAACCAATAGTCTCTGTAGTTTCAGTATGTCAGAAATGCAAGAAGTTAAAAAATATAAGTTCATCAATGTCAGTTTAGCTGTCCCTAACCACAGTTATCCGATACTGCAATTTTTGTTTAATTTATTTATTTATTTATTTTGCTATTTCTGGTGATTGTGCACCAAAATGCAGGCCAGTTGTCCCAGGAGTTTAGAGAGGGGGTACAGTCAGCTGTCTGTCAAAAGCATCAGTCTTTGATGTTCCCCTGCCTATAAGTTGTTGTGAACTCTTAACAATATGCAAAATTGATAAAAGCACAGTTGAATCCCCAGACCGTTTTCTCATTTGCATGACCAACCGTGACACCTGCAAAAATGTCAGTCAGTTTCAGTTTGTTTAGGCAAAAGTCCTGAAGTTGAGATGAAAAGCAGAGGATGTTTTGAGGAGACAGGAAATCCTTTTCCCTTTTCTGCAGTTGCTCTTTATCTGAGTTATGAATTGATGCGAACACTGCAAACTGTCAATACCGTTAAATGTTACTCAAACACACATGAATGTTTGCATGCATAGTGTGCACACTCAAAAATGCTCACCCTCACATACAATATAAACAAATGCATTGCCTGATCCATCCTATGAATTAATAATCCGAAAATACCAGCGGTGTCGGAGTAAATGTTGGGCCTCTCTCAGTGGATTGCATTAAAAAAACATCTCTGAAAAGCCACATATTTCCCCACAGGGAGTCATGAAACTGTTCAAGAGGGAGGAAAGGGGGAGGATGGTTCACATGCAGATGTAGCCATCACACTTTTTACTTTCTTTCAGCATCTCAGGATTATCATTTGGGAAATCTTGCACCTCTCTTGTTGCAAATGTGGAAATGCCTGCTGTGAATAAAGTATTATCATTTCTTAATTTATTTTCAGTTCAAGTCCATAGTTATCAAAATACTGACACTATGAGAGCTGACTGCACACAAGATACAGTATAATCCAGTGAGTGGGCTGTGTGTGTGTGTGTGTGTGTGTGTGTGTGTGTGTGTGTGTGTGTGTGTGTGGTTGAATAACACTGAGGTGACCTTTTAACCTCTGTTGATTTTCTTGGTACGAAAAATATCCAGCAAAGGATGAACATGTCCATCGACTGCACCATGGCCAGCCAGCTTCATAATGCAAACTGTGGTTCATTGTGCTCCAAATAAAAAAAGCTGACTGACGGGTCATTTTATGCTATTTGTATTTTATTCTTATTGCATTTTATGCCTAATTTACTGTACAAGGTTGTCTCCCATTGCTCTCCTGACTTAGATACTATAATCGTATAATAAATGGGGCTGGAACCAATGGTTATTTTCATTGTCAGTCAATGTGCTGATTGTTCAATCAGTTGTTTGGTCTATAAAGTGTCGGAAAACCTCCAGAGTTTATGGCAACGTCTTTTTCTCTCAATGAACAGCCGAAACTCATAAATATTCAGCTTGCCAAGATATAAAAAAGAGATAAAGAGAAGCGCCTCACATTGGAGGAGTGTGAACAAACAAATGTTGGGCATTTGTAACTTATCAAAATGTCGATCAACTTATCGATTAGCTGTTTCAATTGTAATAATAAATGCATTCTAGAAGATTAGCATGTTTTGAAATTCAGCACACTGCTGTCTTCATTTCCACGAAGTCTGATGTAACTTGAATCCATTTGTAAGCTCAATCATTATCTGAACAGTGTCGACATTTTCCAACGATGCCAAAACATCTTCCATCTCACGTATATGTACACGTGAGGTTCTTCATAAATAATCTATTCTGCTCAGAGTACCAAGAGTGCCAAACAAGCAAACTTTTAGCTGCAGGTGGGAGTTACATGTTGGGCCACACTAAAAAGAGATAAACACTGGCAATCCACCACAGTGAATTAATAATCCCTCCCCACTGTTTTGCTTTATTCCACTGCCCTCCAGCAGTGGAAGTTAGGCTGCAGTGTTTCTCCTCTACCCAGTCTTCTCCCGCCTGCTCTTTGAACACTCCATTGTTCCCCCACTTCAAGACGTCTCTGATCCTTTCAAGTGATGCCTCCTTGATTACACAGGATAAATACTTGGCAAGTGTTTTTTTTTTTTTTTTTTATCTTCCCCCCGAGGCAGGTAGACAAACTTTGGTCATTACCATAATAAGGTAAATCAGACTGTAAAGTGTTGCTTCAACAGTAGCCCTGAAGAAAACTGCTGACAGAAGCGTAACTCGTTGGCAGATCTTCAGGGGGAGAAGGCTTGTTTGTAATTGCCTCAGCTACAACACAGTTCCCCCTTTGAAATATAGACTCCACTTGACTCCTGTAAGTAGAGTCGATCCATGCAGTTTGGTACTTTGATGAGAAAGTGGTTGGTAAGTGGGGTGTGCACACTCCTTCTGTAGAGCCCTAAAGAGAAAAGTTGAGCAAGAAAATGGGGGAAGGGAGATACAGAATTTATGGCTCCAGAAGAATTGTGATATTTCCAAGGGAACATAACAGCTAAAATAAACCAACTGCTGTGCATTCATACCTGTACATGTTTGCAGTTAGAGTAGAAATAGGTAACACTGTGCGAAACAGTGTTCGGACTTGTCCTCTGAATTAAATGTCAAACCACATTGTGTGTCCATTTCCTTCATATCAACACACAGAAGCCTTTTCTGAACTGATATCGCTATCAGCGGGATGACATCACTCATGTATAACCACTTGCTTAGGTTGAGGAAAAGATCATGGTTTGATTAGTTAAATACACAGTATCCAGTTTCTCTTGTTAGGGGTCTTACAATCAAGCTGAAAAAAGTTTGATTTGTTTATGCTTTGTGTACCTAATACAGTATCAATTGAGTATGTCTACAGTGAATATTTCTATTTCTATTTCTATTTGTATGCAATGGATCATCCACAGTTCTTAGTGCTACCCATTCATTAACTATTCTGTAACTATACAGAGAGCCTCCACAGCCAAATGCTTACAGTACAAGCCACATGGCCACATGGCTGGTCTGCTTCCAGCTGGTGACCTTTGCAGCATATCATACCCCTCTCTCTTCCCCCCATTTCCTGTCTGCCTCTTCACTGTCACTGTCTGAAAAAGGTATAAAATGCCAAATAAAACTATTCTATAACTATACTAAATCTATATTAACATTAAAATGACATAATTCCACAAATGCTGTCACTTTGTTTTCTAAGTTAATCACTATTAATGCTTCTGCTCCTTGTTGAAAATATAGTGCACACCCAAGAGGATGAAAGGACAAACAAACAAAATGTAAATGCTTTAAATTCACTCTAACTGTGTTAGAGCAAACAGTGCATTAACATAATTATATTTCCTCTACATAATGACAAATAAAATTGCTGACCCATTACTGACAACAGCAAAGTTTCAGGTAGAGCAAGCTCACTGCAACCTGGTTTTCATTCAAACCCATACCCAGAGAGTAATACCTCCAGAGGAAACAACAAATTTCACCCCATACCATGCCACCACATAAACTGCACTGCTACCCCCTCTTTCAGACCACACTTTGCAGACCACTCAGGGTTCTGACTCTTAACATCCTGCTGATGGAGGAAAAGTGATCCAGGTCTGACTGCGGGCAGCTTGGCCACTGAGCAGAGGCTGATGACTCACATCTCTTTCTGAGCCTCCCAGAAGCAGTTCAATACCTGTACTTCCTCAACATTTCAGGGCTGAAGTCAACCCCCTGTGGCCCTGTTTGGCAGTGTAGAGGAAAGGGTTTATATGATGTTTGATATAGCTGTAAATGATGATGACAAATTGATGTGATGCTCAGAAGCCTGACAGCAAGAGGTCTATGAGAAGGAAGGAAGTTTCAGAAGAAGACTGCATGATGCCTTGCTAAACTCCTCAGTCTACGATTTATGAAAAGTATTTTCTCTATACTGTGTGTTGATTGTGATTGAGCACAACAACAGTGCATCTCTTCACTGCACAATTTGATATTATGCTACATGATTAAATATATTGAGAAAACATAATTACCCATAATCTGTCCGACTGAAGGATGAAAGATCTTCTATGTCGTTGCAATAACATTGTAGCATAAAAAGACTTTTCCTCTTTCAGATGTAACAGTCTTCCAGGAGAGATGGTTTAAATTTATGACCTCTTGCACATGAATTTCAAGTGCTCAGGAAAAGAGAAAGCTCAGAAGCTGAATGCCACTATCTGTTTCTCTCCTTTTACAGGTTATTCATGTTCAATTTATCTGACCCTCAACTTCAACATGCCTTAGCCTCAACTTATATATGTATGGGTGGATGAAGGTGTGGCTCAGGAGGAAGGGCAGTCATCCACTAATCAGAAGGTTGGTGGTTGGATCCCTGACCCCTGCAGCATACATGTCACAGTGTCCTTTGGCAAGATACTCAACCCCAGGTTTTTGTGTGAGCAGGTGGCACCTTGAATAGTGTCCTCTGCCATGAGTGTACAAATGTGTGTGTCAGTGTTTGATTGCTGGCTTGTGCTATAAAGCGCTTTGAGTGTTTGATAAGACTAGAAAAGCCACATATGAATACAGCCATTTACCATGAATGACAGATAATTATATATTTTAATGCTATGTAATTGACTCTCCACATTAATACTTATGGAAATTGATGTCTAAATTAATGTAATTAGTTCCAAGTCTGCTGTTTCAAGGCTTAGAGGCTTAAGCAGATATTCTACAACCTAGATGACTAAGAGCCATCAAAGACAAGTTAATGTAATATTCATGTAAGCCCATTGTTCACACAGAGCCTCTTCAGCATTCATTTAAAATTATTTATAATGTATTTTTGACCCCTACAATTTATTTTACCATAAAACAATCATTTCAAACACTGATTGTTGTAATTTTCCAAAATGCTAATTTTTGTGCTGGACCTCTTCCTGTTCTTGAAATTTGAGAGAGTCTGCATTATAACGCTTCTAAGTCCCACCCGCTAAAAAAAAAAAAAAAAAAATTAATTTAATTTTTTACCACTTCCACAAACTGTAAACACAATGTGGTATTTTCATCTTATCAAGATGATTTGGAAAATAGCCCATTTACGCACAGCCAACACATTAGCAACATTAGCATTCATTTGGAGTCATGTTCCTAGCCACCTGATAAATGCAAGTCCAATATTCATTCTCTTCTATCTGTTTTTTCAGTCTCTACCAACTCCTGAGGGAAATATCTGCCTCTTTAGCTGTTAAGTGCTCCACTACATTATGTTTACTAGCTAGTCACCAACTGTCTGCCATTTTTCATGCTGAGCACACAGTGGGTACAGTCAGTTTGTGAAGGGGCTAAATTGGTGAACCCAGGCGCAAAGTCCAGTATGAGATTTGAGGTTTTTCTTTATTGTAAAAGAATGGGTAGCAGAGCAGAGCAGGTCCAGAGTGGAATCCAGGGGGTTGTTGGGCTGAGCTGAGATCTGAGACTGTTTCTCCTCCGCCTTTTATACCTGGAACCTCCTGTCTAGAGGAGAAACCTGGGGCAAGGAAGTTTTTAGGCATGAGTATTGGCTGAACCAGGAGCAGATGTCAGCTGGATGGCAATGAGAAACCAGGAGCAGGTATTTGGCCAGACCACTGACATGGAATCAGGAGCAGGTATCAGCTGGGCCCCTCACAGGGAAGCAGGAACAGACTTGGCTGTGTCCGACTCAGGGACTGGAGAGACATCATCCAGGGTGATGGACAACAGAACGTCCAGGGTGCTGGACAGTGGAACCTCTGTAGTGCTGGGCAATGGGACCTCCATAGTGCTGGGCAGTGGTGAGGACAAGAAACTGGGCAACTGAGAGACATACAGAGGGAGCCAGGCTTTCTTTTCGGCGGCATCTCGATAACTAGCTGGGTTCCCAAGAAAGGAGACTCCTGGGAATTGTAGAAGGTGGAATCAGGCAGGGGGCTACCAACTCAGGGACAAGATCTGATAGGAGACTAGTGGGCTGGTGGCTAGCTAATTCTGAAACCTCAGTGATTGCTGGGAGCTAATTTGCTGAAGGATAGCATGCTGGTCCCTAACATGCTGGAAGCTAGCAGACTGAGGGCCAGCTGCCTGAATGCTAGCAGACTGGAGGTTAGCAGCCAGGGTAAAAGCTGGAGGCTTGCATGCTGGAAGCTCATTTGCTGAAGGCTAGCAAGTTGAATGCTGGGAACCTGGGGCTAAAGCTTGTGCTGATAGCTGGGAACCTGGGGCTAAAGCCTGTGCAGATACCTGGGATCGTGGGGCTGAGGAGAGTTAATGTAACTCTTTGGCAGGAAACGTGCCATGTGAGCAAACTCAGGGTCCCAAGTCTAGAAAAGTGCTTCAAGGAGTCTGGATCTTCATAACATACGTTATGTTCGTCCAAAGTCTCACAAAGAAAATTACATACCGGGAAAGTGTCTGTGTCTGCTGAGTCCTTACTTGGCTAGATCTTATTTTTAAGGGGCTAACCTGGTGAACGCAGAAACACAGAGCCCAGTATGAAGTTTGAGGTATCTTTTATTATAAAAGCATGCGTAGCAGAGCTGAACCCAGAGTGGAATCGGGGGAGTTGCTGGGCTGAGCTAGGATCCAAGACAGAGGATCAGGGCATAGAAGACAAAGGGAATGGAGCAGATGGAACTGCAGGGAGAGGATAAATAAGATTAGTCTCAGAGAACAGACGGTAACTGGATGCACAAAGCAAAATTGGTAAGTAACTGGCTCGAAGCATAGCAACACTAACTGGTAGCAGAGTCTACGATCTGGCAGCGTGGATGTGGCAGAGCTGAGACTTTTTAGGAGTCTTGATTACAGAGTAGGATGCAGCTGGAGAGGCTCTGCTCAGGCTCTGGCACACCTGTCTCAGCTCAGGCAATCACACAG
This sequence comes from Chaetodon trifasciatus, assembly GCA_037975065.1. Lineage (NCBI taxonomy): Eukaryota > Metazoa > Chordata > Actinopteri > Chaetodontiformes > Chaetodontidae > Chaetodon > Chaetodon trifasciatus. Next base: position 1,071,968 of record JBBMOE010000066.1, on the reverse strand, counting down.
ACACAATGGCAGAAAGGGAGAAAGAGAGAGACAAACAGGAGCACAGGAGACACAGGGAAGAGTAAACATAAGGAAATACAAGGGAAAAAACTGGGACACAGCCGTAGGTGTGACAGGTTTTTCGGCTTTTTTGATTAAAACAGCTGCTTTGTGCTGCTGGAAATGATGTTGATGGAAATGGTGAGACTGAACCAAAAGAGTAAAGCTGTAAAGCATACAATCAAAACAATGAGCTGAAAGATGCTAAAGTCCGACCACGGAGCTGGCCTTCCTTACCAGCTGGCCTCACCAGCGATGCCACCACTAGACCACGCTAAAGGACAGTCAATTGGCTACTATTCAGGGTAGAAGCTCTGTAGCAGCCTGCTGTACATACTGAAGAATCTGAGTCTCCTCAGGAAGAACAGTCTGCTCTGTCCTTTCCTGAAGAGTCCATTTCTGCATGGCTTTGTTGCCTTTACAGCCTTTTACACAAAATTCGCCTGTGGTTAATATAAGAACATTGCAGCTTTAAATAAAATGAGACTACAAAACCTAAATGCCTTCAGTTGTTTGGGATCAGTTGTTTTTAGTACAGCATTAATCATGCTTTTAAATATTAATCTGAAGTATATTCCAAGGTTCTGCGCATTCTGAAAATGATCCTTGGTACACTCAGGACTGCAAGCACAGGTATTGGTTTTGCTCCCAGTGACAATAGACTGAGTGATTCTCCAAAATAGTCTATGGATTAGCATTAAGCTTGAGTTTGTATAATTATACCAAAACAGACCTACACTCCCTAAGCCTCCACTTCAGTGCAGTGAGAGAGGAAGAGAGAGAAACTAATCAGATTTATCGCAGGGTAGCTTTATAATTATTTACTCCATTAGCCATTAGTGGTCGACACAAAGTGCACTGGCTCGCAAAATTAGAATCCTTATCTGAATGTTCCAGAACCTTCACTGTATTCTCAAAGAATGTGTAAATGCAGCGGGATGTGTCCTAACCAAGAGGCTCCGGGGACACAAGGACACATTAAGGACACGTCAGTATGTGGCAGCAAGATGTTTTCGCAGCACAGTGGGAGATTCCAGAGAAAGTGTGGTAGTTTCCTCAGGGGATCAAAGCTCTCATTTGCAAAGAAGCCATCAAACGTAAATGCGCCTGTACTGAATGTTGAGGATCTGGTTGACTTGCTTCCATGTTGTGCTTTTGCCTGAAGATCATCAGGTTGTTTCAGCAGTATAGAAAAAAACATTTGGATCATTTCAACACTCTATCAGTCTAATATCGTCTGCATCACAAAAATATCTAAATTTTTCCAAAATGACAGGAATGTATGTTCTCAGTTTAATGAGTTCATCCTTTGTGAAAGGCCAGATGCTGTTGGTACAATAACTGAGTCCAGGCATGCCGTCATATATAATACATCTTGAAATCCCTCTGTCACTTCTTCCTGCAACAGGCAAGGACAGTTTGATGCAGGTGAGATCCTGCTTTCCTCGAACTGCAGGATGATCTGTGATGGTAGAAGGAGAAATGGCTTCATATGTTTGCATTGGCCTGTTTGTGTGGGGTGTAGCAGGGTGTGGTGATATGTTATAATGACATTAAAAGACACAAAGACATAGTTGACCAATATATATAATTGTAGCATAATAAACAACACAAAATGTACTTATATTTTCCTTATCTCCATTTCTCATCACTGTCACACACCATTTAAATAATTTAAGAGATTATGAGCACTAGGCTGGACATGGCATGAAAATATCAGGGGTTGAGCCTAAACCAAGTGCCATGTAAACCCCAACCTGCCATTGGTATGGAGGGCTTCTACTGATGCCCTCCTGGACCTCAGTGGGAATTAACCTTTCCACTTCACTGGGAGGATAGATGAGGTAGAGACTGTGGCAGTTCTACAAAACACAGCCTCCAGCTTGATCAACAGTGCGTGCAGAGTACTGTATCCTACATGACACCTTGTATTGTTTCCCGATGCTGCAGGCAAAGGGAAAACATAAAAGACAGACCACACATGTATACTCTCTACGAGGTCTTTGTTGAATGATAGATGAAATATAAGTTAAAGACTAACAAGAATTCGGGAATGGTTGTTGAGAGAAGATTTGTGAGCCACTGTTAAAAACGGTCCTGTGGTCTTCCTGTTGCTATAGTAGAAACAAATGACAGCGAAGGGCAATACCCGTCTCAGGGGACAACAGAGACATGAGGACCTCCAGTTATGAATGATACACCAACACATTGATAGAACTTACACTCTGTCTATGTCTCTTCCTTTCTCTCTGCCAGCCCGGGGAAACTTCAAGTGCCTCATTGGCTCAAAGTCTCAAGTGCAGTTGTAGCAGGATAGTGCAATATTCTGCAATTTCTGAATCATATTGCAGTTTGCAGACAGTCTCTGCTGCAGCTGCCTTTACACTTAGAATAACTGAGCAGATGGGATTTTGAAAGTTCACTTCAAAGGTTCAGATGTTTGATGGTTGTTATAATGAGAGGATTTGTGGTTACACACGGATTCATATGACACTATTAAAAGCTTCAACTTTCAAATATGAACGATCTATACTTTTTTGATACCTTAAAGGTTTGCTGGATGGAAATTGGATTTCATTGTAGCTTACAAAAATCGTACCACCACTAACCATGGGGGGAGTGTCGTATTGGACCAGGAGGTATGAAAGATATCAAATTAATATTGAAATAGCATGCGTCAGGGAATCCTCCAAATTTTATCTTTTCAATTTCAAGTGAGTCAGTTCACACCAGTCAAACGCTTAAACGCTAATACTGGTGGTTGCCTCAATCAGACATCATAAGATGCGTACTGTTTTTGAAGCAACGCATTGAAATCTCCCTACAGCACTTCTCTTAAATGTTTGCCCTCAGAGCTTTAAGGGAAGGAGTATTGTACATGAAATTATGGACAAGAAGTCTTATCAAAATAGAAGAATATCCCATTCCACCATTTATGTTTTAAAACTAATTGAAGCCAAAAAAAAAAAAAAAAAAAGAGTTATGGCTATGAATATAAAAAGCATGCTTTATTTGAAATAATCACCAAAAAATGACAAGTCACTCATTTTCTACTTCCTGTTTAGTAGGTTGTTGTAATAACTTAGTAAACATGTAAGCAACCAAACCCGAAGTTAGATGAGAGGACCAATACCAGATCATCTCTATGCAATCAGAAAAGAGATTATACTAACTTTACATCAGAAGCAGGGCAAAGTTGCTGCTTTTTACAATCTGAAATGTCTCTATCCTGACTGGATGTGACCCAGAGCAGGAGGACAAGCCATGGTAGCAACTCCAATCACAAGGTAGCCACGCCCAAAGGCATAGCCTGCTTTATCATCTATTTTACTCTAAATGGGACCATCATTTAACAACATGAACATCATGCTGTAGTGACTGAGACCATAAACTTATTAGGAAACTGTCAAGTGGGATAATTTTCTCCCAAACTTACATATAATCAAACTTTTTTAGAAACCGGTGGAGTCTCCCTCTGCTGGCCATTAGAAGGAATGCAGGTTTAAGGCACTTACACAATGGCTTCACTTTTCAGATCGATAATCTCCATGCCTTATTTATAGTCTATGGTGGTTACAGCAAGTGCAGTTTAATACTGCAGAAAACACTTTTTCAATGGTGACTTTCTCAGAGATGCAACAGAAGAGCAGCTGGTGATATCTGTTGACAGTGCAGCCAAACAAACCCCCGTTTAAATAAAGAGGGCAGTTAAAAAATAATTGCAACAACAATCCAACTTTGTGCTTCGTATGGCGTGAGTAGTCTTACACACAGCAACGGGGCACAGTAAACTTTAACTCATTGTGGCTGCTCCATCATCTTATTACTCCCTGCTGAATTTAAAACCGATCTGCTTTCAAAAATGCCAAAAATGTTTTGTACGTGCTGGACGCATGCATGGCTCATTTGCTTTGGATCACTCGTACATGCAAATTTGGCAATTTGAATCCAGGACAGGAAGTGTGAACTCTGCCACTAACAATGAAAATACTACATATAGCTCAGAAGTAATTACAGGGTGTTATTACATTGAAAGGGTCTTGCTGAAAAAAAAATCCTGCCATAAATAGTATTGATAACATTTTCATGAAAATATCAAGGAATTTAAATTAAAATTTCAAATTAGTCAGTTATTTATTGTAACTTCACACATCATCATCAGGGACAGGGGAAGCAAGTCACCATGCATAGGGAAGCTATAACTGCGGGTACCAGGTTTTTTCACCCCGAGCACCTGTACCTGCACCCAGAGGGCAGTACAGTGAAGTGGTGATTCAGTGGGTGAGTGAACTTATAAATGTTAGTGTGAAGCATGTTGTGTGTTTCCTGTACACAAATGAAAGTCTCCTCCTGTTCACAAAAATGTCTAATGGTGTAGGATTGAACCACCACATTACATGAAGGAGAGCATGGAGAGTGAGACTATCCATATAGTAATTGCCTGTCAAGGTGATGTCTGTTATTGAATTGCCAAGAAAGAGTAGGATTGACACAAAGACACACACATACAGATGCAAATGCACTCTGGAGTGACACCTCTGCAGCCCTGAGTTATTTACATAAATGGCATTTGAATGGGATTCATAACATTGTAATGGTTCCATGCCTTAAACCTTCCACTTGCCTCTCCTGCAGCACCTCTGACTGACATGATGGATTTTGTTCTTTTCATTGCTCAGGTGCGCTCACTTAAAATGAAATGAGATAGTTCCTCATGTTGTTATTCTTTTGAAGCAGCCTGTGTGGATGCTTGTTTTGTATCTCTGCCAACACTTACGGCAGCTCATGTAAATCTCGACCATGTTTACCTTAACACATGGCACCCACAGACACACCGTGGCTAAATGAAGGCCCTGTCAGGTAGGCATTAAATGGGGACACGGTCCGCATATCCTTATAGCCCTGAGCCATGTTGCATTAAGTGTGTGTTCCTCAGTTGCTGCTCCATACCCACAAACACCCTCACTTATTCTTACATTACATACTGCAGACACACACACTCAGACATATGCATACAGTACACCCGACTATCTTTCCTTCACACATTAGCAAACATGACAGCTGCCTCCCCTTTTATTTTTATTCTTGGTCTCATATCTTTTATAGCTTATATCAGCAGGGACACGCTCAAACTGTTTGAGGGGCAGTGGTTCAATTTATAGAAATGAAACTGTACCGGCACCTCATCCAGAAGCCAGTGGTAAAAAGATGCATATGTTAGACTATGTATACACAATTTTCTGGAGCAGCTGAACTGAAAGAGAGACAGAATCTAATATGCAGAAATATTCTTTTCTTTGTCAGTGCATGTGTGTTTTTGCATTCAATATACATATCTGTAATATATGTATCAACTTTAATTAATTGCTTTGTATGCTCAGTGTTATTCTTATATGCTAGATTTCATATGCAGGTAGTTGATTAAGGTGTGTTTGTGGTCATCTAGGTGTGGAAGTCAGGCTCATACACAACATTATTGCATTCCTTGCAACAGCTTTATGGAGACGTGTGTGATTGTAAACTGCAGTTTAATGCAAATAGAGAGGACAGTTAAACAAAATATTGCACATACACATCTTTGCAGACTGTACTCGGAGAGGCCACAGTGTCAGATCCGACAACCTTGAGGCTTTGACCTCTAAAGCACTCTGTTCTCCTGTGGTTAGATCTCTTGGGTGGCCACTTAACCTATATCTTGTCCTGCAGGACTGCATGACATTTCAGAGACTGCGCCAACACCCACCCAGACTCCAGCTGCAGTGATCAGTTATCACCATGAACCGTCTCTGTCCAAAGTCCCGCATAGCCTTGCAGCAGAAACAGAAACTGTGGTTTAAACAGTGAGAATAGCAGATGCACAAAATTTTCCCAAGCGGTTGTGAAGACGATTAGATAGAATAAGCAAAGCAAAAGATTCAGGTTGTGTACATGGATTTTTTTCTATAATGAAGCTGGAAAAAAACAAAATGCTTTTTCTTGACACACACATTTTTATCAAACTCTCTAGTTTAGACACTTTGTGGAGTTGGTAAATGTTTACTTTTTTACTAACTGTGGCAATTGTCTATGATGGCAGCCTAAGATGTGGTTCCCATCCATACAGCAGATGCATCACAATCCTATTTTTTAACTAGCTTTGCATCACCCCTTCGAAACTGGCACTTTATTATTTCTGCTGCTGACGTCTGTTGGAAACCTTCTCTTCAGAGATGCTGCCTCTGCATCATGTTGCTCTCTCAGAGGTACACTTTTCATTCAGAATTCATCATTACTCCTCACCCTGTCTTCAAAGTCGCTCTCCTGCACCTGTCTTACCACATTTCTGTAGAGATCTGTATTATTTAGAAAACAAAATGCAAGCATTTCAAAGGCATCTATTGTTTGCCTCGCCTGCACACACAAGCCACCCCTCACACAGCGCTCAGCAATGAGTCAATTATAAAAGATTGCACCATTTTCCCTCACACTTTGGTGCATATTGTACATCCACATCTCTCACTCCCCTTTTGCCACTGAGGTTCCTTCAGTTGGAATATTCATACAGTTTCAATACAGCAGCGGATGTCCTCACTGAGCACACATGCTGTTTTATCAAGTTTAGGTTTACCACAAATGGGACACTTATCATCCCACATACTCATGTGTGAAGAATAGTCCAACAGAGCCTTATCAAAGAGGGTGATACATGGCATCAATGTCTATGCAGCAGCTAGCTGTAGTTAGTTTGATAATACAGTTGTTTCAATAAGAGCAATCATTGGAAAGTACTGCTGTTTTGAGTGTTTGGGTTTTTTCAACTTGAGTTTGTTTTGTAAGCAAATTATGAATGATGGATCTTAAGAACAATTATCTAAAACACAGTGTTACCAAAATCTACTGTAGGCAAACCACAGGTACCATAAGTCAAGTGTACTTTCACACAAGGGAAATTAAGTTTTCAATCAAATATTTAGTATTATACTACATTTAATCAGCTCAGTGCCAAAGATGATGACAGCAATGACACCTGCGTGCTACTGTATATTTTTTCTTGTACGTAGAAATGAAAAGAATTCCCTCAGGCCGTCGCTCAATCAAATATCTGGCATTCAATACTTTCATTTCATATCTCCCTGAAGCCCACACATCCACATAATACCTTCATCTCACACAGCACAGTCTCATTATTTATACAATACCTGTCTTGGAAAGAATATTGGAGATCGGAGTAAATAAGCCATGTGGTGTGTGTCCAGAGGCAGCCAACACGTGAGCATTTACTTAACAATGTGTCTGTGCAGGACAGCTTCCAGGAAGTGAAAGTGAATCAGTGATGGCCTTCATAACAGGAAACCCATCCTTGATATCTGCCATTTGCACATGGTGGAGGACAGATGCTCCTCATAGCCTCTCTGTCTCTCGCTGTTTCTCCTCACAACCAGCACAGATGTGTTTTGTCTTCCTGCTGTGCAGCAATCTGGGCTAAACTGTCCTTTAACATCCAAGACCTCATGGCATGTCTGGATTTATTCGGTCCAGTGTTTGTCAGCCAAACTTTTTACATTTACATGTCGTTTTCTACCGTAAAACACTCAACATTCAATGAAATCTGGAGCTTTTTGATGCAAACATCCTCTGTCAAACTGAATTTTCAACACATTCTTAGTTTAATGAAATATACTGGTAGGCACCCACAGCCATGTCTTCAACATGTTAATCCTTGTTCCTTAACCCAGTGTTTCCCAACCTTTTTGAGCCACGGCACATATTTTACATTAGAAAAATCACAAGGCACACCACCAAACAAAAGTGTCACAAAAAGTATATTTCTTGAAAAACAATGAAAATCTAGTCTCAATTTACTCAATTTGCTTACTCAGTGTGAAACCTGGGCCTGTTTAGTTGAACAAAAAGCTGCTATTCTTGCAGGAATTGAAGAAAGACACACAGGAAGATTTCACCTGATTGGTCCTCTAAGCCTTAGAGCACCAATCAGGTGAAATTGGATAATCTTCCACGGCACACCTGATGATTTCTCACGGCACACTTATGTGCTGCGGCACAGTGGTTGGGAAATACTGCCTTACCCTCTGTGCAATCCCTTTTGCGCACAGAGCATTTATAATGTGCACATGGAGTTAAGGCACAGCAAGACAAAACATGAAACAACCTGCATTTTTCATATTTCTCAAAAGTAAATAGTTTGAAATCTAGAAAACATTTTCTACATTAGAATTTTAAAATGATATCTTTTCACTGTTTGAATAGTATGCAAAAATATTGTTCTTACTATAGTGTGTGAAGGCCACCACAGAAACCACAGAATACAGTTTGCTTGTAGCAGGTTTTGCAGAGGACAGGCTCGTCTCTGTTCCCCCGCTGAGGCTGCTGTTGGTTTTATGTGTCATCTCTGTCGTTTGTTGGAAGGCTTTGATTTCAATTGTTCCTCATTAGTGCTTCTATTCGGTGAAAAATTGTGTTGGCTATGAAATATTCAACGGTTCCAATGCGAGTTGAAACTGCCTCTTCTGGATCAACAGCAAGCAGTTTTTCTTTGGATCTAAACAAGTTTCAGGGCATATTTCACTGTTTACTTTGGAGCGTTCAAAGACTGTGTGCCGTGTTGTTTTGGGTGATCTCATAAACCAAGCTGCTCTCTGAGGGTGTGAATCAGCCAAAGTGAATGCAAACTTCAATTTGCAATGGCGTCAATACATCAAGAAAGCATTAAAGATTTACACAGAAATGACAAATGTCTCTCACATCGGATCAGAAGTGTTGTCAGATGCAGAAGCTGTAGTGTCTTATTAAGAAAATCCGCTGTATGTGATCTGAGGAAATACAGATATATTTAGTTTCTTTAAAGCAGCACATTGAATTTCAAACCAGGCCTTCAATGATTTATTCATACAGTATAAAACCTTAGAAAGGAAAGATGCAACATGTAACCAATACATGCCAAATCTAATACAGCCACTGAGAAAAAGAGGATGAGTGTATTAAAGCGTGTTTCATTATTAAAATTGGGCTATGCATGGCATGTAAAAGGCCAAGAGAATTCATCCCAATTACATTTCCTTGATTTGAATTCCAAAAGCGGCTCTGTGTAAGCAGAACAGTCTTGTATTGGCTAATATCAATGTTTTATTAGCTGCCTAAGCTTTGTTCCCACTATGAATGGGCACTATCATGTCACAGTAAAAGAATCACTGCTAAGCCCAGAATGAAGTTAGTACCATTGGTATTCAGCTTGTTAAGCTCATATTCGCTTTTAAATCAGTCGTTAGATTACCAGTTTCCCTATTCTGGGAAGTCATTTTCATATTAATGGGTAGAAGCTGTAGCAAATAGCTGGAGACTGTATATGTGGTATGGAAACTGGGTAGGGAAACTGGCATACATGCAAATGGACTTTTGGAATGAATCAGATTGTATCATGGAGTTATCACACTCCAGTCCAGATGGTTATGGTAATTAGAGGTGGTATATGCACATGCACTCGTGATAGGAAAAAAGGCAGGAGTGAGGCTGCAGTGCTGTAAGAGCACTTTCTGCTTCAATCATGCACTTACAGGAATGAAAGAGAAGAAGCCAACCTGACCACCAGCCACTTTAACATAACCTTTAGAGGTTAATGCATCAAGGAATGTACTATGCTGCAGCTTATTTTCATATTTTTATGGCGAACAAGTTTGGCAAAGCATGAGAAGAACGAGATGTGATGATACAGCGTCTACTCTGCTTAACCTTCTTTTTCTTTATCCTGGTTTTGTGATTCATATGTTTGTAATTCAAATAGTTTTGAGACTGGTGTGATGTTGAAAGCATCCTCCTGAAAAGCTTTGCAATGTCTTTTATATGAACTGTCTGTGAGAAATGCTTTCTGGCCCACAGGAGAGCCAACATCAGCTCCCAGTGCAAACTGACAGTAAATCTGATGGTCTGAGTGCTGCTTGCAGCCTTTGCACAGGGCTGCACCCACATTTTCATAGAAACTCTTTCAATACATCTTCCTCACAGGATATTTTAGAAAACTTCCAAATGCATAAGGGCACCACCAACTTTTGTAAGGCTTTACAATAAGATGCACAAAATCCTAACTGCTTTTTAATAAGAAGCTCCCAGATAACTCTGAACTCATACTTGATAGTAGATAACACTAAGTTACAAGAACAGACTGCAACTGAAGATACTCATACTTGAAGCTATAGTGGCTCAGGTGGTCAAGCATGGCCCTCCTCTTAAGTGTCCTTGAGCGAGATGTTGAACTTCACATCGCTTCAGATGAGCAGGCCTGTGTGTGAGTGCAACCTTGCCTCTTTGAAATTACATTTATATAGTTCTTCCCAACAGGTTTTGAACATAATGGCTGCCAAAATAATTGTCACTGGCAACATTTTTCCAGCTGCAGCTGTGGCTCAGGGGGTGGGACAGTCATACACCAATCAGAAAGTCAATGGGTCAATTCCTGACCCATGTTGAAGTGTCCTTGTCCCATATGCTCCCGATAGCTGTGCCATCGAACATATTGTCGTCCCCTTTTCCTCTCAAATTTGTCACCAGCTCAGGATCATGTGCACCTTATTGTGTTACCAAACACTGAAGTATGGACTCTATTTATTACAGTCTAACGTGTACTCATCCACAGTCGAGTGCATCTCCTTTAGGCCTTGTAAATATAATAAGCACACAGATACACATTTCAAGCCCAATTCCCTCAGCGGCAACAGAGTGCACCACTCTGTCACATCACTGATCATATCCTGCATTTAAATACAAAGCTCCACTGCTCATTGGTCTGTCCTCCACACCTCCTGGCAATTAGGACTACAAGCCTGAGGGAACACAGGACACCCATAAGACTCTGTGTTGCTAATAGGGGTCTGCTGACCATCAGCTCTCTTCGTCACATATAAAGCAAAGCGCACTTTGAATCTCATCTCTGCATCTGTCCTCTGTCACACACACAGTCTGAATGAAGTTGATAATATCAGTGACTAAATGCTTAAATCATCTTCTTTTTTACAGATTGCTTTAGAGGTTAACAATGTGTGACCCTTCAGCAGGGAGTTACCATATGGGTGATATGTGAGAAGAAGTCAATCAAAATGTGTGAAAGTAGTGACAGGAACATAATGTAGCGGGGTCAAGGCTGTTCTTTTGTTTTTCCCTCCAAAGTGTTATAATTTAAATATCTTGCTTTTCACTTCAGTGCATCAAGGTCACAACAAGCACCGAGTCCATGTAAAACCTCTGTAAAACTTCAACTGTTTGGATGTGAATTCTGAACTAAAACACTGAAAAGCTTAACTGTCAGCAACACAATTAAGCTAAGACTGCTCAAAGTAACACTCTCTTTTCTCTGAGGCATGAATAATTTACAGAACACACAACACTTCAGAATCTGTCAGAGCTGTAGGGTCTCGAGCACAGCTGGATCCAAACCTCTATGGGTCCCAGGGTCTTTAATCTTAAACAGCACACCCCACACCCTCCTCTACTGTGACCAGAATGCAAACACATATGCACACACAGACATTTAAAAACATGCATACATCACATGCTGCACCCAGTTAACTGTGTAAAACAGCATTGTGATCAATCAAGCTAAACCTAACTGCAAAATTTTTCGATAGATCACCACAACTCTTTGTTCAGACACTCATGGTTCCCAGCGTATGAACCCCTGGTGATCTGCTGACTTTTCCTCTAGCCCACCATGAGGTTGACCTTCATGGTTTTCACTAAAATGTCTTGACTTTTGCATTGATTGTCATGATATTTCCCATACAGACTTTGTGTTCCCTCCAAGATGAATACCTTTAATGATCCAACTTTAATGTCCAGTCCTTTGACTTATGACCAAATACCTGCGACACTCATGACATCAGCCTCAGCTGTACTTTGTGTGTAGTGCTAAAGTATGCTAACATGCTGATCTAAGATATTGACCATGTTAACAATTATACTATCTTAGTATTAACATTTTAGCGTTGTCATTGTGAGCATGTTAGCTGACGTTAGCCTTTAGCTCAAAACACAGCTGTGACAAGTTGCAGCCTCACGGAGCCATTAGCAGTGCTGTGTGCGCCTGTATTTCCTCTGACACACTTAGATTCCAAGTTTCTGCATTTGCTGGTCGTCAGGGGTCAGACATGTATGAGCTTTCTTGGAATAATCACCAGTTGCTGTATGTTCCAGCATATAACAGAGCAGACACTCTGAGAGGTGAATATGTCAGTAATGACAGCCATCAGAGTACAATGCAGAAGAGAGGCAGTGGGTTATTTATATAAGTCCCTAAGTGGGGTACTTGCGAGTTGATCTGGTGGAAACTGACTCGTTCTGACAGCCTCTTAATATGGCAGCACTCAGACATCAGAGAATGGACTGACCATGTAACAACGGGACTATGCTGCCAGCAAGAACTCCAACTCCCTTTTATCCTTGTCCCTCTTTTGCTCTAATATCATTTCTCCTCCCAGGCTCTCTTTTTCATTTCTAACATTTTGTTGTTGTTGTTGTTCTACCTCTCTATCTGCATTTCTGGTTCATAAATATATTTATCTATTATTTATTGTGTGTGATGCATACGTACAAAACCTCATAAAATTTATGTACCAGAGGTTTTGTGCTATGATGAATACTGCAGCAAAGTGCAGTGCATACCATAGATCAAGATCAAAATATAAAAAGGGAAAAGAAAGATAATTAGCAACACATTTTGTACATTTTCCCTCTGCTTCTGTCTCACTGTGTCTCTGTCGTTCTGACCCAGTATAATGCAATAAAATGTCAAACTAGCAAATCAGTCCCAAACCTGTATGTCCCTGGAGGGAATGCCTCACCTTATGTTTCAGTGCTCCACCAGTTATGATTGACATGTCAACACCATCCCCTGTCCCTACAGACAGTGAATGACACATTGAGTGCGGAGAGACATCCATAAATAAAACCTGGCGATCACAATAAACTTTTCACAACAGCTCTTTTTTTTCCAGTGATTTTCACATTTACGATGCAGATTCATCACATGCGCTCTCTCAGATCTGTTATCAGCTTTTATTGGGCTCCAGCAGCTTGTGCACATTGGTGTTGCCAGGGACATTTATAACCTATGTGAAGATTTTATTAAATCGAGGTAGGTGAGGCAGCCAAACATAAAGCAAACATTCAACAGAAAGTCAAATGTGTTCAAGGTAACAGCATTCTTTAATACATAGCTCATGTTGCATCAGTATTACCTGATTTTGTCTTGGTTCTTTTTTATTTACAGGCTTTTTTTCACATGTCCAACCCTCAGGCATGGTATTAAAATCTAAACCTCTCAGTTGCTGTTCCTACTTTACTGTATATGTGGTAGACCATGCGTGCAGCACCCCATTACTTTTCTGTTGCAGAGGCCTCCAGATGAGCTGTCGCCTCCAATACTATCAGGATGGCAGAATGGATGGGATTGGTTTGCTGAGCATATGCCCACTCAAATTCAATTTCAAAGTACAGGAGGACCCTAATTTCTAAGTCACTATGTCAGTCTGAGGGAATGAATGCTGACAGTGTCATCTGCAAAACATGTTGGAGTAAACATACAATCCTTATTTCATGCGCAGTGTTGACACTTCATGTTAGTGTAATTATTGTCCTTCAGTATCTTAAATACATTTACACATGTTTGCAACATTGCCTCAGGCTTTTTTTCAGAAGACTGATTTATAGTCAAATCAATGTTCATGCCCCTCAGGATGTTAAGAGCTCTCAGCCTCGGCATGGATCTTGCATAGAACTCAATAATGTCTTACTGAAAAAAATCCATCAGCAGCTAAATGTTTTCATTGTGTCCGACGTAACATCTTGAATGGAAATGAAGTGCCACTCTGTGGTGGTGGTGGTGGGGGGGAGGGCTCTTCTCGCCTGCTACATGCTGTCAACACACCAAGAGTACTACTTGACCTTTTCTGTTTCTACAGCTGAAAACAAAGATCCTTAAGCACTGCTCATTATGAGTGATTAATATCTGTCATCAACACAAGGTCATGAGGAGGCTAATAAACAGCCTCCTTCATGTGTCTCCTGCAGCTCAATTTACTCTAATTACTATCTTGCATTAGAGAATGACTGAATTTGTTTACGAGTACAAGTTTAATCAAAGGAACTTTTTTTACACATTCTGGTCGCCAACTTTTAGTCGTTGTCAGTGACCTTTTTTAACTGGTTGGTTCTGAAGTACTGCAGGAGAAACAGAGGGTGTTCAGTTCAGTTAACAGAAGAGGATGGAGGTCAAAGGTCATGTTGGTATGCATTGAATCAATTACACTTACAGTTTGATTATGTCCACAGGCAGGCACAGGCAGTGACCTGTGAAATGAGATTTAGTATTTTAGCTGCTTAACGAGCTAAGCTAGTGTGTTTGACAATTTAGCTCTTCATGGCGGAAGAGATTTATCATTTACCTTTGTTCATCAGCATTATCCATGTGCTAGCTGCCATCTCAAACAGGCCACCATCTGAAGCTGCCTGTAGCCACAATCTCCTTTTGAGGAAACAGTTTGATGCTCTCAAAGTTCTCAAGTGGCTTCCACCACTCCTGTTATTTAGTCAGTATGCAGCATTTACATGCGTCAACATCTCATGCTCATCTCCTGAAATAAGCTTTGCCTCATCTAATTTTTCTTCAATTCCACTCCATTCCACTTTTTAGAATATGTACTGTAGCATTGTTTTATAGTCCAACAACAGCAAACACTGAGGCAAAGAAATGTGAGTCTCAGAGTGGCTGCCCTCTCATCCTCTACGAACATCACAAAGCTGCTTTTGTCAAAGGAAATTAGCCAGATGCAGAGATGGGGCTGGATAAAAATGTTAGTCTTTTATCCAAATGTCAATGGCTCCAGTTCTGTGGAGGGAGGTAGTTATCCTTAAGGAGATTGTGCTTGTTGTGTGCTGATCAATACTTGGCAAACCAGCAGCCCATTAAGTGGTGGGAAAATAGCACAATGACGAACTAAAAGCTATACACAGCTTAAGATACTCCTATGCATAAAGTGTTTGGTTTTAACTTTTATTTTTGAACACATTTACACCTTGCGAACAGCTCCTCAGGTTGAACCCTAATTTTAAGTCACTCCTCTTTGGACTAGAGCAAAAGAGTCGTAGCAGCTCCACCGAATGTGCAGTAAGGGTTGAGAATTAATGCAAACAGGGTTAGGGTTAGGGTTAGGGTAAGGGTTAGCTAGAAAATTTAGTTTCTCACAATATATATATATATATATATATATATATATATATTTTTATGTGGGTTGAAAGATAGGCGTTGCACATACCGAGGGTGTAGCTCATGGTGCAATGGCACAGGTGAAATGATATAAAACTCCTCTAAATATAAAACATAGAAACCTTAAAACAAAGATGGTTTCAAAAGAAAAATCGTTTTTCCTCATTAAAGAGCAGGTAACACCTTAAATTAAAGTGGAAATAGGCATCTCTTCATCTCTTAGTATTATTATTGTTGTCACAGACAAGTGGATTGCTCTCTGTTTTCCCTTAGAGCCCAGCAGCTATCAAAAACACAAGATTCACTGCATTTGTTTCCAAATTTCCCTGAAGAAGCAATCAACACCACACTGGAAATAAGAGAAAAGACAGAAGCTTGTTCACAGACGAGGTGAAGTAAAATTGTCATCATTTAATACAGAGTAATAACATAGTTTGAGTATTGCTTCACGCAAACAACTACGGCAGGGTGGTTGGGGTGGAGGGGGAGCAGAGGGTGAGTTCATTCATTCATTTAGTCTATGATGGAGGCATGAAAGCAGATAGAAAAAGTGCCAGATGTCTTCACGGCCAGTCGTACCCAGCAGCAGACAGAATTACACCGTGAAAGCCAGACTTGAGGGAACCAGTCTAAACGCAGATGGTGTCATTATCCCAAGTGCGTGGCTCTTGGTGAATTGTTGGGTCGCCTGCAAATGAAAGAGTATATATTTAGTAGATATTAATAACATTGAAAAATAATTCTAGTGCAATCAACATTTACTTCATAATGAGAAATTAAAGCAAAGTTTAAGGCACACATATTCACAATTAGTTGCTTATTGGCATGCATATATATATTTATTAGTCATTAATGCTTTATCCTGCATGACGATATTCTACAATTACCATTCCATTAACTACGAGTTTCTCCTCAACCTCCAAATTGCTGCTAATTGATAGTATGAAAGCAACTTATTGTACATGAATTATGGTCTTAATAACCTACCCCTAAATCTCCACTAAAGATGGAGGATGAGCCTGGACTCCAGCACTCTGTCTCTGAAACAATGAAGCAGTATGTGCCACTGGAACTCTTGAAGGGTATAGCGCAGTGCATTTCATCGAGTGGCCATTAGACTTGCAAACAGTGTGCTTGTTTATCATAATGGCCAAGGATGCCCCAGTCAGACAAGCTTGTTTATTTCTCCTTGTCTTTGGCTGAGTGTCCTCACTTGATAAATATCCCATTAACTCTTGTGTTCCACTTAGCAGCCTGGCCATGTGGGACTCTGGTTTGGCCACACACACACACACACACACACACACACACGCACACACACACACACACGCACACACACACACACACACACACACACACACACACACACACGCACACAGTTTAACATGCTCATGTTCTTCTAAATGTTCATGTCAACCTATGCACGCACAGGGAGATCACACACAAATATCCTTACCCATCAAACACACACACACACACACACACAAACTTGATATACTGTATATTTTGCAGTTCCACTGGGCCTGTTTGGGCACCTCGTTTTCAGGATTATGAAGCACCTCCCTGCAGGCATATCTGTTCACATGTTGCCAGTCATTCACTCCCCCTCACTATCCCCCATAACTACCCCCACCAATGCCCTTTTGTTTGCTAAGTAAGTACAGAGAATAAAAAAAAAGCTCACAGTGTGCATTCCACCCAGTGACTCAGCGGTCATTTATCTTTCCCACTGCCCGCAGTTCAGAAATAAGAGGAGAAATTAATTTAGTCTCCCTGTCGCAAGAGTGCATCAAATTCAGCAGCAGCGGGCACGCTCAACTCATTTATTGCACCTTTCTTGGCTCCATTGTGTTTCAAGAAGATAGGGGGATGCCTGGAAGAAAAAAGGAGGATTAGAAACTTTTATTTACAGCGAATAGAAGTCATAAAAAGTTAATGTGATGCTTCATAAACAATGATAATGAGGGTAAGAGCAACATATGTCACAGCTGGCTAATTATATGGTGACTTGGTCATAGATTTACTTGTTGATATAAACATCAGTTTTTGCATAAACTTTATGAGAAGTGGGCTTGGGTGATTGCGGTTGGCATGAATGATCGTCCCCTGCTCCCAAGCAGTAAACTCTGTGGTCTGATGCACACAAACAAGGCTGAGAGCGAGTCAGGCTTCTGTGCATGAAAACGAGAATCAGCACGAGCATGCTTGACTATGCACACAATAACAAGAACACACAGGGACATATACCAAATGTGTTTAGTGTTGCCATTGAGTCTGCGCATGTGTAAAAACAGCAGCTGCTCATCTATCAACCTATTAGCACCAATCATCGCACAGACACAAAACTGCAACTGGACAGGAGAGTTAAAGCATCTGGCACAGGTATTTTTAAGAGGCAGCACTGGAAAGTTGCAAGAGCACAGAAGGTAGCAGTCAAATGTAACACTAAGCTACTCAAACATGGTCAAAGTTGATGGACAGTGATTCCAAGGTGTGGAGTGCACTAAGAATTATTACTGTATATGTATATAAGTAACTGTATATAATGTTTTCATCCATTAAAGTTTCATTTTATTCTATTCTACATTTAAATATGTGTCTATACAGTATGTTCTATGTGTGTGTAGCATGAATGGGCTACATTACATGTCATCATTCGACCCTGTGCTGTGCAGGGGCAAATAAATGAACTTGATTCCTTGAAAAATGTTTATCCTGAAGCTGCTCATGATGAGGGGTGGACACAGTGACCACGCCCCACAGCCTTACATAAATATAAAGACAATATCACATAATAGGGCTTATTCATTTAATGTTACACCCTGCTCATATAGTACCTCTATAATCAACCCCTTTGTCACTTTTGTTTAGTGACTTACAGTGTATGCACAGTATGGCAGTATATTAGCACCTTCACTTTTTTAATTAGACAGTAATTACATGCAGTTTAAATGTGAGGTTTTAGCTGCTCAGCTGGGGTTCATTCAACTCAGATTTGAGCACCAGTTAAAAATTGAGTTCAGTAAATATGGCTCTCACAAACACCCATTTAAAATCTTTTACAGGTATCTTTAAATCTCCCTGAACGGCGTTACGTGCTTCTTCCAGAATAGCTGGTGTTGCGTGCCGGCGGGCAAATGACTGTTTTACAAGGTTGGGGTTGAGCCCTGTTTTGTGAGAGGGTGCCACTTTAGAGGATGAGACAGGGTGTCACATACAGTAGTCTATTTCTCTTTTCACTCTTTCTCTGTCTCTCTCATTTTCACACACAGGCACATTAGAAGAAGGCAGTTTCATAGTCTTTTAAATTTGGCTATTCCACAAAACATTTGCAGTTTGTGGCCTGCTGCGATGTCTGCTGTTTCATAACCACTAAATGTTCCATTTAATCAGTGGTGCTCTCTTTTTTCTGTAGGCACTTTGGGTTATAATACTTTTCCAGCATGTAATCAGTTAAAATAAAGTTGGATTGCTAAAAGTAAATATTTTCTGTAGAGGCAAAGGTTAGAGGTTGGCTGCTAATACAACAGTTGAAATGTGTGCCAAGAAAAAAAAACCATGGCTATTATCACTTCCCAGAAACAGTAAAGGGCTGTGGTGAGTTTGAACTCTGATTGCACGCCACATGATCAAGACTTCTGACTTCAGAGCCGCTTTTTTGAACCGAGTCCAGGGTGTATGGTTATATAAGAGATGAAATATTTAGTATTCTGAAGATGTGCCATCGCACTGGTGGTGTCACAGTTCACACAGACACACACGGAGAGCGCCAGTGAAAGGAGAAATGAAAATGCACATAACATCCTACACATCATGCAGTATGTATTTTTGCGTCTGCGTGGAAGATGTGACTCATAATAGGAAGTACATATATGTCATTGTTGATGTTGCAGTTGTGAATTGTCAAAAATGTGATGGTGAGAAAGATGTGCTTCCTTCCTTTGCACATCACAGAGCCCACTTACGCACAAAGCCTTTTGTGTGGCAGTTCAGTCTGATGTGTGGTCTGAATGCTTAATAATAGCGCTGATCTCCTGTGATCTGATTGTGTCATTTGTTGGGCCATCCCATCACTAATGTTTCTTTTTGGGCTGAACTGTCAGCAGCTCATTAGACTTCTCCTTGGGGGAGCCATGCTTACAGACTGACTGGTCTCTGCTAGCAGAGTGCTGCCACATTTCACACCAATTAAAAGACATTTTAAAGATTTTTCTTCTTGTAAGTGAGCAAAGATGCCCGGACATCTTTCTTTGTACCATCTCTCTGGACGAAATAGGATGTGTCGTGTTTTCAGCAGGTTTTGGGTTCAGAATGGCTCAACGGGCACAGACATGCTGATCAGATGTTTTTTTACATCAGTGAGATGGAGTACTGGCTTCAAAGCAAAGGTTTGTTTTTTACAGCTAACTTTAGTACAGTAAAGCAACGTGATTCATTTTTTTCCCTTTTCTTCATCAGCTGTAGGTAAAGGTGACAAACCTGCATGCTCAGAATACAGTCAGCTTGAGATGCACAGTGTATCATAGAAAACACACACAGAAACACGCACCCTATGTAATGCTACTCCACTCGGCACCAAACACACATTTGTCAGGTCTCTAATTCTGTACAGTCTTGGGAGCATAAGATAAATTGGAGCCATTCTTCAACTCGCACAGGCTGGGTGTCTGAGAGAGTCAATAGTCTGCTAAATACATGGTGTTAGAAGTCCAGGTCCGGCGCCGTGGGTTTGACTGCAAGTCATTATCGGAGCGCCCGTGTGCCACAGATCTATGGGCATGTGGTCCTGACGTGGGGATTAGCTCTGAGTGCCAGAGAGCCTGTGAACACTGGGGAGATGGAGGATACAAAGACTGCTCCACTTTGTGTTTGTGAGGAGAGAAAATGGAATTGTCTTGAGAGGCTGTCATGGTCTACCAAAGGTAGAGCACATCAAGGCGCCTCAACTTGTGCATCCACTCAGGCTGTTTGGAAAATCCTTTCACAAATTGTCAGAGGGGTTATTAGCTCGTTGTTAATTTCAGAGGAAAACAAATGATTGTTTGAATGCACAGTAACCCATTTGTCAGAAAATAACCACTGAAATTAAAAGTAAATAAGTCGTACAGACAACAAAGTGGGGAAATATATCAAGCCTGTCCTCATTTAAAGCCTTATTTACAGAAGTGTTAAGTGCAAAGGAGAAACCACACGTCAAAATAGCAGGGCTGAACGATACGCAAAAAAAAAAACCAAAAGTCATATTATCATTTTTGCAATGTGAGTCATGATTTTAGTGGGAATGGTAAAAATGATGATAACCAAATCACAAAACAAGCTCACTCCCTCATGTCTAGGGAATACAAGGCATGATTTGTGGGCCGGGGCGTCTCCATTCATTTATAATGGTGTGTTGTGACACATTTTACCTTCATGATAAAATTGCAGTTCCTGTATTGTGCTTGGCCACGTTGTGATTTGGATAACATTTCAATTAATCACTCGGCCCTATAAACAAACATATTTTATTACTGCTTTTTGTAAAGATCCATTCAAAGCTCAGTGAGGTGATCATTATGATGTGTGTCATTCAATATTGATTATCTACGGTAGGCTATCTCAAACATGTAAATAGGGAATAGTATACAGGAACCAAGAGTCAAATACAAGTTAGAAGAGTTGAAAGAACAACTTTAATATGATAAAAATAAACAAACAATGAAATAAAATATATAACTACAACAAACTTAATGCAAAATCAACATTCTGTTCAGCATGTCGTCTTCATCCGACCTGTCAATATTCAGAGAGGATTTTTTATTTTATTTTATTTTATTTTATTTTATTGGCACATTTGAGCACAGCAGCTTCTACAGTTCAGTAGTTATTAGGAAATTCTCTCACCCTGACAGCTGCCTCAGGGTCTTTGTCCAAACCATCCTCTGCTGCACCCGACAGTGTAACATCACCTACTGTAGGCTATAATATTCTCTCCCCTAATATCTCTGTGATTTTTATCCCCTTGACAGCTTCTCATATCAGTCATGGACCGCTTTGGTTTAGAGAAGTTTTTTATTACTCACCTTTATCTTAAATCTCTCCATCTTTACGACTGTCACAGAACAGCTCTGCTCTGATGACACGTCGTTGGCAGCTGTAATATTAATATTTTAGAAGTTTTCAGGGTTCTCCAATACAATGACTGACTCTGCTTTATGACTTTGTGGACTTGAGGCTCTGCTGTGTGAAATACTAGTTTGGTTAATCCGACTTGGAGCAAAGAGGGGTTTGGAATAAGAATACAAAAAAATTCTTGCATGATGGCCAATGTCTTTATGTCATCATGTGTATTTTTGCTAAACTGAGGATGCTTGTTAAGCATAGAATACTGTTACCAAATGAAGACCAGATGAGGATTTTCAATGTCACTGCAGTGTATTTCGTCTTTATCTTACAATGACCTGAACCTGCTTAACCATTACATTTTTTTTTCTGCCACTGACTGCAAAGAAGTGTTGTCACCCTCCACGGGCCCCTGCTGGTAACGCTGGTGAGACTGGCGATCATGTTCTCTCAAGTCATCAATCAGCAACTATATGATCAATCACATGTCAGCTCCACCTTAGCGGGTGTCACCTTATTGGATCATCTATCACATATAATTGCATGCTGTGTTTCTGAAATGTAGTCCATGAATTATCCACTAAAAGTCCTCCAAGATGTGACAGAGAAAGACAAAAATCTTCAGTAGTATTCAAAGAAGATATGCAGTGGAGGAGATCAGGTGCTTTTGAATGTAACAA
The DNA here is from genome assembly GCA_037975065.1 of Chaetodon trifasciatus. Classification (NCBI taxonomy): domain Eukaryota; kingdom Metazoa; phylum Chordata; class Actinopteri; order Chaetodontiformes; family Chaetodontidae; genus Chaetodon; species Chaetodon trifasciatus. Next base: position 1,049,897 of record JBBMOE010000066.1, on the reverse strand, counting down.
GGATGACATTTACAGATACAGATGTAGAGTCTTAAACCTACAGTAACTCCTTTTCCCGTGCTTACAGAGGAAACTGAAATGATCAGAGGCTGAAAGCTGGAATTCACCGACAAAAAAAATCAAAAGGCAGCAGTAGGATGGAGTGGAGGAGGGAGAGGTGTGGGTGTACATAGCCCCAGAGAGGGGAGGGGAAGGAGGAGTGGGAGGACTAATTGTCGTTGTAGAGGCTCATAAAGTGTAGGGTCATTAGTGTTAATCATGCCGTGCTGTCACCTAGGCAGCTGTGATTATCTGACTTCTATTGTTAACGCTGCTATCGTCCTCCTCACACTGTAAGTGCTCTCTGTCTCTTTGTTCCCTTGTGTGCTGGGACATCTCTCCTTTTCACCTGTGTCTGTCTGGCTGCCTTTGTTGTTTTTAGACTATCAAGAGTATGCTTTCTCACAACCTCACTTGCCATTGTCAATTTGTCAGTTCTTACTGTCTGTGTGTAATTACATTTCAACCTGAATGTCGACTGAAGTGCAGGGTATTTGTTAAACAGTGCATTGGTTGATAGGCACACCACACTTTTAAGGTGAATGGTGGGGCGGGGGGGTGATCACCCCCCCTTTTGTTAACAAGAAACAGCAAAAGTGCCCTCTAGAGTGCCGTTCCAGTGGAGAAAACATGATAGAGTGTCCTATATGGTGTCCTTGCAGTGGAAAAATCTTGAAAAAGTGGCGTCTGGGGTTTCCTTCCAGTGGAAAAAATATGATAAATGCCCTCTAGAGTGCTGTTCCAGTGGAGAAAACATGACAAAGTGTCCTATAGGCTGTCCTTCCAGTGGAAAAAGCATGATAAAGCACCTGCTAGGGGTGCCTTCCAGTGGAGAAGTGCAACTGTTTCACCGTAAATGCATCTCGACGTTCTGCCCAAACTCCCATCACAACCCTCTTTTCCTGTGTGACTAAACACAGACATAACGACTGCAAGGTCAGTGAGTAAAGTCAGCCTGTCTTACCTGGCTGAAGCATCCTATAGCACATTTATAAGTGAACCTTTTTTTTTTATGCACAGCTTACTTCAAGATGTTTAAATGGCAGACACCCACCCCAGCGTGCAGCCCCTCCTTCAACTGCTCTGCACCATCTTGAATCTGGCTGCTTTTCTCTCTCAACACTCCCAGCTCCACCTACTTACATCTGTTTTTTTGTGCTTCCTGTCAAGTTTAATGCATGGGCAGCAGAGAGCTTCAAAGAACTGTAAAGATTAGAAAAAAAAATCATTTGACAGCGGTCAACACTAAATAAACAGTGCACATTTAAAACACATGTAAGAACACACATGTGCATGACGGACTGAAAACTGTTAAAAGTAGAACTGACAAGGGCTGTTAAACAGCCAGAGTGCAGATGTTAGCAGATGTTTTCAATCAAAACAAAGCAGAGAGTGTATTTTTATATCTGCTAGGGTTCAGTGTCACCTTAGCAACAGGTAGCAGAGAAGTGGAATCCTGTCAGGATATTGTGATGCCAAGTGTGAACTGCAATCCTTTTCCACAGGATCCAAACACAATCTTTGATCTTGATACATGAACACTACAGTGTCTGAACTACACCAGTGTGACACATCCCAGCACAACGTCTCAACCCTATATGCCAGGCAGTGACAACTGCACCTACTAACCTATGCTGTATGGATCACTTTACTGACGCTGCTCCTCAGCAAAATACAGGATTCACCGTATTTCCGTATTTTTTAGTCGACTGTTAAATGATGAGAAGTGTGAAATGATAAACATGGATATATAAAACAGATAAGCAGATTACTTTGGCTTCTGTCGGCTCCTCTGGCATGTGTTTATTTTATATTCATGCTTGTTTAATTGTCGTGAGTTTGAGAAAGCTGTACATGCTCCAAAGCTTTTCACAAAATATTGCTTAAATTCAGTCAATTCACAAACACTTCAATATGTCATTCCTGTTTACATCATGTGTTGTGTTGCCTTTTTGGTAAAAACACTCAAACTGTATTCCTTAGATCCCTCAAACGGTGATTTCACTATATGGCAGACTGAACAACAGTGATGAAATAAATAATATTAATGCTGTTTTTGAGTTTGAGTGATTTCCAGCCCTTTTTATTCATAATATAAGGATACAAATGTATCACTGAAAGTATAAAAAGTGAATAAACTCTTGTCTGAAATAGTCCCCAGACTGATGGAATCTGTCAAAGCCTAAAACTATAATATGAAACAATGAAGATCAAGAGTTTTAATTCAAAGTTGCACAGCTTAAGGTAAAAGGGACATGTTCCTTGCATGTCTGGAAGAGTTGTGAAACAGCATGACTTGATAACCTTAGACTCCCTCTGGCAAACACACCTGAGCCACAAATGTCTGCTCTGCTCCAGCAGCCCGACAGTTCCTTTTGTTCCTCTCCTCCAGCCAGTGAGCCATAAGCTGGAGACAATAGGTTTAATGGGATTATAAAGGGCATCAGAGGAGTTTCCATGGATCACGAAGCTCACAACAGATCCACAGAGTGAGTCCCAAATGAGACAGTCAACATGGTGAGATAGGCCTCTGTTTCCTGTAACAATGTGCTGACGGTCCATCTTGGCTGGTTGGAGTAAGCAGCCGAGGGACCTGGGGACTAGCGTGAAGGGTCAGGAAGAGGGTCTGGGTCGATGTTCTGGGGCCCTGATCTGAAAACCCAATTATCCCAGCATTTCAGTCAGGCTTAATTAGGCTTGTCTGATGTGCAGCGGATTCATTATGTTTCTAATTAAGTCTCTATCAGCCCCATAGAAATAATGGCTTTATGGTACATCAAAACCAAGCTGCACTATACTGACATGATTGCAAAACTATCCTCTGGCAATCTTCCTGAGTGGGTGGTCGCATGGAGGTTGTTGTCTCCTTCAAGAGATGCTTTTGAGCAGAGGCGTTCCTCATTTGGGCTACCGGGGACCAAATGAAGTGTGGATTGATCACATCTTTCTCTATAACCACGAGAAACTGAAGACAGATGATATGTTTTTAGCATACATTATACTTATACTGTATGGTATGCATGGTACACAACATCTGTACGGAAGAACTGTTCTTCATATTGTTTTGCATCTGAACAGTAGGCAAGAGGAAACCTTTGCAGGGAGAGATCATTGAGAGTGGATTGACTTCGAGTTGAATCTTTGTTTCACAGAAGCAGATCAGCTATTTTGGAAGAAAAAAAGAATATCTTAAACTGTGATACTTGATGTGCAACATAAAACAAAAATTATTCGATTCAAGGACAAAAGGCAAACAAGAGGGCTCACAAAGTCGTTTTGACCTAGAGAAAAGGTTTCCAACCTTTTGTTGGTCTATTCAAAACATAGACTTATTTTTGTGCATTCATACACAAATGCATTCATACCACAATGGGAGCTGTTCCTCGCCAGTGATATAAAGCAATATTGGTAAACACACCCTGCAAAACATGTCACAAGCACTCAAACAAAGCACTGCAGCTAGAGGGGTTTTTGGCCTTTATCTTCTCCATGAATTCGTGTGCCACTCAGGAGACAACACAAAAAAAAAGAGTGCTTTGATTTTGTTTAAGGCTACAACCGCAAGCTAAACACAAGTTCTGGATGAGAAGCTGCTAACTGATGCTGATTTGAATATCTCCGAGGATGAGGCTTATACTCCGGGGAGATGAGAGGGCTCAAGTGGAGAGAACATGTGGAAAACATTTGGATTGCAAACAGGGAGATGTGACATGTACAGTACCAGCTGATGAAAAGCACATCTGAAAAGCAGAAAACAGCCACCGCACTGCAGAGTCAACAAATTACATAAGCAAAACAGGCACTGTGGGTGGTTTCCTTTATTATTCTTTTAACTTATATTTATTTTTAACAACAGTTGGATTCCACATACGCACATTTGAATGTGGTTTCCATTCACATGAAAGCATGTTTTCTAACACAGTATTGAGACACAGCTACTGTATAGCCACGAAACAATGGACCGAATTTTTGTACAGGCACGAAACCAACAGAGGGACAAAAGCAGATGCAAAGGCGTATTGGTCGAGCAGAGGTCTATGTTTTGCTCTTGTTTATTCACTTGAGTCTCTTTAGTAATTTCATGACCCTGTTGCAATGAGAATTTGATTGCAGTGCAGTACAATGGTCATTATGAGCCCTGCATTTCTGTGGCAGCGGCCGACAATGTGTTCAAGAAAAACATTTTTTACTGAAGCGAAAACACCATTTTCAATGATCATCAGATTGAAGTTAACCCTTTATATTAAACTACACATATTCACCATTAACTAACTTCTTATTAGCGTGCATGTTAGCAGCATATCGGCTTTTTATTAGTCATTATAAAACACTTAATAATGTCTTATTCTGCATGACTATATTCTACAACTACTAAGCCATTATTAAGTTTTCCCTCAATACCTTCGTAATTACTGCTAATGAATAGTAAGTAAGGAAACTGTGCATAAACTACAATCTTATTAACCCAATGCTAACACTTAATAATGCGAACCGCCAGAATAAGGCAGCAGTAAGTGCTTTATCATGACTAATTAAGGGCTAATATGCTACAAATATGGATGCTAATAATCAACTAGCCAATGAGTATGTTTAACTTGATATAGAGTGTGACCAAACTGATGATTTCTCTGTTGTAAATTGAATTATTGCAGACAGCTTTCACTTTTTTGCAATCATGTGAACAGCTTAAACAGACCATTGCTTGGGGATTAAGTGTAAGTAGGTAAGCCACTCAGTCCAATTCATCCACGGCTGTTCGATGAATAGAATCAGGTTTCTTCCAGTAGAGTAACGAAGGAGGACCAGCTCTTCCCAAAATTGTCAGGTTTGTCCTTCAAAGTGAACCTGGAGAGTGGAGAGTCTCAGAGAAGTCTTTAAGTCATTGGAGTGCTGCTCATTTATGCTTTGGCACCTCCTGCCAACATTTGCCTCAGAAGCTGGACTCTCATGTCAGCCTATGGGTAAAAACTGTCCGCCACTTTAAAAGGGAACAAGAGAGCCTGATGCCCATGATTGCTACCAGTGTTTGCTCACTCGCAGCCTTACTGAAGTGGCGCCCCTGGTCCTTCAGTTCTGTGTTCTGGTGTAGACCACTTTGGAGTCGGCCAGTGTGCCAGAGAAAAATCAATATCAATATGGCCCTCTTGATAGTAAGCAGTGTTCCAAACAGGTTTCTAATGATAGGACCTTTTCTTTTATCAATGGTACATATTATGACAGGAAAGCCATTGTTTTTGATGTCCAATGGGCATCGTGATAGAATACATACTATTCAATCACAGCATTATCGACCCACTGTGAATTCATAAAATGGTTTTCTTTATGTCATCAGTTTCCTGTCCATGGTCATTTGAGCAGCATGAGTCATAAATTGCTTTCCAGAATGACTACAAGAGGAACTGTATGTCCGTGTTTACATGTGAACATTCATGCATATTTACGGTTACCACCAAAAGAGGCCCAGGTGAAAATGTGATCCGCCTGCAGTGAAATGTTGTGCGCGTGATGATTGACAGGGTCCGTCGCATTTGATGGCAGTAAATGGCACACAAGAGCCCTGCTTTGCATTCAGCAAGTTCACATTCGCTGTGCCTTTAATTGTAAATCCTTCTTGCAAGGCACTTAGCACTGTATGTCTGTGTCTGTGAGTGTGTGAGCGCAGCTGGTGGGATTTTATTTTATCGTCCAGTGGAGCAGAAATATGGGAGCCAGTTGGAGAGCAATGCTGCTGGGAGACATTTGGAGGATCTGTGCAGGTTCCCTCTTGGGGATAATAGGCAGTGGGAAGCAGGTGATTGCCTGGATAGCCCTGAATTGTACTTTGTTTGCCCCAGTCGATAGATGCTTTCTTCTTCAGTGACAGCACTTGGTAAATAGATGAGCAAAAATTTGCTAAATCTAGGTGTATGGTATCTACTTAAGGGCAGACATCGCCATGCATACAAGGTGGCAAAAACCAGTAACCATCGTCTTTAAGCTGTTGTCAAATATCTGACATCTCTCTTGGCGATGGTGACAGTGGTTTGAGCATGAGGGGAAAAAAGTGAAACTGTTGGTCCTGAACTTGTTTGTGGTCAAGACCACAGAGGACACGCTCTGGGTTTCTATATGAAGTGTGGCCTTGACTGCTTAATGGTCCCGAGACAGTGAGCGAGAGCAGATGTGCTATTTTTCATCCGTTTGACAGAGGGCTTGACACTTGTTTTTGTCTGTCAGTGTCAGTATACACCTAAAGTGGACAGGAATAAGGAACGCTGTCAGAGTGATTGAGAGGGTGAGCCGAGAGTCACATTCTTGATAGGTAGTTTTGACTGAATTACTCCAAAATGCAGTCAGTATTGATTACTGATGTGTTGACAAGCAAATTCCATTTACACATAGATATCCACAGAGAAAATGTATGATTTCAGATATGTCAAGAGCGCACAATTAGATAGCTAATATGTGCGTATGATATTAATAACCTGAAAATTCTTTATTTTTTCTGGCCACTAGTGAATGAAGAAAAACTAACTGGAATATTGATAAATGTTGTTTTTGGTTTTTTTTTCTCAAGAGGATGGATTTGATTCTTTCTGGTGAGCTGGGGGGCAGGATACATGGCTAAATACACTTTAGTAACCAACAGTAATGTTAGTACCTGGATAATTGCACAGCAGTAATGAATTTATATAAAACAAACAGGAATTATAGCATTTTATTGATTCTAACACTTAAATTGAGGCTGAATCCTGTGAACACTGACTCAACATGAACACTCTCTGACTTCTGCTTTGCATTTAGATGACAGTTGCTGATGACAATCTTTTTTCTTTTTTTCCCCCTTGGATCAACAATGCCTCTGTGATAGTTTTGAACAAAAAGTTACTTGTGATGTTGAGCCACTCTTCAAGGTTGGACCACTATTGCAGTTTGTTTTAAGATGAATATCAAGCTCTCTGCTTGTGTGACTGACAATAAAAACAAACAAACAAACCAACAAAAAAAAGCGGCTTGTCCGGAAATTTGAGTAAAGCTGAGCGACACATTGGATTACTGGAAAACAACATGATTTTCTACTTATGAGTAATCCCAGATTAGCAGTTTTAATTCACTGCCAAAACTCATAATAATATTATTAAAGAAACCTGGTAGGCTATTATGAAAAATAAATAAGAAAACATGGAAGTGTCTTTATGTTTTGATCAAGCATTTTGCTCACACACTTCCTTTACCTCAGCACTCTACCAGAGAGTTTATGTAGAAGTGTCAAGTGATACGATGGGGATCAATCTCTACATACAGTCTAAAATCAAACACTATGGCAGAGGTGACAGTAGAGGAGCCAACATAATTAGATGGTGTATTTATTTATTCTTTATTGTTACCATAAAACAATATCTGTCTCTCTGCATCTGTAGTGAAGTTGTTTTCTATTAGGACAAATCGAAAAGTCACACCATGAAAATAGCGCTCCACTATTATACTTTTTGGGAACTGCTCAGCGCTCACAATGTCTTAATGTGGTGAAAAACTATTTTTCCATTTGTTGTGACACATTCAGTATTTGTCATTGTGGCACGTGCCAAAATTACCGCCAGGTATTTTTATACACGTAACACTAAAATCTGTGTTTTTTAAAACAGACAGAAAAAAAAAGATATTTACGTATATAATAAAGTAAGTGATATATATTTTCAGGGTTAGTATATTGAAGTTAAAAAAAAAACTGCTTAAACATGTAGAAATTATGTTTTCATGTCTCTATTTCTATTTAGTTTTATGTACGTATGTTTATATATTTGTATGTAGTATACCTATATGTTTATGTATATATGTACATATACAAACTGTGTTCGAATACGTACGTGTGTGTGTTCCTTATTTGTCTTTATATTGTGACTACAATATCTTTTTACCAGCAGCTGCAGTAATGATTTTGTTGCAATAACAGTACATTTAATCTTTATTTAAATATTAAAACCTTCTCTACAGCAGTTAATACTTTGCAAAAAATTGTTTCTACTGTCCATATTACCCAACAGACTCTGCATTTTTACTGTGATCCTGACAAGCACTCTATAAAATATAAAGAAAGTGTGGAGTGTGTAGCCACAATAATCAGGGCTTTACTGACCTCTTTACGTTTAATCAGCAGGTGTCTCTCCTTGTACTTAGATTTATTTTTAATGTTGGATTCAGATGATCCCAAGGATTATCTGACCCTGATGTGATGAAGCTTTCAAAGCTCACAACACAACAAACCTAAGAGATGTAAAGCTGCAGCATTAATCTGAGTAGCTACAGTTTGCATACATAGTGTTGTTTCTCCATCTGTTATGGGCCCACAGTTAAAACCAAGGTCATGCATCATGCATGGCGAGCTGTTAACACTGTTGGTTTTAAGATTACAAAATATATTTTCAAAAAAACACTCACGGCTGTTTTGCTCTCATCTTCTGAGAAAAATAAAGCTGATTTCTGCTGCAGCAGCCGAGTTGAGATTTACAGTTTCCTGACAAGGGTTATGTTTAGGTGAAGAGCACAGTGGTTTCTTTTCAGCATGTCACCGGGCCACATTGCCAATTTGTTGCAACCTTTCACTCTTGCCTTGGAAATCTCACCTCAGAAAAGCACAGACGGTTTTTCTCATTTTTGCTGGGCAGAAACCTGCCAGACAGCATCTGACATGTAGAGAAAAGAATCACATCTTCTAGGTACTGACCACAGGCGTCCCCCATCTGACACGTATTAAACAAATAAGAAATACATTGGCCTCTGAAGGCGGACCTTGCCAAGTTATGGTTTTTCAATAACAGCAATCTTACACTTCAGCCTTGCCACACTTGTCCGTATTGATTTCTGAAATGGTGAAGGACAAAAATAAGTTTCCATTTCTTTAGAAATCATGTACTAAAACTTATCAAATACTCACCTTCATGTTGTGGAAATATCTGTATCTAATATGCAGAGTTCAGAACCAAGTCACTGCAGAGTTTGGAGACATAACATTAAAATAAAACTCTTTGCTGAAGGAAACCTAGATCCACAAATGCCTTTTACTAACATTTAACCAATTTTTTAGTATTATACCTTAAAGCACTGAGATATTGAACTAACACCTGTACACCACATCCTTCAACCACGTCCTCAAACAAGTGGTGACTTACTTTCTGGCAGTGATGACAGTGAAAAGAAAGTGAGATTCATTAACATGGCCGCTTTTTACTCACAAAATATGGAAAACAAACCATTTCATTTTACACCTCATTTAGCAAACTAAGCAGATAACCCATTATTGCCTGGTGGCAGAGGACTGGCAGGGACCTGAATCCAACAACCACTCGCACGGTGACAGAATTGGCACAGCTAAATGATTCACATTCCAAAGGTCAGAGGCTTGCCGTGATTGAATATTAGCTTGTTTTGCACAAATGAAATCAATCACCTTCATGCATCGTGAAAGGGGATGAGAATACAGAGAGCGATGTGGAAGACAAGTGAATCTGATGGAAAGGGACGCTCGCTGTGGGAGCTCAGAGGGTCATCCGCTCCAATTCACAAGCACGATCATTCACCTGCGATGCCGCATTCATAACAATAGCGTGTTCTTACCTCACCTGTATCCGCTGACCTCATTACACACAAAAACATACACCTTTCCCTTAAAAAGATTGTAACAACAGCTTGAAAAGGTTGTACCATCGCAGGTTTGCCCTTTTGTTGTTGTAACAAGGCCGTCACGTGTCCTCTCCACTCACCGCCGGCTCTCTTTGTGCAGACTATTAGCCATCAGCAGAGAGAGCATTCATACCTCTCAAATGAGAGCAGCCATGTTTCACTCTCTGCTGCTGTCTTCTCTCAGTGCTCCACTGCCTTCTGTTTGAGATTACTTTCATCACCATATGTGTGAGTTTAGTTTGTTTTTTTAAATAAAGTAAGAAAATCATCAATTTGAGAGTTTTTCAATATTTCTGAAATTAAAAATGTTATATCACCTCGGTGCACTCAAAACCGCTGCTCTCAAATATACTTCTTCTTACTGTGTTAGCAGCATAACTTTATTACATGCCAAGAATAAAAAAAGAATAGCATTATATGGAGATGTAGATTTTTATTACAGGTGACATTTTCATCCACCAGCAACAGTTGGGTTTTGCACACCTCAGTGGAGATCCAAATGATCATTTTTATGCTCACACAAAGAAACCAAAACATTAGAAAGAGCAAAACAAACAAAATGTGATGTGACACAGTACTCGGTTATAATGATTCTATGGTCTGTCAGTTGCACCAGGTCCCATTAAAGCTCCTCCACCAGACTATAGCCAGACTCTTTCATTACATACTGTACAGCAGGAAAAATGCTGGTTGACATGAATATGTTGAATGTGAAGTATTTTCTTGATGAATTCATCCTTTTGGCCAATGAAATGTCCAGAAAAAAATGAATGCTATAATTTCCCTCAGTCCCAGAAAATGTATTCTGATGTCTTGTTTTGAACAAACCAGCAATTCAAAACAGACAGATGTTCAGTTTACTCTCAAATAAAACCAAGAAAAGCTTGAAATGTTTGTGAAGCTGGAACTTCGCTGAAAAAGGACTGAAACAATTAATGAAAAATAATAAATAAAATATCAAATCGTTGAATGTAAGTAGATATTTCATGATAAATATGGCATGAGGGGATTTTCAGAAAAGAAAAGAAACGTTGTTTGAGAGCTTAAAGCTGTTTCTTCCTCTTTGGTTGATGCTGATGCTTAATGAACTGTGTCGTTCCACAAAGTGCCATTTACATTACAGCACACTTATCAGAGATATCAACATTTTGCTTCACTTTGTGCTGCATCTGTCTGTCAGTCCTCCACAGATGTCACACTCAGCGCAGTGTTGAACCAAGGCAAACATTAATCATGTGCTATGCCCAAAAATCCTATCAGGAACTGATAGCCAGGTGATGTAAAGGTGTTAGAAATGAGTTAAAAGTCAATTTAAGGGGATTATCTCCCAGTATCTCTGTGCACCACTGTGCCCATATGCACGTAACACTTTGAATTATGTCTTTGTGTATTTTAAAAAGCACATGAAATTAGATTTGGTCTCTTCGGTGCTCAATTAGTTAGTCCTTTGTTGGTCTTAAAAACTTTGGTGGACACACTGCAAAGCCACCTGTGTGACAGTCCTTCTAACAGTTCATTAAGATTCTGTTGTCTGCTCCTGCAGAGAAAACATGCTGCATTTGATTCACAGCCATGTGTGATAAGAGAAGATCATTGTATTTAATAGGAGCAAAAGTTTAATTAATTTTCCCAAGGAGGCCCTTTGTTTCTCACACTGTGCTGTTACTCAATGAAATACAAGAAAATGCATTTTTACTTCTGATGTTAATTAATGACAGTTTCTGTTTTCAGATCTGTGAACATCTGTGTGGTATATTTTGGTATATTTTCATTCTGCTCTCAGCAATTTTAAATGTATTACAAGTATTTTCAGGAAAGCCGTCATGAATCCCACCTCCACCAGTTGATTTAGCCTTGTTGATAAATGCGTGTTTGGACTTTTACTGTGGCTGTGTGTCTCCTCCAACATCCATAGCTGCAACAACGTGAGCTTCTGTCGAGCCAGACATGTTGTTTTAATGTCTGGAGGGCAACGCTCAAATATTGCCAGAGAGTGTTTAGGCTGTAAGAGGAGCCTCCACGCTGAGCCGCAGCACCAAAGGAGGCACTGAGATGGCCAAATATAGCTCCTCCACAGGAGCTCCATCCTTTTCAACTTCTCATGATGCTCTTTCAAAGCCAAGGAAGTGCATCCCATTTTAATTCCTTACTGAGTGTAATATTAAAAAATAAACATGTTTTGAAAATGACTTACTGGAATAAGATTTCTTTGCGAGGAGGCAAAGTCCATACCACACCAATCACCAGCCATACTTGGCTATGGTCTGAAAGCAGCATCAGTGATAAATTAATTTAAGTATATCATCACTGGCAGAGATTAATTCTGACAAAGTGTGCTGCTGTGAAGCTACGAGGCAGTTATCCAACTAAAAAATTCTGCAGTGAAGCTTCATGTATATTTTCTGCAGCAAAACAATGAAAAAAATGATACATAATGCTGAAAATACATTAAAACTGATCCTAATAGACACTTACATGAGTATATGTGCAGCATTACAGTGTTGGTAAATATATGCAAAGTGCTGAAGGTCTCTTGCCTGAGTGAATTTTCGCAATTTTGTTCTGAACAGGATAAACACAATCTATCAGGAGGATTTTCATGTGTAAAACATTAATAATCACAGGTTAAGAGACTTTTCTGCTCTCTGCTTTGAATGAACATGCACTCATGTTTCCAGCTGACCGACTTCATAATGTAACCTGTCACTTCTCCTCTCTCTGCAACAAATTGCTGGTACATATAGAAAAATACACCAGTCTGTAGGTCAAAGAGGTTAACAGCTGTATAACAAAGTACCAGTGTTCTCTGCTTGCCCTGAGGTGCAGCTCAGGCCTCCTCTGTTCCTCCCACATCTGGTAACTTAGCTCTCTCTTTACCTGCAGGGGGAGGAGAAGTGGCGAGTGTGGATAGTCTTACAGATCTGATTTGTCAAGCCATTACCCCGTGTATGTGCCATGGTGGCTTCGCCAAGCATCGCTACTCAATGTAATAAATACGCATTAGCCCCTGCCAGCATCAGCCCACGATATTTCTCTCATCGTTCGTCGTGTTCTTGAAGCGTGTGCAAATTGCTCTCCGTCAAAAAGGCACAGGGGAAAGCTCAGCGGAAGAACCGCGGGAGGATGAAGTTGAGGGGTACGGTGGAGAAGAGGCATTGTCAAAGAGCACAGAACACTTGAGCTGTGATAAAAGCATTAGTGTCTTCAATAGGGTGGAAAAAATGTGTGGAAGGTGTGAAGCCCATGGATGAGGGAGCGCGAAACACGGGGCTGAATCAGTCACAGAGAAGCTGAGTGTCAGAGAGGCAATAAATGAACCACAACTCAATCTTACTATGTTGACTCATCCACATTTCATGCTGTCTATATACAAGACAGCAGCACATTAGATTTGACCCATCAATCAGGTGCTCTCTCCACTCACGTCAAGATTTTGGCCACAGAGACATGAGTTACTGTACTATGTGAACTCTGAGCTCAAACAGAGAAATGGCAGAAATACAGACGCTGTGGTGTCTGTTCTCTGTGAGTTTGATGACTGTGAAACCACAACTTTGGTTTTTCCACAGAGTAGTGACACATGTCAGGGGGGCTTAGTGCCGCTGTGTGAGCACGAGGGCCGAAGCTGGTGTGACAGAATCTGCATGATCGAGCTCACTGGCAGGCAGACATGCAAAAAAAGAGGGATTTTATCATTTTATTGCATGTTTTCTTTAAAATAAGTGTTAAAGTAGATTATCTTTGTGTTTAGCGTGTTATGTTTTGAATAGTGCTGTCAAAACTATCGCGTTATTAACGTGTTAACGCAAATCAATTTTAACAGCGTCATTTTTTTTATCGCGAGATTCTTTGTGACCTAGTGAACTTGTAGTTTTTTATAAGCTGTGGCCACTGCTAGTAACGTTAGAAAAACTACAGGATCCGGTTGTAAACCGAAAACAAAACAATAGGTACGCCCCACACACGTGTTTGGTCTTGCCTGCTCGCTAGCTGTGAAAAAGTAGGCTACAGGTTTGTGGATGTCAAGCGTGAAACGCCAAAATGGATGCAAACAAGATTCTGAATGGAAAGTTTAGTTTCAACAAGTTACCAGATGGGTCGACTAACAAGACCAAAGTTATCTGTGTGTATTGTTGGTGTGAACTGAGTTATCACCGTAGCACATCCAGTCTGAAATACTACTTGATGGCCAAACACACGGCGAATGCGAATTCTCTGCCGCCTCCTTGTCAAAACCAGGTGACAAAGGATGTCTTTCCACAGAGGCATATGGATGCTATTATGTTCAAAGGAAACTTAAGAAATGAAAGTTTAAGCCTGGTTTAACTGCACTATAGGCTGAGTCCTAGTTTACAGTGATGTGCACTTTGTAACTTTATCTTGTATCACCCTGTTTTGATCCCTTAGAAAGGGTTGTTGAAGGGAATTTTTTGTAACCAAGTATTTATTTTTTGTCATCTGTTTATTGACAGTGTTAAATTGTGTGAGATTTTGCTTCAAATGTGAATGACTGCTCAAAGTGAGAATGTTAGTGTGAAATAAAACACTACACGTTGTTGTTTTCAATAAAAAACATTTGCACAAAGCAAGCCTATCCACTTTTCCATGTTGATAACAGTATTAAAATGATAATTCAAGGGACATTTAGAATAGATAAAAATGTGCGATTAATTTGCGATTAATCGCGAGCTAACTATGACATTCATGAGATTAATCGCGATTAAATATTTTAATCGATTGACAGCACTAGTTTTGAATTGACATATTTTGCTGCATGTGAATTGAATTTTCTCGTCGGTCTGTCAGTCTGCGTGCCTGCTTGTGTGCAGACATACTTCTTGCACGAGCGAGTATATGTTTAGACTTTTACGGGGCCTAATGAGAGCCTTGACTATCTGGGGGAGTGTGGGTGGCAGGATGCTGCTGTTTGTGTCGGCATGCAGTCACAAGTCTGCGTTGGCTTGATGTGTGTTTGAGGGCGAGCTGTGGAATTCAGACGAGTGGGCGTGTGTGGTCAGCTGTGGTGAAACGTGGACTTCCCCTGTGTGGTTATGGCCAAACTGGGTTGCTCAGGAACCGCTGTGACTGTTGTTGGACACTGGCCACTGTAAAGGAAAAGAAGAAGAAAAAGCTCTTCTAGTGCATGAGCAAGTCACTGTTTCCTTTATTTCTTGTGTAGGTTGCATGGAAGAAGAGATGTAATCATCAAAACTCCATTACGCTTAAACGCGGCTTTATTTCCACATTATATTTGAGGAACAATTTGTGTAAGCCATTACTTTAGCGCTGAGCAAAGGGAAGTTGTGTGTGGCTGTGTGTCAGCTTATGAAAGTGCAAGACAACGCTTTTAAGCTCACGGGTCAGGTAGTCTCCTCCACTCAGTGACAATAAAATGGTGAAATTGCGACATACCACCGGTCTGATTGCTGGCATTTCCACCCCGCACTCAGCAACCCTCCCCGGCCGGCTGTCACAGCTGGCCCTGGGCCTGCAGAGAACGGAGGCCTAAATGTCACAGCGCCTTCTTCTCCACAGAGGTGAGACAGCAGGGCTCTCTAAGTGCTGCTGTACCCACTCACATATCCAACATTTAATGCTTTTACAGGAGAGAACGGACTGTGAAATTATAGGAATTAAAGCATTTAGAGACTTTGCAAGTGACATACTTTATAAAAGCATTTTACCTAAACATGATGACACCAGGTATTAATAGCTTTTGTTATGTTTCTCTCTTCATCATATTTTCAATGCATTTGGAAAAAACTGCACAAAACTCAGTTTAGGTTTTTTCACGCAGGCTTCCCCTCATAGACTTTATGGGCTTGGTAGTCCCCCAATACATTGCTCTAGTTCCCACGGACACAAAGGCTCATGAATGCCTGGACAGTATGCAAAAAGCCCTACAACAAAAAATATCTTTGTATAGCTTATAGTAGTCATTTACACTTAAGACAATGCTGAAGAGGTGCTGACTCAACTCCATGGTTTTGGGTATTTTTAGCCATGTTAGCGGCACAACTTTGCATGACATGGAAATGTTGGTCTGTCCACCACACTGGTCAGACAATGAGTCCAACAAATTCTCACTTGGAGCACTTGGCATCACTTTTTAAGGCAGTAGCATTTTCAACATGCAGGCTCTGCGGTCAAGTTATAATGAATATATAACGATAAGTAAAGCTTGCTGAGAACAATGATTTGACGGGTAACACTATGAAACAGTTGCCGTCGTACATTAAGTTATGTACAATACTTCACTGACAATAGAAAACAACCTTGACTTTTGGTTTCACTTGGTACATGTTTCCCTGTTGAAAACATATCGAAAAAAAAGCTCTAAGGCGTACCCAGGGCCCTTAAAAGTCTGTATGTGACGAGTTGGAACAGGTTGATGTATCCTAAAAACTTTTCCTCTAGCACCACCAACAGTTTAATATTTTTGCCTTTGAGTGAAATAGCTTCACAACTGTTGACAACTATGACCAAATACCTATGAGTCAGCCTCAGCTGTACTTTTATTTTATGTGCTAATTAGCAAATGTTAGCATGCTGACATTCTAAGCTAAGATGGTGGACACGGTAAACATTAAACCTCCTTGACATTAGCATGTTAGCGTTGACAATGTTAGCGTGTTAGGTATATTATACAGTAACTACAGCCTCACAGAGCTGCTATCACGGCTATCGACTCTTTGTCCTGGTTAAACAGTAAATGGAATCCACTGATATCAACCCTTTTCTACATCTACTCTTGACAGTTTGTCTCTCAGTCCCCCGTTCTCACACAGCAGATACATCATGCAAATCACTGGCCTGTATTGCTCAAGGACACTGGGCACCAAACCGCCAACCCTGCAGAGCCACAGGTGTTGTTGTAATGGAATTTATTTCATGGTACCAAATATTTGTGCACCCCATGCAAATATTAAGGCATAACAGCCTTACAAATGCACCCATGCTCCCAAGTAGCACACAAGTGTAGCTCTCCTGCGGTCAGATGGCTGACAAAAAAGATATAAGATACACATACACATACATCGGACTCATTTGTATTCACGAGCATCAGATTACTTTCGTCAAAATTTAAAAAACTACTCAAAATGTATGGAAAAATTAATCCTTTACTCCCGCCACTTTAAAGCTTCTCATGCATATTTTAGAAGCAAGTTTGTTATCTTAGATGGAAGATTTTCATGTACAGTATGAGCGACGCAGTGTGAGGAGGTGAGATTGATTTTCCCATCATTCCCACTCCCATAATGACTGAGAAATTGATTTGGGAGAGGATCACAGATGTATTTATTTACTGGTGTTCGTATGTGCAAGAGATACTCAGATGTGCTGAATAAGAACTGGACTGTAAAGGGAATCACTGAGAATACTGACAGCGAACACCACAGATGAGAGAGATGAAATACGAGAGTTAAGGGCTCAATGTGGGGGGTGTGGAAAAAGAGAGTGAGAAAGTACATGAGCCAGATAGAGTAAATATAAAGCCGCCCAAAGAGAAGAGACAGACAGTGGTGGAAGAGAGCAGATGGTGGTGTAATACCGCTCTGCTCTCATTACTTCTTCTTCCTTGACATTATTGTTTGGGAAATGGATATTACAGCGGACATAATGGCCTTTATCGTCAATTTTCCCCTGTATAATTCCCACGGTTCTGCTCCTTCAAAGGCAGATGAAACGCTTAGCGGATGAGGGCAGAGTCAGTGCTGTGGAGGAGAGACCTACTCCACTGGCACGGACAGCATGCAGTTTATTTCAGCCAGGCTTGGTGCAATGCATACAAAATCAATAGAGTAGTCTAAAAATCCATGAAGGGTAAAACGCTTCCAATAAGCTCCCATCTGGCTGTATTCTTTACCAGGCTGTTGGAACCATAAATATAAATCCTACAGTGCTCCAAAAGCCATCAGTCACAGCAGTGTTTTTCATTCAAGAGTAAGAGAAGTCATATCGTCACTTTATGTTTGGATCACAGAGCTCTATCATGGATATCTGCATGTTTCCATATGCATGAGGATAATTGCTGGTGGCAGCATAGTGGCTGCTTCACGTGCCTCTCTTTGAACAGTCTTTTAAAACCAACAAATCTAACAATGGATAATCATGGAAATTCTGCGCATGGCCGTGCAAAGACAAGCCAGACCTCTCCCTAAACAGTCCAATGAATATGTATAATATACAACTGCAATGAGTTTATTGAGGGAGGATGATAGGCTCGGTGAGTTCTTTCATCAGCAGATTGGTACGACCAGAACGCCGCTGCAGGCCTAATTGGAATAATTTAACTTCTTACTTTGAAGTGTAAAATATGTGGGCTAGAGATGAGGTTCCTGAAAGGTCAGTGCTACAGGCGCTACATGTTGCTGCTTTGAGCTGTAGACTGGCACGAAGAGATGTTATCATTATTTGGATTTCTCTTTGATTACCAATGCAGGAAAAATCTTGTGCATTTTGACCTCTGATATTCATATGCAACTGTTCATGCTCGAATGAATTGTTTTGAGACTATTTAATCAGCTGATGTCAGATGTTCTGCCGTCCTGTCTGCTGCCTTCATCATATAATGTTACCATTTTCTTGATGTGTAAATCGAATTGTGTCCATACTGTATTATGGAAATAAAATCAAGTCTTTTTCTGACTTTACAAATATGAACTGGTGAAAGCAAAATAAGATTTGCAAATGCACACTCAGATGTGCAAATGTGATCTGAGGAATGTAAATGTATACCCAAGGCACAAACCCATTTGGATCTGCACTGTCCCCAGTAATGGCGGCAGTGCCGTTGTGGCAAGTCTGCTCGATTGATCCTCCATCCTCCAATGTGAAAGGTACATTGCTGTAACGGAACAGCATGGAGAGACCAAAGCAGCTTGGTGTCCTTGCCTGGTGATGGGTCGGATTTAAGGTGCCACTATTGGCAGATCTGATCAGCGAATATCTGATTACAAATCTCAACATACGATCTTTATAATCTTTACAAAAACAGGATTTTTCATGATTCAAATGACTACAGTTGCAGTGTATAAATATTGTGTTAAAGCTGTCCAGTAGAGGAGTTTGAACCTCTATTGCCAGTTTGTACCAACTTTTTAGACTTTCATCAGCCAGTAAACTAGTTTCTGATTATCACATTGTTTCCCATCAACAGTGTAACCACTTCCTCTGTTACCATCAGTGACCTGCAGCAGTAGAAAGCTGTCCCTGTGGCAGGCTGGACCAGAAGTCTTTTCACCAAAATGTTTGTGCGGCTTCTCATTGTGTTAGTTTTCTTGCGGGCTGAACACAATCCTCAGGTGTGTGAGAATTACGTGGGGATGATTCATGCATATTCAGGTATCGGATGAGTTATTATAGTGAGATTGACAATGAAGCAGGCTATTATCTGCACAAGTTGCTCTGTTGCTATGGAATACATTTCCCTCTATACCATACATAAAATTCAAGTGGGATTATACGTAGTATAGATTTTAAAAATGCAATAGAACCAAAGCAAGACACAAACAAATAAACAGTGTACATACAAAATATGTATATATGTAGCAAATTGCTCTGCAAAAACCAATGAACCATGGTCAAGTAGATGCATATAACCTGACACAGGCTGGTACAAATCCCCATGTGTGCTTTCAAAAAGCCAATTTCACACTGTCCTTCAGAAGCCATTGAAATGCTGGACACACTGCCTGAGATTCTCAAAGCGTTCTGTTGCTGCATATCTGCAACACTGTTATAAAAGAAGGCTGGATGCCATTTGTCACACACACATTCTCACCAGTATCTACACCTTTGTGACTCATTAGACCCAATTATGTGCTCACTTGCTTTTGGACATCAGTAAGCCATCATTTTGTAGTGTTTATTTTTTTATTTCTTTATTTTTAGGCCTTTGTTGTCTACCACACTGCCTGCTACTCACCAGCTGCGCAGTCTGTCAGAGGCTGCCGTGAACTTCTGTGCTGCGCTGACATCAGCCGAGATGTTTCAGTCGAGGTCGTGTTTGTTTTCATTTGTGTTTCCTGATTAGGTTGTACAGCTGGGGGCGTTGTACTGGAGGAAATACAGCAGGGGTTCTGACTCACAGATTGTGTTTGCACTGAAAATTCATTTAGCAGGTGATCACGTTTATGTATATTCATAAATATCATATCTTTAATTTTAAACTCCTGTGGCTGTGAAGCAGAGGGTTTGACGCATGTGTTGCTAACTGATAAAAATGCAGCTTGAAAGTTTCTTGTTACTTCCTGTGCAGACGAGAGCAGGAAGGATTTTGAGACAACTGGAGAATATAAATTAAGATTATGACAGTGAGGTATTTTACACTGCGATTGCTCCAAAAAATGGTCAGTAATTAATGTGTGGTGGTGTGAACAGATGTTTGCCATGAAAGGAATAATTGTGGCGTGATGAAACTGGCGACAGACTTGTATAAAAGACTTCTTTAAAAGATGATGAAAAGATGAGATGTCAGTTTTAGAGAAGAGATCCATTTTGTGCCAAATCTCATTAGGAAACAAATCACATTAATCTTATGACTTAAAATAAAGTCTGCATGTGGCTTTCTTCTCCTTATCACCTGTTTGTTGTCCTTGATGGAAATAAATTAACATTATTTAGCAATAAATTAGGCAGCTGATGATGAATACTCATTATATACTCCCTCTGAGTGCTTGGCTTACTCAAGGCTGTCCTGCTATATTTGGTGCCCATTTGCAAAATCTTGGTATTTACGGATCACAGAATAACTATTCTCACATTTTAAAGCTGATTAAGCTTGATTTAACACTGCCAGCATTCCATCTAATAATCTAACGCTGAGGCAAGAAATATGTTTTCCCTTATAATAAGAATTTCTGCAACCACACTGAAATAAAATCAGTTGTTTGCAGTGCACACGACTTTTCATCTAGATTCCAAATTGTTGGCTTCAGTTGCCTTTGCTCCAGCTTGTCTGCAGTAGAAAAATAATGTGAAGAAAATCTGTAAACATCGTCTGTAAAGCAGCCTTGAGGAGTTGTGAAAACTTTATGCAAGGGCGGCAGAGACAATACAAAGGGATACCTGGGATCAGAAAAGTTTTTCACCTGAACACTGAGAAGTAAACTTGATCGTAAATATGTAATGTGGAACACTTGTTATCCAATCTCATATGAAATGCACCAGAAAAGCCCAGTATTGATGTTAAATGAGAAAGTAAATCAAGTGAGAAGTTTGAGATTGTCACAGAGGCAGTGAATCAAGTCGTCATTGTGTTTCACAGCAGCAGAGATCAAAAGAAAAATGAGCGTCTTCCATGTAGGATGTGGTAGAATTATTGGCTGTGTTGGCATCAGATTTAAAACTGGTAGCCTAATAAAAGATATAAGGTACGTCTGGGACTCAGAGTTAGAAAACACACAGGCATGCTGTACAGAGCCAGACAGGACAACACACACACACACACACACACACACACACACACACACACACAGAGTCATAAAACCACATCCCAGCATTTAGTCTGATCACACTGTCTGTTAGACGGTTCCTAGGAAGGCAGCTCTTTTATATGTCTGGTCTTTTTACAGTGACCTTTAGCTGGAAATGCTCTGTGATGCTCAATGGCTGACAAAATACCTGCAGATTTGCCTGAAATGAGCTCATCTCCTAATTTTTATCAATCAGGGAATATTCCTGTATTCAACAGACAGACAGCTCTTTTTTTACTCAGTCTGCTTTAAGACCCAGTTTGTCTTCCCACAGCAGCGAAAACAATGAGCTCAACTGTCAAATAGATATCATGAGTCAGATTGAAAGTTATGAAGGTGAGACTTCACCTCTGATGGAGTCCCCAGGATAACTTCTGGAGCTTTGAACGAGGAGAAAATAGAGCACCGAAGAGCAATTTCAGCAATTTTGTCCACTCTGCCAGAACCCTGTAGCCATATTTTGTGTCAGTATTTTTTAGTATCAACCTCTCACATAAAGTTATCTTTGGCATCAATCAACTTCACTATACCAATTTTTGTTCTTTCTTCTTTTTCTGTTTCCTTCCCCTTCAGTTTCATCAGCCAGCCTGTCAGTCATGTATCTGTTCAATAATTCAGAACAATACTTTTCTTTCTTCATCTGATAGAGAACTCGCGACCTGCTGGTTCCTGCGGAAACTGCACAGACCTGAGACTGGGCCGTGAAATTGGAGTGCCAGGCAGGCATTAACCTGGCTGGGTATGTACATATTAATATGCTCATTATCTGCAGCGTTGAGGGACAGCGTGGTCTGTGGCATACCGGTGACATTCAAGAGGACGCACCGCAAAGGCCCGTTTGCACTGGGAAGTGTGCACGGTGAGCATGTGCACAGAGCTTTCATCTTTAACAAAGCACACATGACCCAGCCTGTGCTCGTTTTCATCGCTTTTTCCATTAATTCCCTCAACAGAAGGCATAGGACAGCATTATTAATCATGTGTAGCTTCCGACAAAAAAGAAAAAGAAAAAAAAAATGCCAGCCAAAACAACCCCAGGAATCAAACTGTAACTTGTTTACGCAGAAAATTAATTCTCTGTCATGCACATCTTGTTTAAGAATGAAAGAAAGTAGCCCGGGGTGGAGACATATCCAGGGTGCGTGTACGACCTTGTTCTCTGGCTGGCTGGCTGTACTATTAGGTTGCTGTAACAGACCAACGACAAAATGAATGTGCAGTATCACCAAAGGATGGCGATTGTTTGGAAGACACAGTGGAGGGTGTAATGGGGCAGAAGAAAACAAACAGCGATCGAATGCAGCAGCTTTTTTACTAATCATCTCACTTTTTTTAAGATGCTGCTTTTAAGCTGCTTGTGTTTTTATAGTGCCTGAGCTGAGCCGTGAAGGTTATCAGTGTAGATTTGTTTTTCAGAGTAGCATATCGCACATATAATTGCAGCCTGTGGTGATGTTTTAATCAATGAATCTTTTTAGTTTCTGTAGTTCAGCTTCATCTGTTATCAGCTGACCCCCCCATCGCAGCAGTCTTACAGTTAATGATTAACTTTTGACTTCAGGCTCGGCTCGACCTGCTCTCTGTGAGGGGCGCCTGTCATTCTTGTGTCCCAAAGCAAAGAATCGTGGCAGTTTTCTGGTTAAAGAGCACTTAGTTCACCTGTGCTTTATTCCCCTATCGTGAAACACCACTCATTGTGCGGCAGGGTTATATAAGAACACACTGAAGGCTCTTAGATTAGCATAATGACCAGCTGCAGACTTTAAAAACTGTAATCAAGTTCCTCAATGAATCTATAAATGCTAATTAGACTCATCGAAGGCTCCGTGTTCAAAAAAGAAAAACACGTTTTAATGTGCCTTCCAGAACAGTTTAAGTGGAGAGCGAGCTGAACAAATGAATCAGAGGAGGCCAGACTCTTACTTGTAGTGCATTTGCTTCTGTATCAAGAAAAGCATTACTCTGCAAAACATTATGGACTACTCTTTTGATTATGTCAGTCCATTTAAAGATGTCCGTTGCTATTCGCAGAGCGCACATAAACACGTTTTCTTACGGCCTGACTCATTGTCCAGTCCATCAAATTTACTCCCGGTGGACTGGAGAAGCATTAGTACAGTTCACTCAGCTCTCAGCCAGAGGCGACAGGAGAGGAGGGACGGGACGCAGAGCATAAGGACAGCCTAAGGTGCTGGTGAATAAAAGAATTTTAGGGCTACGCTCATGCCAGACAACCTCGGTGGGTGGCAGTTGAGGGTGGAGGGCATTTCCCACTTTGTCAGCAAGTCACATAAAGCTAATTTGAGATGCTCCACATTATGCTGCATTAGTGCAAGTTGTGCATGAAATATGTATGATGCACAGTGATGTATGAAATATCAAATATGCACATTATGAATAGCCTATACATCATGTCGAAATAACATGGTGCAGGGGGTGATAGCAGTCTGCTGCACAGCTGACTCTTAGCAATTGCTGCTATCATGTTTTGACCTTTACAGTTCCACAAACAAAAGGCTGCAACACGTTAAGTACATTTATGGGAAAAAGGACCTGCACATGGAGTACGATCCCTCCGCATTAATGTGTACTTGAGTGGCCACATGAGTGAGTCGCACACAACTGGCTCAAAGGTAATATTTTGTTTAATAAGTAATCAGAATGCACATTAAAAAAAGTTTGCAATTAAAGAACGGGAGATCTCTCCTTCAATGAATCTGAACGTTTGTAGAAAACTAAACAAAGTAAAGGAGAAGAAAAATGAGCTAATTACATGCTTATCAGATGTGTGTGTCTTGGCAAATTAAAATGTAACAGCGAGTGATGAATGAAAATGACATGCACCGAGTCCTGTGATTGTTGAGTGATATGTTCCAGTCAGTGTAAATTACATGCATTTTTTAGAATATGCCAAGATTTACTCTACAGCACCACTGCTTACACTACGAAGTGGCAGATGAGACGTTCAGTTATATCAACAAATCTCCACGCGTTCAAATTTTTGTATCTAAGCAGTCACATAACGTGTTAAACAATAGGTTTATAAGCAAAGGACTGTTTCATATTAGCAGGATTTTTTTTTTCATGTTTCTGTTTTAAATATAACATCAAGCGCAAGAGGAAAAGAAATCAATGTGCAGCAGCTGATTTTTAGTTACACTGGGGTCAGAGAGACACCTGTAGCACACCTGCAGCACAGTGCGGATTAGGAGTATATCCATCGGCAGGCTGCTGTTTTAGGAAGAGTCGTTGAGGGCAGATGGTTAGATTAGCTCAACAGAGAACGGCATTAATGTAGACATGCGATATTAACCAAGCAAGGCTGGCACCGGATATTTTTAGCTATTTTTAGAAAGGCAAACATCAGCCAGGCTTTGATATTTACTCTATAGACGACCAAATGTCAGGAGAGAGATGAATACAGAGCATCTTGTTTGATGGTGCTTTTTTTTTTTTAATTTGAAAATCAATCCCACACCACTGACCTTCCTGCTTTAACTATTTATTAATGTTATATGATGATTGTAAAAATGCCATTTTCAGTGCAAATCTTCCATTTTAGGGTCGCTGTTAAAAAACATATTTGAGACTTCAATAAAGTCAAAATACTTTGACTTTTGGAGGCGACACACAGAAGTGACACAAACCAGAGCTATATATGAAATTAACACATATATGATACAATAAAATCTAAAAAGTACAATCAACCTTATCTCAGCATATCAAAGAGCATTTTGTTCTGGAAGAATCTCTTAATACGACATCTTTATTCATTAAAGAGTGTGACCTTTTTCTCAAAATATCACTTACTATAACTTATTTTGTTCTCCTCTGACATAGTAATGTCATAATTAAAAAATGTTTTTTTTCTCTCACATAAAGCACGCTCTATTTTTCTGTAAAAATCTTTTCAATGGAAGCTTTAACAAGTCTACAGGACATTTCATACACACAGCATTTATGTAACTGTAACTATGCTGTCATTGCAGAATGAGCAGCAGAAGACCCATCACATTTTCCGGCCAGTCGGTCCCAGCGACATGAGATGGGACGGAAATTTACCTCAGCTGTCACATAAACAGACATTACACAGCAGATAGATCACAAAATAAGAGTTGTCTCAGCAACAGCAGCAACTTGAAGAAGAAAAGGCGAGGCAAAGTGAGAGCTTTGACTCACCACTGCCTGTCATATTGATGATTCGTAACATTATAAGTGTATCTCGGGGTGGAATTCTCCTTTAAAAGCACGTGCCGTGATTTTCGTCATGTTTTAACAAACAGATTGACATAATCTGAAATGATTACATTTGTTTGAGGCCCATTATGTAAATAAGCTGTCATCTAGTAATTCCTTAAGTTGGCTGTGTCATACTTAAGCTGATTATATCAAAATCATTCTGTCTGTTTGCATTGCATGTTAATTTGGTGATACCAAGCTCATTTTGTCTGTCGCCATTGTAGTATACAAGCATGAATATGCATGAAGGACAGTTTAATACAGTAATTTCTTCTGACGGTACACTAATGCCTGTCAGTGGCAATCCTGAGAAATGATATTGATGAGATGTGTTTAAACAGCCATCGCACCCCCAGCACATACAGGCCTGAAGATTATGTCCAGTAATGAATATTTCATCCTAACATGTAACACAAACATTCGTCCCCTGCTGAGACATGAAGCGGTCAACATTTTCTAAAAGTGCTCCAGGAGACAGCACGCTATGGGCCCATCCAGTCTTTTACTTGGCACACACATGCACACACACACACACACACATACGCATACCCGTACAAACACACGCCCTTGTATCGGCTGCACTGAGCCGCCCACTAACTAAAACCACTTGTTTACTCAGTGATCCCATGTTGGCTTCCAGACCACAGTGACCTCGGAGCAGGGTAACTTTGTGCGGCATCGCCTGCCACATAGCCACTGTCCCTGGCTGAAGATCAAGGCTGTCTGGGTTCACTCGAAACACAACCAGCCAGAGACGAGGACCCAAACACTGTAAGAGGAGAGAGAGTGAAACAGGCGCACAAGACTCTGGTGACAGCACAAATCACACATGAAAAACCACATCTGTAACTGTGGTCCTGTCTGAAAGCGCCACTCTATTATTTCTGATGAATTATTCACTAATGTTTACTGGTGCGCTATCACCTCCCACGAGATATTATGTGTTTTATTGTTTTTCCTCCAATTGTCTTCTATGTTATCTCTTTTTATTAAGCATGGGGTTAGAGTAGTGATTCAGGTGTTCAGTACAACACTGATTAGGCGTGGGATGATGAATATTGTGAGCACCAGCAGAGTCAGCAGAACACATATATTGTGCGAGTTAGCATAAGGTTTCGTTTGTGTTTCTCGGTAGGAAGGTGGAGGATCGATGGACTGATGGTGCAAGGGCAACTGCAGGAGCAAGTCCTGACGTTGCAGCCTCAAATACCTATTGGCAGTTGCCCGAGGTAACCCAAAGGTCACCAGGAAATGTATCGATCATACTCAAACTCAAGCCTAATAGGTTGGTATTGGAAAACCTGGAGGGGAAGTTAACCTGATGCATGAAGAGGGATTGTGTGGGACAGCTGTAAAATGGGGATGCAAGGAGGAATTATTTACACATTGGACCGTGAGGAGCATGTGTGGGTTTTACACGTGGACAATCTGTGTATCTGCATAAAGAAATGTCAGCAAACTGGAACAGTCGTAAATGTATTACACCGTGAAAACGTTAAACAACTTTGAGGGCATTGTGGTGGAAACACGACTGGCACACTGCAGCCTCATCATCAGGCACACGGCTCACCTCAGCCATCAATAAGCAATTATTCTAATGCAATTAAACATAACTCTTCTCCCCCTCTTAGAATCGATAGCGATCATTTCCTGTAATCACAGGAAATGTGTCATCGAGGTCCAGCGGGGGCGTCACTCCTGCAATTAAGCCTCAGCGCTCCTCATCATGCTTTGTGAAAACCACCGAGCAAACAGGCGGCTCGCTCCCACTCCTTAACCTCATCCTTCCTTGTCAGCATCCAGTTGCTGTCTAATTATGGGCTTCCAGGATGAAAAGTCATGGCCAAACACAACATATCCTACAAGCAAGAGAGCCAGGGTCACACACACACACACACACACATACACACACACATACACACTGGCACTGTAATGAGAAGAGAAATGTCTGCCTGTTGCTCACTTGAGAAGCTGAGCTCTGTGTGCGTGTGTGTTTCCTTATATTTGTGTGTCTGCCATGTCTTTTTTTGTCCGGATATTTGAAAGCATAGCCAACGCCCTGCAATGACCTATGTGTCAACAAGCGAGTGGGAGCAGGGCAGTAACAGGATGTGGCCCATGAGGGGCACAGCAGCAGGACTAGACTCATGCCAAAGTCTTGTGTAACAAACAGCAAGAGCCGAGAGGAGGAAGTGAGGGCCAATGGCTTCCCTGTTGCATGTTCAGTGAAATCAATAGAGAGGACTGCCACATCATCATCATCATCATCATCTCTTGGTTGGCCTTTCTGGTTGCACACAACATGTCATGCTAACCCAGCGCTGCAGGTTAAACCACCTCCTGGTTATATCATCCAATCAGGAGACACAGCACAGAGTGCAAATGAACTTTAAAAATACAGCATGTAACATACACAGAGCCAAATTCAGGCTTTTACAATCAGACAGCCAGTGGGTTGGTCCATCCATCTTGAACACTGAAGTCCAGGGCAAGTTTCTCAAAATTACTGGCAAATTGCAGTATAATTTGTCACGGTTATTCATGGCCAAATGAGAATTTCCAGGTTAAACGATCATGGTTATATTGAAGTAAGTATTTGGTTAAGGTTACAGAATGATCATGGTTAAAAGAAACCAATGCTAACTGTTGACAGCCTCGTCCTTACCCAGAATTAATTGGTCTATAATAACGTTACCTGACTCCCTCTTTTTAAAGAGTCATAATTGTTTCAGTTTGTCATGTGAACATAAACAAGACTCCTGCAGACACCAGAAGAAAAGTCAAAGCACCCTGGTATTTTTGTCCCTCGACATTGTGCCTTGAATTGACTTTATTGACCTTTGATTAGACCCTGTCCAGAATCTCTGCAACTGCACACGCATCCTGCACTGATCCATCAATTACCTGTAACCCACTGATTTGCCATCAATTTGCTCATAGGGAGCAATTCATCACTTTATTCCATGTGCTGGATTTTATTTCCACAATTTCCAAAACCGAGGCAAAAATACTGTGAATCTTTGTATGGCAAGCTAAAGGCAGTATCCAGACCATGTATTATTGGAAGTGACACCTCACTAACAATATCATCATTATTCACTCATGCGCATTACTTTTGTTTGGTTGAGCAGTATTCCAGCTTCAGCCCAGCTGGAGGCGATACAGCCCATGATCTCCCTCTGAGGCATCACATTCTGACATCCAGAGAGCTAATATGACAGCATATTACCACAGCAGCCCAGCTTACCAATAACCTTGCTGAAATATAAGACTGTGCTTCTGCTACAGTGAGTGGTCACAGGCCCGTCCTCTCTCACTGTCAGGGTATTGTTGTCCTAGCTTTGGACACGGTGTTAATTTCACCGTCCGAGTCACAGAATGTGATCGTCAGCAACTGTTATTTTCATGTTAACAATATACATTGTGAATGAGGAGCTGGAGGTGCTGCAATTATAAATCACTTTCTCCTTTGTCCTCGAGTTCAAAGTCATTAAAACAGGTTCCTGTGATAAGCGTAATGACCAGTAAGTCAAATGGAAATTGGAAACATATTCTTTTTCACCTTGTGTTCGTTGTTCATTTGCAAGGTGCTTAATTGAGGGCACAGGTTGTCTGCCCTGCCTAAACTCACCAACCCTTTTTTGTGTGAGGCCACCACCACACACAAACACACACACACACGCACACACACCCACCCACACACACACACACACACACACACACACACACACACACACACTAAAAGCATATAATTCTGAAGAACCAGAGAAGATCGACACAGCCTCCCTGTCCTGTCAAACCATTCAGATGATTCACAGCCCACTCAGCTGCAAATCTGCTCCTCCTCCAGGTGCATTAGCATCTGATGTCAATAGAGGAAAGATGATGCTTTAGTTAGTAATTAGTCAGTTATTAGGCCAAACAATGTGAGTTCAAGCAGCCATCAACAGATGGTTTTAAGCAGGCATCAGTAAGCTCATGTGAGAGTCAGAGTCATTTCACAGTTTCTCTTATACAAATTCCCTTTGGTCAATATCTAGTCCACATCAGGAGGGAAAACACGTATCCATCTGCTCATAGCCATGCAGACAATTTTAGATCTTCAAGGGGAAACCATTAACACTGACTTCGTCAAGTCAACAGTTGACTGCATGTGTTTTAGTCGAGCAGGACCTTATCAAGAGGAACTGCCATGTTCCTGAGTGGTCTCAGGTGCCATATATACAATATTTTTGTCATCAGCTGTGTAGTGGGTTCAACTGTGCTTAAAGGTGAGTGGAGAAAAATCCTTCAGGCATCCTGACAGCATCAGCCTGAATGATAAACAGGCTACAACAGAAAAGAGAGTATGTGCCTGACATTTATCTTGTGTGCCCAAATGACACTATAGTGTTGAGAATGCTATACGTGTACCTTCGCGGAAAATGTCGAAAATAAAGAGCAAAACTTAAAAAGGTCTCTCAGTGAGGAAGCACTCCATAGAGTGAAAGGTAGACTGTGGATGTCTCTCCTTTGTTGTGCTTTTGGTATCTTTTGCTCTTAAGCAATCTCTCAGCAGTGTTGGTTAACATGAGTGTGATTCTGTGCTGCTCACTTATGTCAATTTACATCATTTCTTCTTTTCCACCATTTGGGGAGCCAATAGGGGATTAGGAGCATATCCCAGCATGCCCTTCGTGCCTTGGTGCAGGAAAGGTAACACAAAGTCACCAGTCTATTACATGGCTGGGTGGTTTCACATCTAACCTGTTTGGTACGGTTCAAACGAACCCTGGTGCATTTGGCTGGTGAGGGCAGTTCGTTTGGGTGTGAAAGCTGTCAGTTGAACCCTGGTGTGGACCAAACAACTCGACCAAAACCTTTGAGAGGAGGTGGTCTCAGTCTGGTCCCAAATGAAGGGAGCCAGGTGTGTGTTGCATAGTTGGATGCGAAGTAGCAAATTTAACAGTTTCTAGCAGCTAGCTAGGGGGTGAGCAAACTCCAGCCAGAAATCTGGGACTGTCATGTGTCTTTGCATGTAAAATGATCAAGTTATCAGCATCCATCATCCTGAAAACTGAGCTCATTTGACATTGAGTAAAAGGAAAAGGCAGACATCTATCATCTGGCCTTTGATAGTGTGCTGAACAGGGACCTTGGGTGACAACCAGGTGTCAACTACTTTGTCAGCAGATGATGGACAGATGAGAGTTCACCACCTGGTGATAGATGCATCAGTAGCTGCTGTCATGTCTCTTTCAGCAATAATCCATTCACACACACACGGAATTACACAAAGCACATATAACCATCCCTTCTGTGCCTTAACTTCCAAGGTCACACCCTACCATCCCCTAATTCAAAATCCCTGAGCTCAATTTTACTCTTTGAGTCTTTGAGATAAAGAGATCAACACAGCGGGACCACCGAACTGCTGTGCATGGCGCCAGTAGTCTCATTACTCTAATTCTATGTCATGCTGTGATTGGCACACGGTCCACATGAAAGACTAGTGCATACAGACCATGTGCCAGACTGATGCTTTATACTCAAATTCATATTACACAGAGAAAGCAGCATGAGCAATAACGTTAATGTAATAAGCATATGGTATGTGACACTGTTGCACAGTAATTGAACCTCAAAGCATGTAATAATGTCACGTTTAAAGCAACAAACTGAGTCCTGCAGAGGTTTCCACATGAAGGAAAGCAACCTACACCTACAGTCAACAGCCCTTTTCTCACTGTGTCTTTCACATGTGGCCAACCTGCAGCGCTGAAAACTGAAGCCAAGGTGAAGAGCCAAAAGCTGCAGTTCCTCAAATGGCCCCTTGGGGCTGGCTCCAAAAGCAAGTCATTCCCCATAGACCCCCATATCAAAAAGCCCACATACACAGCAGAAATAAACATGTTAACAGTCTGGTACAAAAAAATATTTTGATCTCTGTTGCTAATTTCCTCGTACAGGGGGTGAATTTTCATACAACTGACTAATTGAAATTATACTTAGGCTAAAAGTTATGCATAATTTTGATCATGGCTGTTTTGAGTGACACCGCCCAAGTTCCTCCTCTTTGCCCATTTCTGGATTAGCTGGGAGTTTGGTGGAGTCAGGCACGGCCAAGATGGAGCCACTGTCACCGAGCTTCACAGTGGCTCTTCAGAAACCTACGGGTGACGTGACGGAGACTACGTCCATGTTTTATCCAGCCTATGCATGTGCCCACAGAAGCCCATTCTCATAGTGTATATATAAATGTGTCATTACTCAACACCCTCCCTCACAGTGTGAGCCACACCCTCCTTTCTTTTGCCGTACCAGCGGTGCCCACTGACAAGCCATTTGTCAAAACAACATTTTTATTGCTATTACTCGATCACATTATTCTCCAATTATAACTTCTATCCTTGTGACATTTGCACAGCCATTTATCCCTCAGCTTGAAATTAGCTGTTAACAAATCACCAGGCTCATAAAACTGCCTTACGGGGCTTGATGTGACTAGGCTTATGGCCTTTTATGAAACAAAGCCATAAAAATATATATTTTTTTATCGTTGCTCCTCGGAGAGATATTGTGAATACTTGATTCATTGGATTCAGAAGTAAATCATGCCTTTCAATCTGGTGCTACCATCTGCGTTGTTATATAACCTTGAATCCTGCAGACTAGCTTGGCATTGGTGAGGTGTGGGAGCTCAAGTTGAACTTTTGAAAGTCTCTCTCCAACCTGAGGAACAGACATGCCCTCGGGTCAGACATTCAGACACACAGACAGACACAAAAATATTCCTCAGTGGATTCCAGTGGGCCAAGTCAGACCTGGATCCACACTGTGCATTGATTTATTTTCTTTTTTTACACTTACTTTTAGCTCATGTGTTTCGCCCTCTTCTCCCTTCCCATCTTATTCTAAAAACAAGGTGAATCTTTCTCTAATACCCAAGGCTAATCAAAATGATATGAGTCCAGCTTCAGCTATGAAAAGCAGAATGACTTTAGGTCCCATGTGAAACTGAACTACTCGGTCTTCAGTCACTTTTCCTTTCTGGGGTCACAGGTTACCAAACTCTTGCAAAAGCGAAGGTAATAAATGTGATGCAGAGAAATAGCTCTGGGATCGATGCCCTGAAAGCAAGAAATATGGCGTACACTTTGGAACCTGAAAGCACCGCAACTGCCATTTAGTGGAGATTATTGTAGGCTTAAAATACTGTAATTATTATTAACTACAAAACAGATCATGTTAAAAACAATCTGTCACTAATTATTTTTTAAACTCTCTTCTTATCCACATAGCTGTTGTTAGCAGCTTATTGCTGCAGTGAAGGTGCATTCTTGACCTTTTCAACCTTAGCTTCCTGTGAAGATGAATGGCCCAGATATTAATGGTGAGACCTGTTTTTCATGAGGAGTCATTATAAAATACATCAAAGACAAAACTAAGATACTGTTTTTGCAGCAGAATGACACTTGCTATTTTTACTGGCAACAGCAACGTATCTGGCGCAATCTATAGTACATTTGCAAATTGTTGCCCCAGTACTGTTTAATCAATTAATTTATTACCAGCATGTTGCTCAAGAATTGAACAGCACTCAGTATTAATGGGAGCCCATAAAGAGTAGCCCCACTTAATCTTCCTGGAAATGACCAGACTGTGCTTTTCATTTCTTTCCTGGTGTTTTAGAAAATGTCAAAATAGTTATGGTTCATTCTGGAGCAGTTTTACCTTTAAATGAATTTGACTTCATGGCATGAATCCAAAGCAAAAGAGAAAGGTCTTGTGAACAAATTGAATGCATATTTCTTTCTTTTTTTTCTCTCTTTTTTTCCCCTCTTGACATAATAATCCCACATTCATTTGGATGAAAACAGCATGCAATCTGAAGCTCTCCATTTTCCTTTCCAAGAAGTGCTCTTAATTGCTTGCATCATTCATGCCAAGAGCATGAATGATGCCATTTCTTCATAATCAACATATTTGGGTAATTTCTCTCTTTTTAATAGTCACTGATTGCAAAAATAGGTGAAAACACAACCTCTTTTCAATAAAAGTATCGCCAAACCATTAAGTTCTGAACAGTGGGGAATCTCAGTGGTTTGGAGGGCAGACAGCTGCAGCTGCTTCCAGCAAACAATCACAAATATGCTTCATCGGCTGATATAGGTTAGGGCTGCGCTCGCTGGCAATGCACATCGACGCTGTGTGCCAAAAGAAAGTGTAGCATGCTCAGAGGTACAGACTGCTGCAGGAATAACATCTCTCTTATGTGGCTAACCGTTTATTTTTACTCTTTGAGCTGAAACAAATTACATAATTCATAGAATACCTTTTTAGTATCAGTGGATTCCAACATGTCGGCGCGTGCCAATTTGTTTTGTTTGGAGCACATGATGAATTGGGACAGCAGGCTCGCCTTTGGGAGAACAATTTGTTTGCTTGTTAGCTTTAAGATCCTGTTTTATTTAGATGCACAAATCTGGCAGTGGCATGAACTCCAACTCAGTGCCTCTGGGAGGAGGGGCAGAAGCCAAGTGAAGCTCTTCCAATCGAGCCCACTTGGTGAGCCTTGTGCAGCACACACACAAGCCAAAAGAATATGTGTAATTTGTTCTTTTTATTACTTTGTGATTCCACTGAAGACATGTCTTGCTTCCTGTCAAACACTGTGTACCCCGTCTGTTTTTCGACAAAATGGTTAAATAGATTTCCTCAGTGTGTTTGTATGTTTTTGTCTGGCAGTCAAAAGGCCATCATTTGACAGCTTGAATGAGCTCCATGGCAATTAACATGTTATTCATTAAATCCTGTGATGTCTCAGAGAAACCTTGTCCAGCCCTGTGTTGACTGCAGTAAATGTTGCAAGTGTTTTATCCCCCTGCAGTTTTAAATGAAAGGTGTGTTTCGCTTTATCAGCAAATAAAGAAATCGCCTCTGAGAAGGCAGATAGGTGTGTTCTGATTGTGAAACGTCCACAGAAGAGGATTTATGTTTATGCATGATAAGTAACCTGATAAGAAACCCTTTGATTACAATTAAATGAATCACATTTTGTCAAAAAGGATTAGAAAGTTACCACATTCTGTTTTATTTATCTTTGACTTTGGAATATTCTCGGTAATGGTATTTATGTCAGACACTTCTGAATATTTAATCTGTTTCTGTATTGTAGTCTTGTGTAACAGACATACACCTGGTGGAGAAATAATTGACCAATTCATCTAGAAATAAAATAAACTGACAACTGTATTGACTGGCAGAATGTTTTACATCATCAACTGGGGCAGCTGTGACTCAGGAAGGAGAGGGCGGAGGTTCGATCCCTGGCCCCTGCAGTCTACACGTCAGTATCCTTGGGTGAGATACTGAACCCCAAATTGCTCTTGATGCTGTGTCATCTGTGTTTGACTTGAGTTCTAAAAGCACTTTGAGTGGTCGTTAAGACTAGAAAACACTATATAAATACACTCCATTTACCACTGATAATCCTTTGTTTCGTTAAAATGTCAAGCATTTTCTGATTTCAGCTGCTTTTCTCTGTGTTCTATCATTTTAAATTGAATACACTGGGGCTTGGGACATTTAATGGAAATTGCGAAAGGCGTTTTTCAGAATTTTCAGACGTTATAGATGTTGAACAAATGTTCAATTAATAAAAAAGAAAAAAGAAAGATTCCTAGACTAATCAATAGCCAACTGCTTTAAAAGAAGTTTCCTGTGGAGTGTCCTATGACAGGATCTTTTGTGCCTGGTTCCAACATAATAGCTTGTATCTGTCAACACTAAAGAGTAACAGTCTTCTGTTAGCCTCTCATAAATGCAATAGTGAATTTCAGTGATTCCTCGTTTGGCTGGTGACCCCTCACGGACCCATCAGACCCTCCAGAGCCCACCCTCACAACTACTGTCTCATTGCGCACTTTGCAGAATGATATACATTGTTCTTCAGATCATATATCTTACAGCCAGCCCAGTGTTTCAGGTTGAGCCAACGCCCTCTGGCTGCGGAGAGAGGAGTTGCAGCCTCAAAGGGCTTCAGTCCACAGCTTTTCCTCCCTGAAGCTCGCCTTTCATGTCACTAGTGCTACTTGTATGTGCGGACGCAGCCAATCTCTTCCCTCATGACGCCAACGAGGCTGGGCTCAGAGGGCTTGGATCGTAATATTTAACACACCCACCCTGGATGAACACTTGGAAGGAAGACAAGGCAGCGTTAAGGGGACAAATGACAACAGGATCCCTGCACCTGCCCGCCAGCCTCTGGTTTGACTTCAGCGAGGGCTTGCAGCGGCGGAGGAGCGGGACCGCATCCAAGCATCTCAGCGGATCACCTGTTATTTAGCGGATTTTTCACTTTTTTTGGTTTTTGAAATTACATTTCTCACTTCATCGTAAATACTAGGAAGGCTGTGTGCGTGGACTATATAAATCTTTTCTGCTACTTTTTCTCCCCCTAGAAGACAGTTATGACTCATTTTGACATCTCACTACGTGCTGGCAGCGACACAAGGAAGCAGATTTGAGGAAGAACGTCGGTGCTTTTTACAGGACACCCCCTGCCCTCCCCTCCCTCCTGTTACCTCTTCTTAACGATTTATTTAGTGGTCCGTCCTCCTGACACTGTATCCTGTTCAACCTGGCAATGAATGAAGAGCACTTCTTGAGCCGCTGCCAGTGAAGTATCCAGTGCTCACAATGAGTCGGTCCGTCCACCTGCCTGGGAACGAAGAACTGGGACTATTGTTAAAAAACATAAAATAAAGGCGTACATGATGGAGTTGTTGACATAGGCTGACACGCATTATGTGTGCAGTGATCACAGTAAATCTTCAAACCAACATCGCTGCTTTGTCATCGCATAACACTGTTGGACATCAATGTCGGTGCCGTGAGGTGCGCTGCGCTTGAAGCTTACCCTCTGTCAAGAAAAAAAAAGATGATCAAGATGATATTGTTTCGTAAATTCAGAGTGTTGATACTCATGGTGTTTCTGGTGGCGTGCACCATGCACATCATGATAGACTTGTTGCCGAAACTCGAGAAGCGAGCGGCGGGAGCGGACAGCGGGGACGGCGGCTGTCAGTGCGCTCACCACCCTGGCGGGGAGTCGCAGGGCTGGGGGAAGCAGCGCGCCAGGTCGGCGGCTGAAGCGGGCTGGCCTAACAAGCACACGCTGAGAATCCTCCAGGATTTCAGCAACGAGCCGAGCTCCAACCTCACGTCGCACTCCCTGGAAAAAATCACAGCGGCGGCGGACAGAGCGGAGTCCTACAGGCGGACGAAACCGTCGGCGGGGAAGGCGGAGGACCACAAGCCGCTCATCGGTGACGCGAGCGGGGGTCGGACAGTCCCAGCTCACGGTGTCTCGCGACTGTCCGCTCTGTTTGAGCATCCTTTATACAAGGTTGACCTTCCTCCCCTCACGGACGACGACACTTTGTTTAACGTCAACACTGACATCAGGTTTTATCCCAGAGCAACAGGGAACCAAGGATGGTAAGCTGGTGGGAATTTATTCAACTTAAAGGGTTACAAGTGGGACAGTGAGGCTGCTTTAAACATCTGACTGTTGATGAGATGCAAGCAAGGGACCAGTAATAAATAGAAAGAAATATAAGTATTTTCATATCTACAATGAAGCAAATGAATTTAATTAGCTCTCATGCTTTTTAATGCTGTCCCAGTTTTCACCCAATTCATACTGATTAATGTCCCTGCAGACCTACAAATCAGAAGACATCCACCCCCCGTGCGCATATCTATCTATCTATCTATCTATCTATCTATCTATCTATCTATCTATTCAACAGCAGATAAGTCCTTCCATCCTTCCATCCAGTTTTCTGCCTGCAGTATAGTGTCCATCTGCTGCATTCACCAGTCTCTCCTTTTGTCATGCCATCTTACCTTTTTAGGCATGCAAGTTATCAGTTACTGTCTTGTTGTAGTTTTTTTAAATGATCTTGAGTTATGCCAGTCAATAAAATTGCATTTCACCTCATAACAGTAACAAATCCATGTGTTATAAGAATGAAGATGTCTGTGTCTGTTCCTGCAGCAACAATTTGTCTGATACAGCTCAATTAAAACGCTGTAATCATCAATTGCATACACTCAGAATAATCTTAACAGGAATCTGCTCGCACCACAACTTCTTTTTAAGCCCCTTCTCCTTCCCCATTTTCCAGGCACAATGAAGAGGGGAACGAGGAGGAGGAGTTCTCTCCAACAGGAGAGGTGACAGAAGAGTCTTACCCCAACTGGTTGCGTTTCCACATCGGCATCAACCGCTACGAGCTGTACTCCAGACACAGTCCTGTGCTGGACGCCCTGCTGAAGGACCTGGCCTCACAGAGGGTCACCAGCGTGGGTGAGTCCGTCAGGGACAGCTGTGTTACCATGTGTGAAGTGAAGGAGTTGGCGGTCTGTACTGTCAATGTGTAATTATTGGGCTAATATTGATCATTTATCTTTGCGTCATGTTGCCCAACACCAACATGATGGAAACTTGAGAGGAAATTTTGTTTTTGTTTTGTTTTTATTCACAGAAGAGTTAATTGATGATCTGGGAAAGAGTAAAATTCTGCTTTGTAAATACAACAAAAAGTGTTTCATGAAAACATAAAGAAGTATTGGGAGCAGTATCAGCCTTCAGAAACCCAAACTGGTTGAACCAAAGAGTGACTTATGTGCAGCTGACCTGTATGAGTATACAATGAATCATAATATGTGCGTTCCTGTTTATACAGTATGACTGTGTGTGCACGTGTGTGAGAAGGAGGCCAGAATCACACACACACACCCACCCACACACACACACACACACACATCTGGCCCTCTATCTGTATTTCTGCTTATGCGTGCGAGTTTAGAAATCTGTGCTCAGCTGCCTTTTCTCTTGAGAGCTTGATATAGATTCAAGCAATCTATCTTTATCAAATAATGTGGGTGTGTTGGTGTGAGAAAGTGCATGTGTTTTGGCCAGCGTGTTGGCTAGCGTGTGTGTTTTGCAGCTGCTATATGGCCTAGTCATTAAGAATCCAATGCAGGATATGCAGCACTTAATTTCACCTGACCAATCGCAGCCTCGATTGAGAGCCTGCACAGTGTTAGAAGACTGAAAGAAAGGAAGGATGGATGACAGCTGGGTAGAAAAGAGAAATTATGGCTAAAATATTTCACATAGCTGCTAAACATCTTTAGGCAAACTTAATGGCGAGAAATGTTTAAAATTGCTTTCATTCAAAAACATCCATTACTGCCATTTGGAGACACTTTGCTTTTAAACTGTATGAAGTGCACATTCTGTGCAAAATTACAGTGAACTTGAGCATCAAGACGTCACATCGCAGATGCTGTTGGGAGACTTTCTGTTCTGAAAAGTGAGAAAATTAAAAATATGTCAAGGTGCAAAAGTGCCATTTAAAACAACAAATTTCCAGAGGTTGCTTGAGTACTCGCTGCTCTTTGTCAAAGACAGGTCTGCTTGAAGACTGATTTGTGTTTTCCTTCAATGTATGACTATAAATGATACACTATTAATGTGCTTTGTTGTAGTTTTTCCAACATCTCATTATACTGATGCCATCTTGGCCCAATCTCCTTTGTGAAGGAGATGTTGTCTCCGTGTAAAAATACGTGAGACAAATAACTGTGAAAAATAATCACGACCACAATATGAAGCAAATTATTTGGATTGAATTCAAACTGGACAGTGAATACCAAAATATCCTCTGCTGCTGTTATCGCTGTGCCTTTGTGTGCTCAAAAAGAGTCATTGTACTTGTTATTGACGCTGTCTCCACTGTCTCATTGTTATTAGTCCCTCCATCTCTCACAGGCAGCTCACAATCATTCATGCTACACATCTCAGCCTACACTTTAGCAGTTGGTGTGCGTTTTTTGTCCCCTGTGTTTATAATATATAAACCATCAATCTGTGCCCAGACACACCTATAAAAACAGTCTGTCTGCTGAATAGAAAACCCAGTGTGTGTTTGTGTGTGTGTGTGTGTGTGTGTGTGTGTGTGTGTGTGTGTGTGTGTGTCTGGAAGAATGCATTACAAGCTTTTGTGCCCCGTAATTGGTGCATACACTTACCACTTATCTGTCTCACTAAAATTGCAAAACAGAGACGGCATTAGAAACTTTCCCTGTTCAGCGTTTTCTGCGCAATCGAGCTCTCCTCGCTTTCCCTCCTCTGTGTCTGTCTCTCTGTGGCCTTTTGTTCAGTCTTCAGCCGGACTCATAAATCATACGCACAGTAGCGTGCGGTGGCACAGGTGAGAGCAGGCTGGATTTATCATCACAGCACTGAGATGGGAAGGGGGATCAGGCGGCAGTGGTGGGTGAGGCCCAGAGCCTTCTTAGAGACCAGAGAACTCAAAGGTTTAGAAAGGACGACAGGGGCATTGATTCGTTTGTGGATACTTGGAGAAATGAGAGCAGGAGATAGATGGTTAGATCCACCGAGACACATACATTCACACACAGATAGTGAGGCAGATGGCCTTTAGGAGAATCAAAAGAATGTCTCGTTGAAGTTCAAGTCATGCCTGATTGCATGTCAGCGCAGATACAATCCAGAGAAACAATCAGCTGAGCTTTTGCCCGGGGGGGGGTTCACAAGGGATTACCTTTTGTAGCTTTCAATTAGAAACAATTTTTTTATACACGTCCAGCACCGGGCGGAGAATTGAGGTCAGTCCCTGAAGGATTGTGGCTTATGGGTTCAAGGTCACAGCAGTAAAACATAGTTCGGTCATTTGCAATCTCTTAAAGGTTTTAGGCTCGTTGTATAGCTGTACCAAGTTTAAAGATTACCCCGGGGGCACCGTCCACTTGACCTGGCTGACGCAAATCTGGCACATGTTGAGGCCTAATGCCACAAAATCAGGGTATTCTTTGGCTTCACTCAACATCCATCCTCTGTCGCAAATGAGAAGACGCTGACCAGAGGTTATGTGGGTTGTACTTTGTGCAACAGTGGATATAAAATACAAAAGCTTTTGAAAATGAGTCACGGTAAATGGGGAGGCTTGCCAGCGGTGAGTAAGACAACAAGTGAGTGAGACAGACGGAGCATAACAGAGAGAGAATAAAAGGATGACTTGTACAAATAAGAGAGAGGAAGAAACTGAGAGACACAGCAAGAAAGTCAATAAACACAAAAGATAGTTCTGGGCAGGAGGTAGAGTGCAGCCGGCTACTCAGCCAGCAAGCCAGTCAGTAAGTGGGTCCACTACAGGGGGCTTAGGTTGATATTGGGGTTAGGCAGAAGCGCTGTGTTGTGTAATATGCTCAAGTTAATGCGCTGTAATAAATGTGCAAATCCCCCGAAAGCCTGTCCATTATGACAGAAACACAAGGCATTTAGACAGGCCTGGCGGTCCCTTTGTTTGAGTCGGAGGTGGGCAGGAAGCTCACAGCGAGTCTCCATCAGCCTGTGGGAGACACCGTGGACATGACTGATAGTCAGAGACATGTGCCCTGGCTCCCCTCCCAGGGTGCAGGAGGTCAGCTTGGAGGGAGTGAGAGGAGACATGGCTGTGGAGAGTCTATCGTGCACGAGCGGTGACTGACGATGTGTGTGATCCGTGGGGGCTTACAGAGAAACATCTGGTCAGAATCAGGTCTGTTGTGCAGCATGTGCACATATGTGCACATGGATGGAAACACACAGGGTCAGTTTATTCATTCATCAACAGAGTAATTGCACTATAATAATACGCTGCTGTATTT
The DNA here is from genome assembly GCA_037975065.1 of Chaetodon trifasciatus. NCBI lineage: Eukaryota > Metazoa > Chordata > Actinopteri > Chaetodontiformes > Chaetodontidae > Chaetodon > Chaetodon trifasciatus. Next base: position 1,008,756 of record JBBMOE010000066.1, on the reverse strand, counting down.
ATGTTAAGAAGTGCATTTTTTTGTGTGTCTCTCTAAAGACACAAGCAGCTGCAAGAACACACAATCACTCTGACAAATTGTCCATTTCCCTGTTCAGCCCTCCATCAAACCCACAACTACAGTAGCAGATGCTTTTCATGCCACTTCTTGCTCTCAGTCACATCCTGCTCCTAACTGCCACAATTGCACTTTGATTGTATGGTGTCTGGCAAATTGGTCAGCAGATGTGATAGCTCTGTTATGCATTCATGCAAAATTGCCTTCTCCAAATTGGCAAATAAAACAGCTGTGCATGTGTGTGAGTTTATTTTGGTGTGTTTATGTTTATCTGTGTGTGTGTGTTTATGCTTCGGATCTAACATCTTGATTGTTTTCCTCCCAGCCATGAAATCAGGAGGCACCCAGCTGAAGTTGATCATGACTTTCCAGAACTATGGACAAGCACTGTTCAAGCCCATGAAGTAAGTAGCACCACGACTGACATACATGACAGCACAGATAGACGCCAATGCCACACTGTGTGCGGATACTGCCACTATTACTGCCACCCTTGTTAAAACTTCTAATAGCAGTTTCTCTGCTTTAACCCATTTCTCAGATTTCAGCAAATCTGCATGTTCCCCCTAAAATAGCGAACATCAAAAATGTGTTTGATACACTTGGTTTGATGTGCCCACTTGTAATGCATATGTTTTAAGAGGACTACAGGAAATCTCATCTGAATAAGTGCCAAGCACTGCCGCTGCATCTTTCGGTGCGTTCAGATACACAGCGCTCCCCTCTGTGTGATCTTTTCCTGTCCGCTTTTTAATTAACATCAACAGGCTTATGTGTTAATTAAAATGAGCATTGAGCCATCGTGAAGACGTCTTCGGGGAGGCATATATGCTGGCAGTGGCGCATTGCACATGAAAAAGAAATGCCCTCCCTCTCAGCTGTCTGAGTTTTGCCCGATGAATTCCCATGCCAGCACGGATAAACAGAGTCCAGGCCAACTGGTCTGCGATCAGAAGTAATTGCTCAGGAGCCTGGTTTGATTGCTATGAAATGCAGAATGGTTTTCTACATGAGAGCCCCAGCGGAGAGTATTAGATTCTGGGAGAGCAAGCGTGAGACAGAGGGAAAGAGGTAGAGACAGACAGAGAGGGTGTTTGTGTGTTTGCTTACAGATCTGGTGAGTGATGCTCATGAAAGCTCAAAGCGCCGTATCTTTGACAACCTGCGCGGATATAGTTTGTGATGATTCTGCAGCCAAAGTCACATTAGTGGGAGGATAAGGAGTTCAGGCTCGCAAAGTCAACATCAGCTTGAATATGAATGATGAAATGTTGCTTCTGAATATCTTTTCACTGTCAGGGCTTGATTTATGGAGAGGCTGCAAAGTTTATACAAAGTTTATTCACCTCGTGTTCAGTGTTCATATACCTTAGTCAGCTCCTCTTTACCTGCCTGCAGTGCAACTCCATCCCTTAATATAAACAGCAGCAGCAGTTCCGAGTTGCACGTGTTTGACTGAGTCTTTTTTCTACGTCCTAACTTGGCTTTTCTTTTCAAGGTCAATCAGTGCTTGAATTTTAGAACATGAGGCATTGTTTACAACGTTCCCCTCAGAGGATATGGTCCGAACAAAGGCAATCTGAGCATCTGTTGTCGCTTTCATACACGCAAACCTTTCAAGTCAACAACAGCACCCAGCAGGCATCAGTGGCATGGTCATATTTGACAAGAACTGAGATTACCCCGTGTTTGCTGTGGGTATTTTTGAGTAGCTATTAGACTGGACTGGGCATTCAGGGGCCGCTCCTAGGCAGCACGGACAATCGGACAATATGTGTGCACGTGTGAGTGGTGTGTCTTTGTGGGAATGTGATGGCAGGATGTGGCAACGAAATGAACAAGAGTGTTGTGAGGCGTGGTCTGGCCGTGGGCTGCTGCCCTGAGCATCATGTGGCATTAACAGTGTCAGGAAAAAGTCTACAAATGTCTTGTTATACGTGCATATGTAGCTTTCATTCAGTTTTGTGAGGCACAGATAATGAGTTCCATTTGAAACGTCTGCAAGACAAAATATCATAATATCACAGCAGCTTATTAGAAATACTGAATGTAAAGAATATGCTTGTCAAAACTGTCTTTAGACTGAAATCGTCATTTTTATATCTAAGTAATAGGATAGTACATCTGCGGCCACATTTTTCTATAAACCATCAGCTGATTGAAAGCTTGAGTCTCAGGTTCAGACTTATTACAGTCTGGAAGGCAAATGATTAAATTATACGTGCCATGAGTTTCAATTTAAAACTTAAATCATGTTGGAAACTTTGCAGCGATTGGATATGCAACACTTTGTCCAATAAACTTGTTGTGTGTGACAAGAAAAGTGCTGATTCTTTACGGTAGATATGAGTAAAGCAGTCTTTCCCAGTGGCTGTCAGAAACTGTTTTGGCAGTAATTGCATGTCAGTTTTAGAATTATATGCTACAGATTCCTGCAGCTCTTTATTTAGCCTGTCATATTTTATTCAAAGTCCTTGCTTTGACTGTCACAGTCATCTGTCTCCAGTGTTTACAGATATTATACAAAAGTCCTCCAAGCGGAAATACAAAAATATCAGATTTTTCTGAGAGAAACGGCGTAGAAAAGTAACCTTTGTTCTACTTTTGTTAAAGCACATCATCAGGGTTTGTTGTTTCTACAATGGCATTGATGTGTCCCACTTTTATTTTCGGAACTGTGGTGCATTCTGGGTACAGTAGTTCAGAGCAATGCTGTGTTGCATTGTTTTACTTCACCTGTCCCATTGTGCAGCATCAAGTGGTGCTTCAAAGAGGCTTTGATGTTTCAGGCCTCCTTTGAGCCGAATGCAAATCTGCACACCGGCATGGGCCAGGAGACTGCACAAGCTGACAGCTTGCCAGACACCTCCAAACGATGTTTCCTCTGTGCAGCTCCGGGAAAAAAGTTTGGAGCTTCGTTTTATCTGTCAGATGAACTCTGTGATTGCGCTTGGTGATTTAAAGTCGGTGCCCAGAACGGGGTAGAAGATGCTCGTTTAGTTTCCAAACTACAATTTGGTTAAGTGTTTTAGGTCACAACAGCTTGTTTTCTCCCCACAAAAAATGATCTCCTCTGATGTTTGCACTAGCCAAACGTTTATGATGCCTTCCTTCTGAAGAATTGTAATCTAACAATCAAACGTGTATAAATATAGCTCTTCAGTTGTGGATGTGGTAAATTATGTTCAAGAGGTCAGTTCATGCAAAACTGCGGGTATCTACACTAGTCATAATGCCTTGATTAGGAGAGTAAAAAGTGCATCAATGTCACGGTGCCACCATGAGAAAATCTGTCCTTTAGCCAACAAAAACTAACACAAAATAGATTCAATTTGAGCTGAAGGTGGCGATATCAGATGGCTGCGAGTGAAAGGGTCAAAGCCTGTAGAGGAAGGAAGGAAAATGAAGTGGCATGTGAAAAGAGAGGGCTGGTACTGGAAGACAGATGAGAAGCAGAGACAGACCAGAGGGTAGGGGAGCGGTTATCACTGCCAACCTGTCAAGGAACTGGGTCTTCCAGCTGGAGCTAGGTTACAGGCCGAGTGGAGACCCTCCATGCCAGGCCTCCATGTCTGTCTGGCCCAATTCCCTGGTGCCCGTCCTAGCCATCCCCTGCCAAGATCCTGGATGTGGTGTGTATACGGGATGCTCATGTCATGCTAATTGGATTTGTCAGATGGAGGGTTGAAGGATTGATGAAGGAGGTGTAAGGCTCAGATATGCAAAGAAAGAATTAATTTCTCCATCAAGCGCTGTTTGACAAGCCTGTTTCCACCCCTCCTCGCTTTGATTTTGTTGATAGTCTCAGAGTTCAAAATGGTTTATGCATTGCGAGAATAGCAGAAATGACTTTCATCGTTCCTGTTTGCTGTGTACATGCCCCAGTTGTGCCGAGAGCTGTTATATCAACACGCTGTGTTCACTACATGTAAAGACATGTGCTAGAACACATATATAGGGCACACATGCCCATCCTTAAGCACCGTGGGGAATCAGGATACGTCCTCATCTGCATGAACCGGATCAGTTCTGACAAGCTTGGGCTCCTAACACTAGTAAAGCCCATGGAGTTTGGCCGCAGAGCCTCTTAGTTGCAACACCCAAGAGGCTGTTTTATCATCTACAGGCTGTTTCATAACCACAAGTCCATCAGAAGGCCTCATCATATCTGCTTTGCCTGAGTTGGGTTACGACTGACATGTCTCCAAGGATCTTCTCTGCAGATGGGGAATCTTGTTTGGACTGAAGCATCTAATGTCCTCAGGAGATGGCCTCTCCCTGCTCTGGTTATTGATCTGATCATGAAAGATTGATGATTTTATCATGGATTTTCATGCATTCATGTTAAGTGCAGCCGGAGCAGCTGCTCATAAATTGTCTTTGATGGCTTGTGGTAAGTTTCTGGAGAGTTCACCTGCTGACTACAAATATTTCCTCTCTGCAAGAGCTGCCATTTAATCTTCTTCAGCCATAGAGATTTTAGATCACAGACGTCACAATCCTGCAAACTCGTGACTAGATAACAAGCATCTGTGGACCAAATGACAATAACAACTGCTTCACAGATTGAGTTATCCCTGTCGTTCAGCTGCAATCATGAACGGAAAACCCAACAAAAGGATAATGGTCGCACATTATGGAAGAAAGCCAAATCACGCTGGAGCTTCAGAAGATCCATCCTGATCCAAACAAGTCTCTTTGTTAAGAACCTGAACATCTCATTACATGGATAAATACGGCATGATTACATACACATGCATGCATATAAAAGCATAAGCATGGAAATGTACGTATACACTGCACAAACACACACAAAATCCTCTCCTGAATTCATCCTGGCTGAACTGACATCTTTTTCATTATCTTAAAATACTGTTGACACCATATTCATTTTTGTTTTTTTCTTCTCCTTTGGTAAAATAACAGCGTTTCACTGAAGAGCTTCCACAAGGGCCATAAGTTGGACGCACTTTTCAGAGGTGCCGTCTGAGCTCATCTTTCAGTGTGCACGCAGATGAAACATGTTACTATAGACAGCTGTTCACACAGCTGCTGCTCACACACACACACACGCTCATATGTACGCACACAAGCTGCAAAAAGAAGGACGCTGTGGGGGTTACGGAGTTCGTGCACCCTCCATCACCCAGGGCTGGTACTGGAAAATCTGCAAACAGCGAGCCAAGCCACAGCTGTAGCCGCTCAGTCAGAGCTGTGGGTATATTACACAGGAGGCGGTGACTGCGAGCCCACTCTCTGCCTGCCACACAAAAGAAAACTAGCTCATTCACTCCGGACCACTCACTATTTAACACCCCCCTAATGATTTTCACTGTGACAAGTCAAACAGCCTCGAAGCACATAAAGAGACTTTAAATGTGATGAAATGTCAGATCTTTTCCCATTCACGTAAACTTCCTTGTCCACTATGAAGTTTTCTGACCTCAATCTCGCATATTCTAAAAAGCTTCAGCTGAGTTGTCACATCTATTTTTTCACATGCTGATAGGTTATGTAAACTTTGGCTGCACGACTTCGTGGCTTCATCGGGCTTTCTGGTTGAGCGGCGCTTGGCAGTCACAGACTCCTCAGGTTTTCAGCAGCCCCTGCTGTGCGGTCCTGGCATCAGAGCGACCTTGCACTCATCCCATTCAGTCCACTCATATCACACAAGCACACTAGACCAATCAGCTGGCAGGGGACAGAGCAGCTCGGGATGCCAGGCAATTTGTCTGACCTGGCTGCTGAAATCAATGACAATCTGTAGAGAGCAGGTGTGGTTTGTTCACAAGTGGGCAGAGATCGAGGAGGCTATAAATTTGTTTCAAATGTCAAATGTTTCAAATCCATCCAGAGCGTTTTGATTCTCCTTCTGCTCCTCACTTCAGTGTTCATATCATGCTTTTGTGTGCATTCATATTTGCAGAGAGAAGGAGGCCAGAGAAGTAAAAAAAAAAAAAAAAAATAGAAAAAACAAGGTAATGTTAGCAGTATGAGGAAATTAGAGAGAAAATCTGTCTGGGCTGTATTTGACAGAGGGAGGAACAGTTAAACGTTTCCTAACTGTGTTGTTTCCCAACAAAACCATCAGAGTGAGTTAACATTCGTGTTGGGATTAGTCATTACTTTTTCTTTGTAATAAACTAGTTATTTATTTCAGAGGGCTGCTTTTTCAGTGAAATGAATGCATATTCCGTGCAACTTAAAAAGGGAATAAAATGAAAGTATTGAACCTCATTATTGTGGTTTACAGTGTAGGCTTTGGGGTAAGATGAGCTTTTGAATTTGATTTAAAAAAAAAAACGCTTCACAGCTTCAGTGCTTAATGAAGAAAAGGATGAGAAGTTCTGCATCTGGGAATCTAAATCAGTTCCCAAGCTGCTGTTTATTTTATATCAGACATGACTTAATTAAGGCTAAATCTTTAGTCTTTTTAGTTTATGGTATAGGCGACAAGGTGTCTGCTAAGGAGGGCCTGGAGTCACGTGCTCTCAACACGAAGTCGACTGTGGAGGATGAAAAGCTTGCAGGCAAGATCGGTGATGATGACAAGCAGAAGATTTTGGAGTTATTGTGTCCATACTGGATGATTTCTCACCTTATGATCAATGTCCAATGCAGGAAGTAGTGTAATCTTTATGTGACGAGGCAAAGAGCGGGTGGGTGGGTCAGTGGGTGGTGTTCAATTGCAGTATTATCATTAAATTTTCAATTACAGTATTGCAGTATTAGTACAGTATTAATGTTGTTTTTTCAGTTACAAATTACAACAATCTGTTACTGCATGAGTATGAATGAAATTTGCATCCATCACTGATTTGCAAATTAAGATTTGCTTCTTTATTAACCATAACCAAATGTTTTGCCTAACCCTAACCATCCTTTAATTGTATATTATTGGCCACAGCCACAATCAGGCCCTAAATCAGCGAAATCAGATACAGACAATCATCTGAGGCAGGGATGATGTCTGCTGTCAAATATTATCTGCTGCATTTTCCCCCATCTTGCTCTTCTACATTTTCTTATCTCTACCTCTCTCTCTCTCTCTCTCTGACACACACACACACACACACACACACACAGTGAGAGCGTTGCAGTGTCAGGCGTTCACAACATCTGTTTCTCATGCAGCTTTGTACTTGCAGCCAGGAGAGGGCCGGGCCCAGCGGCTCTTCTCCAGGCTCTGGGCACTACTGCCTCCCTCCGCAGGTCTTTAAGATTAATTTGGTTTTCAAGCTGCTCTAATGTGGCTGAGGATTGCTCATCTTACACAGCCTCTTTTCTCTCCCCCCCTTCCATGCTCCTCTTTCATCCTCTCCTGACCTCTCTCCTCCTTCTCCTTTATTCAGTCTATCAAAGAGCTTTGTGTCCCCCGGCCTCAGGCTGATACTGTTGTACAGTCAATAGTCTCAGCATGTACGTTTTCATATCTGCCACGTATACAAGTTCTCCTTTTCTTTGTTTTGCCCCCATTGACATTCTTCTTTATATTTTCCTATTTCAGGCATCTGTGCTAACAAACCCACTAAATGAAATTCTCCATCTCTCTGCTTCACACTTTTGCTTACCAAATGATGTGTGTTGTTTGCATGAGTTTGAGCTCTAAGTGTTTATTGCTGGGTTACCATGCATGTGCGTATACTCTGTGTGTGTGTGTGTGTGTGTGTGTGTGTGCGTGTGTGTGTGTGTGTGTGTGTGTGGGCACTGTGATGCGTTGACCTCTTGTAGGCTGTGAGATGAGCCGGTTAATCAGTGTAATGCTTTAACCATCGTGTAACCAGCTGGAGTCAGAGGTTCGTCACGTCTGCCGAGTCATCAGCATACACACACGTACACACACTTTGAGTTAGCAACGTCTTAATAAAATCCTCGGCAGAATTTCAGTTTGTGATGGTATAATTGGAGTGTCACTCATCTATATACGTTCGGCTTGTTATCTGCTTATGTCTCGCCATTAAAGTGTGTTTGGGTGCTGCCACACTTTGAGGTCCTCTGAAATCACTCATTTTCTAACATTCACTGCTGTTATAATTACCAGTGAGTCATTTCTACTCCATTTGCTGAATGTTTTCAAGAGACGCTACATCTTTTCATCCTCTTCCTGTTTGTGTTTCACTCCTGTGGTTTGTCGGTGTCTTAGTTCAGTGTCTATTCTTGATTTGAGAGATTGGTAGTGTAGCATCTGGCACGAAACGTGCTTGTGTATCATCTCAAATTTCAAATAACTTTTTTTTTTGACACACACACACTCCCAACACAGACACTGAAACACAGGGGGACTGTCTTTTTTTAGACTCCCAAGCCTTTAACTCCCCTCACACCCTCCCCACCCTCACACACACTTCACATAAAGACATCTCTCATGAATGTTTTACTAGGTCAGCTCCTGAGGAAGTGGCATTTTTCATCACCATCCCTCCCTTCCTCCTGCTCTCTGCCCATCCCTCTCTCTGTCTCCACCTCCCGTTCAAGCTCCTCTTTGGACTTGTTTGTTTGATTCGCTGAGGCGGTACTAATCCTCGGCTTGTCCCTCTCCTCCGTTCAGAGTCTCTCGGCTCTGTATTTTTAGATTCTCTCTGTTTTCTCTCTCTGTCTAACAAGTGTTTATGCACTCAGTGTAATGTGGCAGAGCCATGAGTACCCTAATCGTAATGTGATTACAGGCCAGCAGTTGCTGGAGATGATACTATGAGTGGTGTGTGTGTGTGTGTGTGTGTGTGTGTGTGTGTGTGTGTGTGTGTGTGTGTGTGTGTGTGTGTGTGTGTGTGTGTGTGCGCACGTGTACTTACTTTGTTATGGGTAATGACCCAAATCATGGCACCCGAACCAGACCATCTTCTTACAGAATAATGAGATCATGTCAGTGTTGAATCAAGGATAAACACCTAATAATGACGAACATGCATACATTTTTAGTTAGCAAACATGGAATCCAATAGGTCAAGACACATGAGAGACAAATGGCAACAAGATTTATGAGCAGTTTTATCCTATTTTGAAGCAGAAATGAAGTCAAATGTTGAAATAATTTGCTGTAGTGGCTAGTCTACAAAGTGCAGATTTTACAGAGGTACAGGTTCAATTTTCAACCACCATTTTGTATGTACACAGTTTATATGAGGAATAGTTTGCACAGTACCTTCCTGGAGTCTTCTTGTCACGATTACCAGGCAACATCCTGAGACACCAGGAAGTCTATTTAATGTCCATGTTATTACCATGACAACCAGATTGTTAAAAAAAAAAAAAACATTGCAACATATTGATTTAATGTCCAGCTTTAAGTATGCATATATTTTGAAATTAAGTAGATTCTTTGTCACTGTGATGGGAACATGATGGGCCACCAGCTTGCGTGACATGTTCGTGCCTCGACTCGTGCTGCTGTGGAGGTCAAAACAGTTTTCCTGCAATCAACCATGGATTCACATGCAGTCTGAAAGGATGGAGATTTAATGACTACATCAAAAAGTCTGTTGATCCATCAGACCAAAAGTTTTGCTCCTGATACTTGAATCTCAGACGTGTGTGCGTTTTTGTGCATTTACGTTAGTGTGGCTGTGGATCAGAGCGTGTGTTGCTCCTCTGTGCCACACCACATCCAAGTGAATCCTGTTTATGCTATTGCGCATGCTTGTTGTGGTTCCTGACCCTGTTTTTGTCACTGCTGTGCATGGTTATGTTGCTCAGCCATCCTAACATATCATTATAGTCTAAAATACCATAGTGGGAAATTCCTCTGAAAGTCTCTCAGTAGGAATGTCACTGCCACATTTGTCTGGAATGCTGAAAATTCATTTCCCTCCAGGAGGTGAATTTAGGCAATTGAGCATTTCTTTTTATGAGGTGAGGAAAAGAGGCGAGACCTTGACTTATGATGGGGATATTCACTGTACCTTCAGTAGGATTTTCTGCTGCAATTACACAAAATGACACAGGAGCACTCAGGAATGCTTCATTTAATTGAGGGGAATTTTGAAAGGCTAATTGTCATCTAATTGCTTTGGTGAATACACTATCTGTGATTAAGATCTTGCATTTTTGCAGTTTATCCTGACAAGTCAGACAACAGCTTGTTGTGCAACACACTATCTTGCTAATGGCCCTAATCTTTTCAATTTCTAGGCTTTCTCAGAAGCTATAATGAGGATAATTGCTTGGGCTTAGACCTTCAAAAAAAATCTTCCTCTTTTTTAACTAGGGCAGTCTGAAAATGACAGAGCACACATGGCTCATTGTTTCTTTGTCACTCAGTCAACTGTTGCCCCTTAACAATGGGACCACACGCATTGCACCACCCCTTACAACTGAGCTCAGTCATTAGATAACGACCTTTCCCAGGTAGATCTATCACAGTCCACCTGAATGTCTCTCCAAGCTGAATGAATGAAACAACAGTTCCTTGACAGAGAGAAAGAGAGAGAACATTGTGGCTCTGTAACTTGGGCCTTTGTGATAGCATGCACAGAGGTTAATACATCCATTGTGGGCCAGGCCCGTGCTTAAGCCTGTCCCATGCAAGGTGGCAATTAGGCTGTGTGTGACTCCCCTATCCCTCTGACAGAGCCAGTGGAGGGGGAGGAGAATGCAATCATTGTCTACCAATTAAACCAGAAGAGGTTTCTCGTTGGCTTTGGCCATTGTCAGGGCAGGGTGTGGGAGGGGCTGCGGTGGCCAGGTCTCATATCACTTGGCCAGGGAGGTAGGAACCTGATCCAGGGGCTTCCCTGGGTCACCCCTCCCACCCTCCCTTTTGCAGCTCTGTGTAGCAGTGATGCAGACAGAAGAGCCTCTGTGCTGGGAGTGCAGGGAGACTCTCAGTCAGTGTTGCTGCTGCCGGGAGGATTGTTCACTAAAGGAGTGCAAATGGAGTCTCTAAGATATGAAAAAGCTCATAATAATGTGTTCTGTCTGCATGTGTTACTTCCTCTTGGCCCTAGTTTGATTTTTTTAGATGTAACAACAGTTTAACAAGTAGACATTCTCCATCCCTTGAGGGTCATGACATGGCAGCATCAGTAGATATGGACAGAGACTGTATGAATCCACAGACAGACCATTTCACATAACAGCTGTCTTACCCATGAGCCAGTCAGTGTGTGGGCAGGTGGTGAGTCTTGGGAAAAAATGCCCAATTCGTGGATTCTGCATTGCGGACAGCCAGCTTCATCTATGTGTACAGTGGATTTATACTGCAGATAAAGGAGGAAATATCTTCCTCTCAAAGCCAAATTTATGTTGGTATTTTCTGCTTTACATACAGTGAATTTATTGATTATAGATTGTTATCTAGTCAACCTAACAAATGTACAAAATTACGGCCATGCTGGCAGCTCTGCAAGGCTCAGGCACTGTGATTTTGGCACAGTGGTGCTTTGAGCTAAATGCTAATGTACACATGCTGATGTTTGGTAGGCTTACCGTGTTCATCATCTGAGTTTATGGTGGCGCTAAGAGATCACCAGGTGTATGAGGATTCATCCTTATGGAGACATGAATGTCCAATTTTTTTACGGCAATGTATCCAAAACACATCCATGTAAAACCACAGCCTCAGTCTGGTGCTTGAGGAAAAGTCACGGGATCATCAAAGTCATTAGGATTCATCCTTTGAGTAAATACCTTTGGATATCTGCACCAAATTTCAAGGTGTATCCAGTGGTTCTCAAGACATGAAGAAGGCTGACTGAAGACTGAAGAAAAAATAAATATGTAAACCTGCTGGTGGCGCTAGAGGAAAAATCAGGGGATAACCAAAGTCAGTGGGTTTTATGCTTTGGGACACATGAATGTCTGTTTCAAAGCAAACCATCGAACAGTTGTTGGGACATTTCTGTCTGAACAAAAATGGTCAACAGAGCAACCCGCAACCTGACATCGCCATCCCTTGAGCCATGCAGCTGGTATGGCTAAAAAAAAAAAAAAATGCCATCTGAATGCTATCCAGTGCAAAAAAATTTTCTCAAGCTTAGGAGCGTCACACGGAGATCTTGATTCAACTGTATGGTTATTTCTTAGCATGTTTTTTGTGGTGTAGTGTATAGGATTACATAAGCTGTTTATGTTATTGTGCCCGCTTTGTGCAGTTTGTAGCAGGAGGACCAGCGCTCCAACAATACATCATCATTACAAGATGATGCATTGGGACACGGTCTGCAGCGACATTAAAGGTCACATTACAAAATGCAGCTGTCACACGATGATGCATGAACAGGGCTTTGTGATACGCTGTGTGACCAGTGATGGTGAGGAGAAAATATCTCTCTCTGATTCTTGCCTTTTTATATTTGAGCCGGTGTTTCAGTTGCTTTCTTCTCATTGAGAGCATCACTTAGTGCTCTACAAGAACGTGCTGTACTGTACCTTCTCGATGATGTCTTTGATAGATATGAATATATAGATATTTGTCAGAAACATATTTTTGGTTTGAGTGTGAAGACATCCTTAGTCTCCTCCTCATTCCTTTCACATACAAATTAACTCTGTTCATCCTGAAGTGCACTGGACTCCTTCCATCCCACTTAGCTCTCATACAAGGATAAATGCAACCCTTGGAACTGTTTTTCCAGTGGTTTCACCACTTCCTCCTTCACCGCCGTCACCCACTCATGACCACAATGACATCTCTCAGCCACCACTTAGCCTCTGATAGATGGTTTCTATTTAGGAAACGGCATCTGACCACAAACCACGGAGCACAACAAGGCTGTTGACAGGTCTAAATAGAAAAGTTCAGCTGTGGGAGAAACGAAGCACAAAGACCCATGCCTCGATTTGGGGGCCTCGCCTGCAAAATAGCTTTCTGGAAAGGCTCTTTTGATTGTTTTCTTTGGTCGAGCTATCGAAGTTTTGAGTTTTATGTAGTTAGGTTTCACTCGGTGGTATGCGATCCATTTTGGGACGGTGAGGAAAAGCGGCATTGAAAATAACCGACAGCATGCTAAAATTGAGCTGTTCGCTCTCTGAGCTGAATGTGGTGATGAATGCACTGCAGGAGCTTGTAACTTTTAGCACTGAGCAGAACAGGTTGTTGCGACTACCCCAAAGCTTCTCAGGTAATTAATAAACACATTCATTAGGGAGCTAAAAGAAGACAGCGCTACTTAATCAAATGCTATTCTGTCATCAGCCATGCGCTGCTGGAATATGGCATTTTAACAAGCCTCACATTGGACTAATTAGGGTAAATTGTTACAGAGTCTTTCAAGCCGTTCTGGCCTGTTATAGATGAAAGTCTTCAGAGATAGTCAAAAATAAGCGGGTGCCAAGTTGCTCTGCGGAGCTGCCACTGTGTGCATCCGAGTGTGTTGCCGTGCGTGTGTGCGTGTTTGCATCTGACAGGCTTTATCTGCTGTTGTGCTGTGTCCACATTCAGTTTAAGTAAACACAGATGGGGAAGGGAGTGACTGGCCAGCAGTCACGGTGTCCTTCAGGAAAAGGAAATCAGAAGGAGGAGGAAGGAGGGAGGGAAAAGAAAGTGATGGAGAAGTGCTTGTGGATGCATGGCTGATTGGTTTTTAGCCAGAGCACCTTAAGGCGGCAGGGACATCCACACCGTCTGAGGAAGGGCAGAGAGAGAGAGAGAGCTGGGAGATGGGAGAGATTTCTAACCGCTGCAGCAGGTGATATTAAACATGGTTCTGTACAGTGTGTACATGGGAGAGAGAGAGAGAGAGAGAGAGAGAGAGAGAGTGTGTGTGTGTGCGTGTGTGTGTGTGTGCATTTTTCTTATCTTTGGGGCAACATAATAGGATTGTTTTGGATGAAACACTTCAAGATATTCCCCCCCACAGATGGCCAAAGATAATGGACGTCCAAAATGCTTGCTCACAATCCAATTAACTTGTCTTGGCTCAGACCATACAGACACACTCCATATCCTAGCTGAGAGTGGTGTGTGTGTGTGTGTGTGTGTGTGTGTGTGTATGTGCTTGTGTTGGGGCAGTCAGTCTGGAAAATTAATGCTTCCCAGGATTTAGCATAATTTGCTCTAATTGGATGTTTGCTGTTCAGCAACTACTTCACGATAATCAAATAAATTGTTAATGGTTTGTACCGTGGGCTAGTTTGGAGGATGGACCTTTATGCAGAGCCTCTCAGTGCAGATTCTCACTTTAGAAACGGGTGATTTATACAGATCTGGCAGGTGTTTCAGTCTTCTCTTCCTCAGCGCTCATTCTGGCATCGTCATCTGCCAATTTCCACTCGGTGAACTTGCTTTGAATTTTATCCCAAGAGGAGAACATGATTGTATTTTCAGCCCGGTCAGAGATTTCTCATAGCCTTTTATAACCTCAAATTTATTTTATGACTAAGAGAATGCATGCAACCGTCCTAGAAGCATAGCATCGCTCCAGCTTTGAAGACCTTTCCAATTAAATTATATGTGTTTAAACTTGAGACATGGCAGCATCCACCCTTCAAAGTCAAAGGCAGAGAACAAATAGAAGGAATTCAGACTGAAAGGAGATACCCGAAACTGAAGCTGCTTTCTGTATCTTTTCCCCAATCCTCCTCAGTCTGAGTGGAGAGACCACTTTTTGCTAGTCCTGCAGTTTCTGCAGTTTACTGACACGCTCAGAGTGGGATTTTTTCCCCCTCCTCTCATCAGCTTCAGCTTACATGTCATGCTGAATACCAGCGCTTGTTATTCAGTCCCTGTGAGATGAAGACTCATGGTAATGCCCATTGATTTTGTGTGCAGGCAGAAACAAAAGCTCGCACACACATACAGGGAAAGCTCTTGAAATCCCCATTGATCCCAGCAGACTGAGAGCTATCCAGTTTGTTTTCATTATGGAAGTAATGTCGTCCTTCGCGGACTGTGTTGATCTTTCGTTGCCCCTGTAAGACCAGAGGTATCGAGGTGGATGCTGTCTTTTACTTTTTCTCACATTATTTCTCCCCCCCCACCCCCACCCCTCCCCATCAGCTCCTCCTCTGGAGCTGTGAGGGATAGAGACAACTGGTTGAGGCTTTCTGGAGGAATTTCCTGCTGGAAAAGATTGTGGAGGGACTGAGCTCCCCTGTTCCTGTGCCTTCTTCTACTTCATGAATGCTCTTTGTGACTCTTCATGGTGGCTGGGTGTAATATTTGTGGTAGTGTGGAGGGAAATAATAATCCACAGCATAGTTGCATTCCCAGGAAATCTTCACATGCCTCATTTTATGGGCTAGTTAGGATGCTCAGTTTGATATAGCTGTCAAAGGTTTGGAGAATTTTTTGGAACAGGTGGTCGGCTTTAGAAAAACCACTGTTCAAGATAAAACACCGGTATTTATATAGAAAAAAACACTGAGGAAAGCTGCACATTCTGTCGGCATGCAGTGTCAACACACTCTGCCACATTTTGAAGCTTATTGTCCTAAATATCCCCAAGCTTGTGCATTGTGACATCTAATCACAGTTGACCCAAGAATACCCTTGACGTTTGAGTATGTTTTGCATAATTCACAGTTCATATTCTGTGCAAAGCCTGTCATGAATTGTGCACCCTGTGAAGGATTGCCTCAGACTTGTGCTATTGAAAAACGGTTAATCCTCTGTGGATGGATATGTAAATATGACAAAGCGTGGCTCTGTGTTGCTGGAACACTCCTGATTGTTGAGGATAAACTGATGTGCGTTCTGTCTGCCGTGGGTGACGGTGTGGGAGACAGGGGGAGAGACAAAGAGAAGGGTAACCAGAAGCATTAAGACCTGTCTCATCCCTCAAGTATATAAGAATATATAATCCCCCTTACTTAACACACACACTACACACATTTCATACATGAAAACAGTCATATTATTCCACTATATGAACCTATAGGAAATGCACATTGCTGCTGCATCATTCTTTTCTACATACTGTGTCAAATGTCTAAATGTCAGTTTTTATCACATTTACTCAACCTCATCCTGTTTTTTTTGTCTAGTTTTAGTTGATTAAAAGTCTGGACATTTTAGTCTCATCAAAGAAAACCACACTTCAGTCAATCTCGTCTAGCCAGAATCAATCTTTTTCTGTCATTTTAGTCAAATTTATGTCACAGAAGATTTTATCCTGGCCAGAGCCACAGCTTGAACGATTAAGAAAGCAGCTTTGCAGAAAGTGTCTGCTCTCGTGGTCCGATGGCATCAATTTAAGGAACAGATTCATTTTGATGCCAAATCAAATCAAACTGATGGTAATGTGGAGGACCAAGAAACACCGCATTTTTATGTCAACAAATACATGTCAAAGTACATCAGTTTCATGTCAGAATCCCCCTGCATGTAACCAACACATGTATGCTCACACACACGCAGAAAAAAGGTCATTGACGAACAAATTTCATTTTCAAAATGAACACAAAATTGAATTCCCTTCAGTCTGTTCTGTTATGTATGTGTGTAATTATGCAGTGTTTGCAAAAGTTTTGCAAGATCCTCATTTTTTTTTTTTTGCTTCCCATTGAGAATATTTTGATCCATATACCTGGGCTCCATACACCCCAAAGGAGTTTGTTTGCTGCACAAAACAATAACTGCTTTCAACAAAAGTACAACAGCCTGAGGGCATTACTCTGACAAAAAGTATGAATCCAGTATGACAAAGATAGGAGGGGAAATGACATGTGTTTTCATACATTCAATTCACAAGACACCAACAAAGGTAGGACGCTGCTGTTTTTCTGCTGTAAAAGCTGCTACACTTAACTTTTCCATCATAGAAAATGACACCACACATCTTTTAAAAGGGAAATATCAATTTTCATAATTAGACCGAGTGAAATAATCTGTTTTTTTCTCCATCTGTTGCTTTGAAAAAAAAAATCTTTCTGATGTGAAGCTGTTGTAATGTCACAACAAAACCCACTGAGGTCTATTTTCTGATCATTGTGAGTGAATGAAATGTAATTGAAAAGCTGTTGAGTCATCAAACATTTAGTCTATTGATATCAGAAAGCTGCCACTGGGTAGCTCTACTTACTGGAAGCCACCAGTGAATACGCTTATTGAGTAACAAGCACAACACTTATTTTGACATGGAAAAGCGCTAATGCATTCACCAAAAATGTGGCTTTTTGAGAATGGGAAATACACAGTGATACTAATAAGATTTCCGGTTTTTTTTTATGCATATTCCAAGTGTGCTCACGACTCGGGGGAGCCCGTTAAGATGATTGCAGGGAAGGGATCCCAAAAGCACAGATATAATTCTGCAGCTTTGCATCAGGTCTTCACAGTGATTTCAGGCCTTTAAACACTGCGCTGTATGCAGCGATGTGCCCAGGGGAACACGGCTGAATATGACACACCAGTCAATTAAGGCCAGCAAAAAAAATAAATAAAGAATTCACAGCCATCTCAGAAATAGCTCTAAGAGTAATATAGAGCAGTGAGACGGAGGAAGTAAGATTCAGCCCACATACAGAAGCTGCAACATGGGGAATTGTGTGATACATACACAATCGTAAACAAGTAGATGTTATTTTAAGTGTTTTAATGAGACACCTTTTTTCTTGGGGAAACCACATCAGACACAAATTATTATTCAGTGCAGTAATTTTATATATCTAAAACACCTTTTCTTCTTGTAAACTGAAGCAAGTGCTTAGCTTATTTATCCAGATCCTGATTTTGGTGGATAACAAAAAAGAAATTTGACATTTCCAGAGCAGGTTACAGTGTAACCTTCACACGGTGAGGAAGTGTTCATTTGATGTCTCACTGTGAAAGCCAGAACTGTCAGTCATCTACTGGAAATGACCTCTCTGCCAAGCAAAAGGCTTGTTGAACCTTTTCAGAGTAAAATGAGAGGAGGGAAACTGTGGGCAGGGTTGTGCTAAAACTCTTTTTCTGTTTATGAAGTACTGTGCTGCTTAATGTCCTTTTTATTGTATGTGCACTAATCCCCCAGGGGACCCCAAGGGTTTTCAATCACTGGCAATCACATTTTGTTCAGAGCTTTTATTGTTCACATTTTTATTTTGAAGTTGAGCTTTTATTCCCTGATCCCTAACCTGTCTGTGGTCATATAGTAATTTGTGTGTTTTATTTCCAGAGTGTAGTGCGTCTGGTTAAACTGCAGACACAGAGGGTAGTTAGAGAGCAGCAGGGCTTTGCAGACCCATAAGCCATAGCCTCATCCCTGACATACACAGACAGGAAACCCCAGCCATCTGGCCTGATGAGACAGTTGGATAGGCACGGCCTCTCTCACACACACGCATACTCATACACACAATTTACAGTAGTTCTTAGGGTTTCTGTCTATCGCAAGGGTAGCCAAGAGAGCTCTGGTAGTCACAGATAGTGACCTAGCCCATGGCCACGCAGCTTCCCTCAAAGCCGCACAGTTTCTGCCTGCAGGTTTTATAATGGGCAGAAGGTCAGACAGCCAAGAGAGAGTGAGGGAAGTGGGGATAATCGGGGAAGGAGGACTCTGTGAGATAAACTGAATGAAATGATTGGAAGATAGAGAAGGGAACACACCGTGACACTTTCTTTGTAATTTATAAAGTGGCTTTGTATCATAGTGTAAGGATTTACCTTTGAATGTATCTTTATATTGAGCTTCAGGCCACGTTAACCTTTCTGACCTTTACTTTCTTAGAACTGCACAAGTATGAACACCTAGTGTCTCCTATTATCTCATAGCTAACCTTTCTATTAGCGAGTGTTTGACCAGATTAAATGTCTCCTTTCATTTGTGTTGTTTGTTCCTCTGTTTCTCCACATTTTTGCCAACTGCAAAGGATGATAATGCATATTACAGTAGGTGGGAATAAAAGACCACGAGCAGTGTGCTACTCTCATAAAAGAATACAGCAAAATGATGTGATGTTCAGTGCAGGTGTAACAAGAACACAACAAGAACAAGTTCTGTCCAGTTCACAAAAGGGATAATACCCAACAAGCTGTAGACGAGGATCAGTTTGTATTGGATGATATAGGGGTTAAATCCATCAAACACCAGCCAGTAATGTACACACATCATATGGTTAATTTTGATCTCACTCTTCTCTTTCAAACATCTTGAAATGTCTTTCCTGAGCCTCAGAAGTCAAACTGTTTACTTTGCAAGACAACATTTAGCTAAACAGGAAGGAATTCACAGGGCTGGCACAGGAGTTTTGTAATCCTGGCAACATTTGAAGCAGGGAGACAAAGAGAAACTTACTAATTGTTCTCAAGAAGAGAGATTATTTAAACTGTTTCAGCAGCAGAGAGAAGTTTTGGTCCATTTCCTCCTTCAGGTCAGCCATTCCCAACCAGAGTGCCATCTACTGGGCTGCAGTGACTTTTTCTGGTAATTTATAAAGCCAGTTATTTTTATTGCTCGAGGATTAACGTAAACATCAAATTAAAATGTGCTAACCATGACACATCATCATCAAACGTGTTGTTCTACTGTCAGCTAGCTAACATTCACGTTTATTCTTGAAATAAAAAAGTGAGAAAACCCTGCGCCAGTAAAAGCTGCAAGGTGTGGTGAGGAAATAAGACCCTGAATACATTAATCTTGGATTCATAATGGCAGCCAGTGATGCTGAGCCGGAAGCACAGTGACCTTCATGTGGTCAAATCCTGCCACTGCCCAGAAAACTCCTTGTTTTCACATGTTATTTTCATGTTTTTTTTTCCATATATTTGGGGAGGTGGTCCTCCTTTAAACAATCTGTCTTCCCCTACAGTTTAATACCTGCAGGTTCATTTAGAAGTGCAAACAAACATGTATGCCATAGGTGTCTCAGTGTGATGTATGGTGCATTTCCTTCATAACAGCTCTAAATATATAACATCATATGCAGTTATTTAAGCGACTCATATCTTTAATGCGGATCATACTGAAACTCCTCAGGGGTCCCCCTACCCTGATCAGTCAATGCATATTTGCAACTCTACACATACTGAACACTCTGGCAGCAGAAAGCTGATCACTGATAATCGTCCTCAGTCCTCATATTAATTCCACTCTCTCTCCCACCTCGTGGATATCTAATAAATTTGAATTTGAAGCTCTGACTTCGGCCGTCATCCATCTTCCAGTCATGTCTTTCTTGCGATAATATCGCCCATGCTGCTTCCCACACAGGCAGATAACTTGCCTTTTCCTCCTGGCGGTGCCTCACCCTGTGTGTTGAAAATAGCTGAGGCTAGAACACAACTTGTGTAACATTGATTTGAAATTCAATCTCGACAGCTACCTTGGGGCCCTGGGCCGATTCTTAGATCCCTCTCCGATACCGATGCTGGAGGAAGCGGAGGAGCATCATGTGTTGAGGAAAATAAAGAGAGGAATGCTCACAATATGACAACGTTTGCTGATTTAAGCACAAACACGGCCCTGACAGCCTTTGCCTGTGTTGTCTCTGATACTTCTGCTTGTAGTGCTGCTGACAGACAAGCGCCCTCTGACACAAATCACCAGGCTGAAGAGGTTTTATCTCACCATCTTTTATCTGGTCCTCCATCCTTCTACCTGTCTGTCACCTTGAGAGGTGCTGTGAGTACACTACAAGGTGCCATTTACCCACAAGTGTCCTGAATATATCACAATGATCACTTGCTTTTCTCCAAACCCTCATACGCAAAACAAACTCTCAGCGGACTATTCCACAGTAGATAAGGCATTCACTAGTGCAACTCTGAAAGCATGATGTCGGGGGGGGGGGGGGGGGAGAAGGGGGGCAAGAAGCTGATTGGTGGAGGAGAAGATACAGAGAGGGGATGATGGAGACGGGGAAGATAGATGGACGAGTACATAAAAGGAATAAGTGGAAGGAAAAAGGAGAGAGGGAGCAGAGGAGAGAAGCTGCTGGATGCTTGGTAATTGGTGTTAAGCAGGGTCAGGCTGGCGAGAGGGAATTTCATTTGGCTGCACAGTAACCAGACTGATTGGTAAATCAAAGCAGGTTAGAAAACACTAAGCAGGGACTAATATAGATAGAGTATATATTGATAATGTAGATTTATCGGAACAGTCAGCTGCATGCAGGTATTTTCTGCTTATTCTCTTCTCTCTTGTAGTCATGTGACCTTCTCACTGGTATATTTGACCACTACAATCTCATATCTTGTTCAGAGGATGCAATAAATATTACTTGTTATGGCTCAGAACAAGCAAAGCCCCAAGGATGCATCAGAAGAGACAGCTCGCCTCGTCCTCTCAGTTACATCCACTTAGTTGGTTGATGGGGTTGATTGAAGGTCCGTGGCTGATTATGGTCGACCAGGTGAGAGCATGCGGGTAACGTTCGTGTGTTTGTGGGGAAGGAAAAAGAAAGAGGCGACGCACATTTGTAATAAATATGCAATGTCCTGTTAGACTTTGAAACTAAAGCTTGCTGGGAAACATTTCAGGTGACTGTCTCAGATTTATGCGCATAAAGCTGCTTGGTTAGGTTTAAGAAAAGCTTAAAATAACTACTTCTTTCAGACAATCAACATTGGTTTCATACAGGGGTTGCAGGGACCTGAATCCTGCGTGAGCTGCCTGCTGCAGCCAAAAACCACTTTATCAGCACAGTGAGGGTGAACCAAAATAGTAAATTTCTGCCTGGACAGCTAAATAATGAGCAGAAACTCACTATAAAGCTCCTTACAGCCAAGGTGTGCTGCAGATTGAGGTGATAAGTCCCTTTAGATTCATCACCACAAGCGAATCCTGTAACGTGTTTTCACAGTCATTTCTAAAAAAATATCCATTACGGCTGCTTTGACAAAATACTGGCTGATTGAGCCTTTAAATTGTTTGTGCGCGCATGTACAAACCACCGCATATATCCAGATCTCATAGCACAGCACGCCCTGTGTCTTCATAGCCACCCACACATACTCACACACACACACACACACACACACACACACACACAGAGGGCCAGACGGAGACAAAGATACCTGTCAGTGGGGGGCTGAAATCTGCTGTGGATTACCAATAGATGACAGATGTCCTATGCACCCTCTCCCTCTCCGTCTTATTCTCTTTGTTGGATCAGCAGCGAGATGCCATTACAGTGTTGGGTCAGTGGGAGTGTGTGCTGTATTCATGCTGTTACATCTTCAGTTAACATAATCGTGTGAAGCGAGTCGCTTATTTCTTCTCAGTTTCTTCTCAAACGGTGACATAGAAGTTGTTGGCATGTTGATTTTCTCGCGCTGGGTTTGTCTCTGCTGCCCTCTCTCTGTCACCAACATGTATCATCAGTGCAGCTGTGTGATAGTGTGTGTGTGTGTGTGTGTAAGACAGAGAAAAAAAGTGTGTATGCAGAGTCTCGCCGAAGCTGTTGTTGTGCGCTCCCTCCCCCCGCCTCTCTAATATAACCCTCCACTGTGCAGGTATAAGCTCATGAAAGAGCATTAAAACTGCAGAGTCAGCAAACTGAGTCCATATAGGGAAGCAGTTCAGCTTCATCACTACACACACACATACACACACACACACACACACACACACACACACACACACACACACACACGTATTCTGCTGAACTACATACAGTACGTTTGTTATCACCTAATCACACTGTACTTCAGATAAGGGGCCTTTTATTATGAAGGACACTCAGTCATAAAAAGTGTGTGTGTGTGTGTGTGTGTGTGTGTGTGTGTGTGTGTGTGTGTGTGAGTGTGTGTGTGTGTGTGTGTGTGTGTGTGTGTGTGTGTGTGTGCGTGTGCGTACATGCTCTTGTGTTCTATTTTTTTCACCTCACAAACCTGCTATTGCCTACATTCAAAATTCTAAGCAGCTTCCTCCCCGACAGGAAATTGCATTTTACATCTTGGTGACCATGGCAACCAAAGCCCGTAATGCCTTAGTGTCAGTCAGGTTTATGGTTATGCATTTTGCACAGTGGAAAGTGAAGTGCAACTGACTCCAGACAAACACAGCTTTCTCTTTCTGGAGGTTCACGAGAGAGAAACAAGCTTCAGCTTTCGACTCTCTTTCGC
The DNA here is from genome assembly GCA_037975065.1 of Chaetodon trifasciatus. NCBI lineage: Eukaryota > Metazoa > Chordata > Actinopteri > Chaetodontiformes > Chaetodontidae > Chaetodon > Chaetodon trifasciatus. The sequence goes on along the minus strand of JBBMOE010000066.1, from coordinate 985,778 downwards.
CTTCTTACTGACAGTCCATGCAGAGAAACTTATTAAAGTCAAAGCTGTTATCATGTAAAGTTCAGGACGAAATCCTGAAGAAAAAAGCCTCCACTCCACATCTCAGTGTTTGAACTCAGCAGCTACACATGATAAGGTCCCTTGACAATGCCATATTTGAATGACAGCAAGGTGTGGCACAGGTGCACTAAGTAAGGTCACCTTTTCAAACCAAGTGTCCTTGCTACATTTTATTCTGTCCCTTTCTTTTATCCCTTGTCTTATACCCTGAAAATAAAAACACCATTAGTCTCCTGCTCAGTCTTCTTGAGAAAGAAGGGATCACAATAGCAGCAATTGATTTATGGGTAAATGGCTGCTTCCCTGACATGTCCATGAATAGGAGGACAGGTTATTTTCTGTTGTCGGTGGTTTCGCTTTTCAAGAAAATTGGGAGAGAAGTTGGAGTGGGGGGGGTGATGCACCGCTCCGCCCTGAAGTCCAATCCACACTAATGGAGTGGAGGAGGGGGAGGAGAGATAAAGGAGGGCAGAGCGGGAGGCGGGGGGATGCAGTAAGTGGCAGCATGTATGAGTATGTGAGGTTTAGCTGAGTGTGTGCAAGCAGAGCAGCTACAGCAGGTTAATGTCAGGTGTGTGTGTCTGTGTATGTGTGTCTGTGTGTGAGAGAGAGAGAAAGAGAATGCAAGCATGCACATGTGGAGAGATAATATCCTGCTGCCAGACGAGCAAGCAGACAGACACAAGGAAGGACAGACAGACAGACAGACAGACAGACAGACAGACAGACAGACAGACAGACAGACAGACAGACAGACAGACACAAAGAGGCTTCTAGCAGTTCCTGACTCAGATCCATGGCTCGGTTGGCAGGGAGTCACATCTCTTGGATGTGTGTGTGTGTGTGTGTGTGTGTGTGTGTGTGTGTGTGTGTGTGTGTGTGTGTGTGTGTGTGTGTGCTGGGAAGAACTGCAGGATGTGAGCAAGAATCTCATCCAGCTTCCCTTCAGCAGCCTTGTCCACACAGGCTTTGGTCTCATGCGTCAGCTTCTGTCCTAGAAAGGGATGCAGACGGCGAAATGAGTTTCAGCCCGCAGGAAACGAAAATGTGATGAAAGCTGAGGAGATTTGCACAGACAGGAGCAGAAATGTCTCAAATCAAACGATGGCACACTTAAAAATTGAAACTCTGAAGGTCATTACAGAGATATTGTTTCGGATTACCCTCCTGATTTACTGTTTACAATATAGTTTATAATATTAACCCCTTCCTGATGAGTCAGTGCAAGCAAAGGGCTGAGGACACATTCTCATTTTCCCATCATTCAGCCAAGAAGTTTAACTGATCTTCACTTAAAGATTATGTAACAAAAACCGGATTGCATTGACAAAAAATGATCCTGCTGACATTATGTGTAATGTTTTCTTCCCCGCTGTCTTTCAGGCAGACCCGGGAGCAGGAAACCCCTCCGGACTTCTTCTACTTCTCTGATTTTGAGAGGCACAACGCTGAGATTGCCGCTTTTCACTTGGACAGGTGAGTTTTGTCATCCCTCCCCTGTTGTGCTGAGATTTCTTTGTGTGACTCATGCGTTTGCCGTCAGTGCTTTTTCAAGCCACCCTTCACAGGCACTTCCAGGAAGAATGACAGGTCACATGTGTTCCTTCATCCAGACAGTGGAGGCTTTAACCCATTTCTAAACCAGAGGTGCTCCATAATGGACTTAAGCTGTGAAAATGTGAATGGGATTTAGTACAGGAGGGATTAGATAACACTCGGATCATCTCCTTTACTTGCTGCTGAGTATATTGATTTCCTCATGATCCTTTTACTCCACAGGCTACAGGTAAAAAAATAAATAAAGTCAAATATGATCATTTTGAATTCTCGTGGAGGCCAATTAATGGCGTGCAGGTCGTCTCCACGTCTTCAGGCGCTGTCGTTACTTCACACATGCTCAGGGACACACACTCTCGCTCTCTGTTAGATGAGGTCAGTGGCATGTGTGTGTGTGTGTGGGCAGGAAGATGGAGCCAAACAGGAAATCATAGGCACGACATTACCACTGGGACACGGTTTAAAGCGGGGGGGGAGCGAGGAGTGGGTGTCTCCGTTACCCCTAAAGAGCAGTTTGCCTCTGAATTATAGTCCAGTTGCTCAACCACAGCAGCCTCTGGATACCAGTCTGAGCTACTGCGAGTTTATGGCTTCATACTGAGTCAGGAATGCGGAGTAGGAGGATGCTTTGCCCTGCTAAACTTTCTTTAATTTGATTTCTAATTCTAGACCGTTGTGATGAAATGGACTAAAATATCCCGAAGATTTAAGGGAAGAGGTGGCGTAACTGCTCTCCAGTAATTACTTCTACATCTCAGGGGGTGTTTTCTTTATCCCCTGCTCCTTGCCGGTGTACTCTAACTACCATCTGTTGTGAACTCATTGTGACTCAGGGGTGTGTAATAGGCCGAGTGCGCACAGATAGATCCTTCAGGGTGCCCACACAGGCAAATACACACACACCGCACACGCGCACACACATGCACAGGTGCCCCTTTGTCATCGGGGCCTAACATGACGGTGCAGTTTGCAGCTCCTGAATGCTGTCCTCTGTAGGCTAAAGTTTCTGTTCCATTCGGCTCATCTGTGTATGTGTGTGTGTGTGTGTGTGTGTGTGTGTGTGTGTGTGTGTGTGTGTGCATACAGTGAGGCAGGCTAAACATGGCTGAATAGGTGCAGTGTTCTGACACAAGAGCATAAGAAAAGAATGAGAGACAGATGGAGACAGAAAGTGAGAGACGGGAGTCGAGACCAGGAGGAGGAGAATTAAAATAAGCTTTATGGTCTAAATATAGACAGGGGGTTGGAATTTAAGAATTTCAGTGTGTGTTGGTGGGGCAGGAGGGAGGTCAGCAAACACACACACACACACACACACACACACACACACACACACACACACACACACACACACTTTTTCCATTGTTTTTTTGTTCGGAAGCGGATGTTGGATGTCACTGAATGTTGCTTTTGATGCCAATCAGAAAAACAGACAGACAGCCCTGAAAGACGATGAACTGTTGAACTTCTTGTGTGATGAAATGACACAGATCAAGTCTTGTGCTGACAGTTTGGATAAGAAACCATTAAACTTTATTCTTCTGTCGAGAAAAAGCATCCTGGTGTCCCACTTCTTCTCCAGGCTGTCTTTATTTAGAGAATGATGGACATAATGGCGAGCAAAAGTATTGTTGTATATCCTGTTGAGGTGTCGACATGCAGGTAATGTGCATTAATAGGCAAGATAGCACAAGCAGGGAAGGTGCAGACAAAAAGAGCAGCTCACAAAGACCAGGCCAGTGCTCAGTGTTCAGAGCTCTCCCGGTTGGCTGGAGACGCTCTGGAAATCTGCGCCACCCGAGGGCACCATGGGGGAAGGAGCCGGAGGCTGAGGGTTCTGTGAAGCTGCATTTGTTCAGGCCAAACTTAAGTTGAACTTGTAGTTTTTTATACGCTGTGGCCACTGCTAGTAACGTTAGGAAAACTACAGGATTAAATTGTAAACCGGAAACAAAACATTAGGCATGCCCTTTGTGCGTGTTTGGTCTTGCCTGCTCGCTAGCTGTAAAAGAGTAGGCTACAGGTTTGTGTGGATGTCAAGCGTGAAACACCCAAATGGATGCGAACAAGATTCTGAATGAAAAGTTTAGTTTCAAAAAGTTACCAGATGGGTCGACTGACAAGACCAAAGTTATCTGTGTGTATTGTCGGTGTGAACTGAGTTATCGTCGTAGCACATTCAGTCTGAAATACCACTTGATTGCCAAACACACGGCGAATGCAAATTCTCCGCCGCCTCCTTGTCAAAACCAGGTGACAATGGATGGCTTTCAACAGAGGCATATAGATACCGCAACTAAGAACAAGCTTACTGCAGCCATAGCCCAGTAATGTTCATTCTTTCTGAAGAGAAATAAGAGGCTGGGTTGATCAGCCTCTGGTGAATAAATAGAAGAGCAGTATAGTCTGACTGCTTGTATGTTCAAATTAAACTTAAGAAAGGAAAGTTTAAGCCATGGTTTAACTGCACTATAGGCTGAGTCCTAGTTTACAATGATGTGCACTTTGTAACTTTATCTTGTATCACCCTGTTTTGATCCCTTAGAAAGGGTTGTTGAAGGGGCTTTTTTGTAACCAAGTATTTATTTTTTGTCATCTGTTTATTGACAGTGTTAAATTGTGTGAGATTTTGCTTCAAATGTGAATGACTGCTCAAAGTGAGAATGTTAGTGTGAAATAAAACACTACACGTTGTTTTCAATAAAAAAACATTTGCACAAAGCAAGCCTATCCACTTTTCCATGTTGATAACAGTATTAAAATGACAATTAATGGGACATTTAGAATAGATAAAAATGTGCGATTAATTTGCGATTAATCGTGAGTTAACTATGACATTCATGAGATTAATCGCAATGAAATATTTTAATCGATTGACAGCACTAGTTGAAACGCATTATGTAATACAGTAAAACTCAGACCTGGCTTTCCAATCTGCAGCACTTCATATGAACAGTGCACGTCAGTTCAGTGTGTCAATAAAAGAAATGAGTGTAAAAACAACCTTTTTGTTCAGACTTTATATAAAGGTTCACATATCCACCATTAGCTAGTTCCTTATTAGCATGCATGTTAGTAGCATATTAGCTATTTATAATTAGTAATTATGAAGCACTTATTAATCTATTATTCTGGGGATTGGAGTTATTAAGATATTAGGTTAAGATTATACATCATTATAATAATTATTATTATTATTGTTTCTATCAATAGCAGTAATTAGGATGTTACTGGGGGAAAACTAGCTAGAAGTTGTGGAATATGGTCATGGAGAATGAGACATTAATAAGTGGTTTATAAGGACTAATAAAGAGTCAATATGCTAATAATATGCATGCTCAAAAGCAGCAAGTTAATGGTGAATGTGTGTACCTTAATACAAACTGTTTCTTTAAAAATGTGTCTACATCTCTCTTTCTTTAGGATCCTTGACTTCCGGAGAGTGCCCCCAGTGGCAGGAAGACTTGTCAATATGACAAGGGAGATCAGAGACGTGACTCGTGATAAGAAGCTGTGGAGGACCTTCTTCATCTCACCAGGTAGACACTCTGTCAGCCTCTGCAGCTTGGCTCAGGGACGTAGCTGCATGGCTCATGCTGTGATGTTGTGGGGACAGAGCAGCTCTATCTCTCTGGCTGCAGCTTGAAGTATGCACACAGTGAGTTATGGACCTGTAGTTGAGGGTAGTCTGAGTTTGTATGTCCTGCTCTGCTCTTCAAGATGAGATAAATGGCAAGAATGTACTGTTGCACGTATGGTGAGAAATGGAGCTATAGCCAAAAGTCACCACAGGGTGGCAGCGCAAGTCAGCTTATTCTCAAATCCTCATATGATGTTACAAGGACTTTTATATCCACTAAAATTAATATAACTGAAAGTAAAAAAAAATGGAAAAGAATAAATCAAATGAAAAAATGTAATTAACCAGCCGTTTCCTTGTATTTTGTGTTGTTAGATTATGGTAATAATTTGGCACTGACCTCAATTAATAGATATAATATGTTACAGTGATGCAAAGCAGGTCATTTGTCACACGTGAGCAGTTGTCAGGGTGCTGGAGCAGGTTTAACGATGACAAGATACATAAACGAATGAAGAAATTTGGTTGCAGAAATATAAAATGCATTTTGAGCAGCCAGTTTGATCTGTGCTCATTTCCTCTCAGTAGGAAGACATATTAAATGATGCTCAGTACTTTGATTAAAATGTACCATCCTCCCTGCCTCTGTGTCCTGAGTTTAACCCTGCAGCTGAGATGAGAAACCCTCCACCACCCTGATTTTTCCCTGTCTGGCTCTGCTGTCATTTTCTCCTCAGTGTCTCCACGTTTGCTTCCTCTTTGAAATCGCTTCTTCTCTCTCCTCAGCCAATAACATCTGCTTCTACGGCGAGTGCTCGTACTACTGCTCCACGGAGCACGCTCTGTGTGGTAAACCGGACCAGATCGAAGGCTCACTCGCAGCCTTCCTGCCGGACCTGAACCTGGCCAAACGCAAGACCTGGAGAAACCCCTGGAGACGCTCCTACCACAAACGCAAGAAGGCAGAGTAAGACACAAATTCATGAATCTGTCAGCCCACCTCGTGACGTCTGAGTCAGGGTCGATTAGCTACAGTACCTGTGTCTAAATATAGACATAATATTGATATATATGTATATTTCTGTATGTGTGTGTGTGTGTATTGTCAGGTGGGAGGTGGACCCAGATTACTGTGACGAGGTGAAGCAGACTCCTCCGTACGACCGCGGCACTCGACTGCTGGACATCATGGATATGACCATCTTTGACTTCTTAATGGGTAAGAGAAAATGAAGCAGGGTACTACATCTTATATGAATATATTACACATTGACTCCCTCTGAATCACATGTTCTCACCACTGTGCTCTGTCCTCTCACAGGTAACATGGATCGCCATCATTATGAAACGTTCGAGAAGTTTGGAAATGACACCTTCATCATTCACTTAGACAACGGAAGAGGGTGAAGACTGCTTTTAAAGCACAAAGTCCAACTTTGAGTGTGATAATTCCTGCTTCATCTTTTTATCCTTGTCCCGACCCTCATAGGTTTGGAAAACACACTCACGATGAGCTGTCCATCCTGGTGCCTCTCAGCCAGTGCTGCAGGTCAGACTTTTGCTTGTCTGTGACTTTCTAACTGTCCTTTTTGGGGAGGTCAGTGTGTTTTTGTCCTGTTATTGACAGGCATCAACCAGTCCTTCAGTCAACCCTCTCAACACTTTAGACCAGAGCATTGAAATTGTAATGTACTGTGGAAATCCATGGCGTTCTGCCTCCATCACCACCATCAGGCCTCATGTACATAAGAAATGTTCAATCCAACCAACCCAAAGACTTCTACCAACTATTGGGTCATTTGGTGAGCCTTCCTATAAAGTGAGGCAGCTCAGATAAACATCCACTCAATGGCTCTCTCCCACTTATTGTCTGAAAAGTTGGTCTAATACACACTCTGCCACCTTTAAACCACTGGAATCATTATACAAACAAGCACTTAAAACTTGAGACAAGAAGCCAGTGTTCTGAGGAAGTCTAATCTGCTTAGCTGGGAAAACCTCATCACATACAAAAATGTCTGCCTAGTTCATAAGATTATGCATGGTTTAGATCCTCCTCCTCTGTCTGGTTTCATCAGCTCCAAATCTACTGCAAACTGAGGTGCAACAAGAGTTGGGCTGCACAATCCCACTCACAAAACTCCATCATTATTCATTGACGTAATGTGAAGAAATGGCTTATTGAGAGCCAACAGTGTCCACACTGATACTACTTTCTGTCCAGTCGTAACATGACCGCACTCATACTGTGCCGCATCATCCACTCATGTTGTTTAACTGTGTTATCTGAGCTTTAGACCACAATGTAGCATGTTTTTAGCTATTGATCATATTGCAATATTTTTATTATTCTAGGTTTTCTAACACCATCAGGCAAACAAAAACTGACCTATTCATCGATCATTCTTTGTTTCCAGGGTGAAGAAATCCACCTACCTGCGTCTGCAGCTGCTGGCCAAAGAGGACTACCAGCTGAGCTCCCTGATGGAGGAGTCTCTGCTCCGTGACCGGCTGTCCCCCGTCCTCATCCAGCGCCACCTCCAGGCCTTGGACCGCAGGCTCCGGCTGGTGCTGCAGGTCCTGGCAGGCTGCATAGAGAAAGAAGGCTACATTAACGTGGTGGAGGAAGATCTAGTTGGGGACACGACAACCCACAGGAGCCCAGGCCACAGGTAGTGAGGGCGAGACTCGCAGGTGACGGAAAAACCACCAGTGAAAATGGACCACGTCTGTGGCTGTTCGACCAATGGGACTCCACCGAAGTCCCGCCTCTGATATCAAGCTGAATTCAGTGAATTCCAAGACTTGCCATCATTGCCTCTATGGAACCTGCTTTTAAGTGTGTTTATAAAGAAGAAAGTGAGCACAGACACCATGAAAGACTCACACAGAGGCTTTGTATTCGCCACATAAAGATGTATTTTGGTTCTATCCGATGTTGTACAAGACATAAAGGAGCCACTGCTGTGTTCTGATCTTGTCCTGTTTGTTTTGAATATGGAGGGTTTGTTTTATGTGTTTTATTATATGAGTACATAACCAAATGAGAAGTTATACTGACTGGGCTGCATTTGGTCAGACAATAAGCTTTATCGGTTATCACAGCGTATGAAAAGGTGGAGAAAGTGTGCGGACGTTTCGAGATATTTGTTTAATTCTTCAGTTTTCACCCTCTGCAATCAACCGCATCAGCAAAGAAAATGAAGTCAGGCCACAAACAACCCACAGCCAGGAGAATAAGAGCAAACAGCGTGTTCTCTTCATCTCTCTTTATAAGCTTTTTGTCTCGGCACAGACTTGGAACAGACCGACTGAAATGTTATTACATACTTCTGAACAGCATCGATCTGAGCACAAATATATTTGAAGCTGTACTTCAAACAGTTCCTTCACTTTGCCTTATTCTGTCTCTTTTTTTCCTCCCTTTCCCGTCCCCCCCTGCAAGTCTAGCTTGCGGTGCAACAGTGCAACACTAAAATAGTATTCTCCAAGCCAAAAATACTCTAAATGCAAAGACCAGTGTGCTGGTTAGTGTTCATTAAATGTTAAGTCAGTTCGTACATGCACTACTACTCTTACATGCAGACCTGGAACATTTAGAGCATCTGCTATAATATAATTTTGCAATTTATGCAATGCAACGTGTTACACTTTGTATGTTGATTCATTCTTATGAGATTTCATGTCCAAATGACTATTTATTGGTGCGTCACAAAGGATGAGAGTTGGTTTAGTAAATTCTAGGTTTTGCTTCGTGTTGCTTTATATGTTGGGAAATATTTACCTTAGGTACTTTAGCATTTGGATACTATTTAAATTGACATTCCTTTGAGTACTATTTTATGTTCAGCTGATATAAAAACAACAAAGCTATTTGATTTTGGACATTATGTTGTTGAAGTGGTGCCATTGCGATTTTCAGTTTCCTCCTCGGAGTCCTGTGCACTGGCTGACCCGGCACCTGTGCAATGACAGAAATACAGTACTTGAATGTTTTGAGGTTGGCAGTATGGACAGGATTCATAGAGCTACAAGCAGTGTCACGCCTGAGCGGCTGGACTCAAGTCTGAGAAGTGCTTTGTGGTGAAAAAGGGGTTAAAAATGCCTCATCCCACTGTGGGGATAACCTCGGGCTCTGCTCTTTGATTTTCATATTCTCGTGTAAATACCTATAAATACTTTGAGACCTAACAAGCTTCACCGCACAGTGATTTGCTTCTGTTTTCTGCTATTGCATTGTTACTGTGAAGATCTGTTTACTAAATGATTAAAGTGTGCAATAAAAACAAAACTGAGGACAAATCTTTCATTGCGTAGGCGGCTGTGGACGTGTGAGGTTTTCTCTTATCTGATTTGATGCATGGGAGGAGGTGAGTGTGTCTTTTTTTAGGGGTGAAAAGCAACAAGAGAGGATCAACAGAACTCCAGGCAAGGTGCAGCGTTAAAGTATCACATGAGCAAACTCAGCCTTCATCATGGAAAGTCAAACCACGTACTTCTATCAGATACTTCACTTATAAATAACCTCTTGCATTCTTCACTCGTGCAGCTTTTACAGGCCTGTAGGTGAAGATTGTGACTCTGTGGCAATAGTCAGGTTTCACGTCTCTCATGTTCCACAAAGTGCTCCATTAGGCTCAAAGATGAAACTCCTCCAGCTGCTAAGCTGCTTAAAGGTGAGTCAAATCTGCATGCGCTCTTACACACATTTCATTTTGCATGTTATTGAGCCTGTTTTTCATCATTTATTAATCACTGCACAAATATTTTTTCATCACCAAATGTATATTTATTCCTCACAAGATATTCATGTTTGGCATCCTTTAACCCCCAGGGCCATGACTAATGACTGTTCTAGTCAGATATTCATTTGACTGCTTGAGAGGGATTTCTGACTCCAACCAGCTCATCTCAGCTGTGTGTAAACTGAGAGGCACCTCACGAACTCTGACTTATTTCTCAGAGAGTGTAATTCCAACTACCTTGGTCTTTACATCTTGAAACAGAGTGGGCTCCTGCTGAAGGAGCTGATGTAAAATATGTGTTCATGGTGACGAAAATAAACTGAGAAAGTCCCCTTTCCTGCTTCCCTGCTGAAGACTCTGGTCTCAGTTAATGCTGGAGTGCACGTAAATGAACGTCTGTTACATTCATGGAACAGCCAAATGAGTTCAGACAATCCTGATTAAACCTGTCACTGTCAGGTTAATTTCAATGAGTTTTGCAGCATACCAGAGTTTTTAAATCTGCGTCTGTGGTGACATTCCCACACTGATGCTCTAGCAGCCATGCATTTTACATGAACCAGCAATGATTGGTTTGCCAGAGCTGAATGAAGGACCAACCACACCTGCACAGGTATTTCTTAAAACTAAAAGAAAGAAGGAAATAATCTCTGTCCATATAAAAACACAAAAATACAACTGAAGCGCTCTCAAGAAGATACCAACAGATGTCAATGTAATCCAAACATAAAAGCCATGCTGGCCAATCAGAACAAAAAAACAACCTCCAGCTGTGGAAAAAAAAAGGCAACGTAGTGCTAAAACCTGCAGTACCTCGGATGTCCACATGAGGCTGGCTCCATCGCCTGAGAGGCCCAAATTAAAATCTGCAATTTTACAGCAGGAATAAACATGTTTATAGCCTGGCATAAGAAACATTTTGAGCTCTACAGCTAATATCACTGTTCATGACAACCGTATGGGGGTGAATTTTTATATAATTCACTTGTTTAAATTCTTTCAAGTCTTAAGGTTAGACATAATTACAATCTGAGCAAAAATCACCCTTTAGTGCAATACATATAAATTATTTGAACTGTAAAACTTCAATAAATCAATAATGACATTAGATCCTACTCTATTTATTGTCCTTCAAACCTTTTGCTGACCGTTTGTTATCACACTAGTTAAGAAACAGGCCAGACAGTGAAGCGGAGAGACGCGGCGCTGTCCATGGTCCTGAAGGAAGACAGCGGAGCGCCGACAGCAGTGTCATGGACAGCACCACGGACAGCGCCCTGCTGTTCATCAGCAGCCGGCAGAGGGGCAGCGCTACACCCAGTGATGGAGGAGGTGAAGACTGTTAGAGCAACCTGGCGACTGAGATTGCCTTTATCATACTGAATTTGAATTTACTTCCCAATCAATTTGGTCCGCTCAGTCGCCCCTTGACAGTTGACAGTATGACAGTTTAGAGAGAGAGAGAGTTACCAAAGCTAGCTGCTGGCTCTCACCTAACAAACATCCTGTTTCATTCCCAGTAAATGAAGATACACCGATGATTTCCCAGGAGAGGGCGCGAGTGTAGCGCAGCTCTGAGTGGGCCAAGAAGCAGTTACCGGCAACATTCACTAGGTGGCACTCGAGGCTCGCGGTGATGTTTGTGGGCTTTTCATCTCTGTCACCGAGATGACGCTATTTGCTGCCCTGGATTAAAGTGATAACCAGTGAATCGTACTCTCTCGGTGTGATGAGCTGATTTTTCAAGCCATGTCTTGAGTGTTTTGATCGTAACCTTCGCTCAGACTGGGGGACACAGAGGCTGTGGACACCAGACTTTAATATTATGCTGTGTAATATCACAAACAGTCAACACGACGGTGCTCATTAATTTGTGAAAGGGGTAAAGAAAAGCAGACACCGAAGGAACAGAAATGTAATTCGGGTGGGAAAAATGGGACGTTTAATATCAGTCTACCATGTTGTTGCACTTCGGCACAATGGCCACTGGGCAGCGCACTAGAGTTGTGCAACACTAAATAGTTGTTATTGATTTGGGAAAAGTGACCATAACCAAACTTAATTGTGGGTATATGTCCCAATAAATCGAATCTGGTTGTGTATTGATTTTTTCTACACTTCTTCAAACAGTCTTTTCTAACCCAGTGAGAATTATTCTGGTCCACCTGACCTGAAAATAATCCAAGCAGGAATACATCCTCAGCCCTGATGTTGTTTACCCTCCACAGCGGACCACCCCACATCCACTCCCCTCATTCAGAGGCAGCCTCTCCTGCCTAGTAACAGTATCCAACACCACTGTCCTCCCGTCTCTATGGCAACAGAAGCAACCCCCTTCCTGCCCTGCCTCCCATTGATCCAAGGTGTGTGTGACTGAGTCCTGGACGACCCTGACCCTTACACCTTCCCCGACTCCCCCATCGGCGAACTTGGATTCTGCCTGATCTGGCATCCACAGCTGTAGAAAAGCAAACAGCTCCAGTTAAACTAACCTTTTTAAAACGTTTGAAAACAAAAAAAACGGGGCACTTAAATCGTGAGAACACAAATAATGCACTGACATCACTTGGCGACAAAAAGAAATAAATGAACAGTCAAATGAAGTGAACAGCTTTTATTACTTGAGAAGGCCAGTTTGTCTTCTGTGGCACAGAAAACAACTCTCCCGCTGATACATCTGAGCGGAAAACACTATGCACCCCCCCCCCCCCCCCC